>JADRCH010000228.1:142315-198007 GCA_019843965.1 Rhynchomys soricoides | reverse complement strand
GGGTGCATGGTACAGCAGGTGTCAGGAGCTGGGGTGCATGGTACAGCAGGTGTCAGGTGCTGGGGTGCATGATATAGCAGGTGACATGCTGGGGTGCATGATATAGCAGGGACCTTATTCCTTAGCTCTGTGTAGAGCAGGTTTGGTCTTTGTTTACGAGCATGGAGAACCCAACACATCTGAAGCAAGGAATGAATGATCCACCTTTTTACTTTGGACAAATTATCCAGGCTGCATAGTGGAGAATGGTGTGTGTGGGGGGGGAGGGTAATGTGGATGAAGGAGCACCATGAGCAGGAGCACCATCTGCTGGAGCACTATCAGAAGGAGCACCATCTGCTGGAACACTTTCAGAAGGAGCATCATCAATAGGCTATTACAGTCCTGCAAGTGAAGGATGATGGGAACTCAGTGCTGGGTGGTGGGAAGGGAGACAGGGAAAAGTAGATATGGCTGAGAGCTAACTGAGATGTGGGGTTTGACAAAGACATCTTCCAATACCCCTGGCCTTTGAAACTAGAGGGATAGTTGTGGGTTGTAGAGAACACTGAAGGACCAGATTTGGAAGAAAAAGAGCAGAAAGACAATACACTCTACACTCTATACTAGAACTAGAATATGAATTGACGTAATGGCTGAAGCAGCCAAGGGGAGACAAGAAAGCTGCTGTGTGAATGTCTGTAATCCAGAGACACAGAGCTCTAATTATTTACGAAACCATCTGTAATCAGAGGTTAGAGACATGATTCAGTGTGAGGATCTAAGTTCAAATTCTCAGCACTGGTGTTAAAAGATAGTTAAGTCTATATATATATCATGTAGGGACAGAGGCAGGAGAATGACTGGAGTTGACAGTCTAGCTCTAGATTTAGCAAGAAACCCTGTCTGAAGGAAATAAAACAGAGAGTGAGCAAGACATTTGACATCCTCCTCTGGCCTCTGTGTATACACGGACACACTACCACATACAAGTGTACATATGCCACATACGTAAGTCCTACATACATTCAATACATACATATACAGAGGGAGAGAAGGGGATCCTCAGTACATAGATACCAGAACCATCTATGAAGCTACTCAACTGGAATCTGTTCTGGTTTCCTTTCTATACTGGGAACAAAATCACCATAGGCTAAGAAAAGGATTTATTTGATATCAATTCCAGGTCACAGACCATCATTGAGGAATGTTGTGGTGGTTTGAATATGCTTGGCCCAGGGAGTGGCACCATTAGGGGGTGTGGCCTTGTTGGAGGAAGTGTGTTATGTCGGGGTGGACTATGAGACCCTCCTCCTAACCACATAGGAGTCAGTCTTCTCCTGTCTTCCTTTGGATGAAAATACAGAACTCTCAGCTCCTCTAGCTCCACATCTGCCTGGACACTGCCACGCTCCCACCTTGATGATAATGGACTGAATCTCTGAACCTGTAAGCCAGCCCCAATGAAATGTCCAAGAGTTGCCTTGGTCATAGTGTATGTTCACAGCAGTGAAACCCTAACTAAGACAGAGGATAAGTCAGGAACTCAAGACAAGAACTTGAAGGCAGGGTTACTTGTTATTTCACACAGCATCAGCTCTAACCAACTCACTTCACAGACAAAGAAGTGTGGCAGTAGTCATGGAGGATGCTGGTTGCTGGCCAGCAGGGAGGTGCACGCAGCTAGCTTTCTCATACAAATCAGGATCACTTGCATAGGGAATGGTGTTGCCCACAGTGGGCTGGGCTTTCCTACATCACTTAACTGGACAATCCCCTCACTGGCAAGAGCACGAATCAGACTGATCATTCAGTTTCTCAGCTGATATTCTTTTCCCAGAATATTATACATTCTATCAAGTTGGCCGTTAAACATTGCCGGTATAGACTTCATCCCTACTAATCATTATGACTCGGAGAACAGAACCACTCACCTACTTCTCTAAGAATCAGCCCATTCATTCAAGAGCCTTAGATATTTGTATGTCCAACTTTGCTCTTGAGGGCTAGTGACTTCATATAAATAAGTACAAATAAGATTATGGTGGACCTAGGAATGTACTGTCTTATATCTTATCCATTCACGGATCTATTAAAACAAATAATTCTTGTCCTTCTGTGTCTAACCTTGAGTAATCTGCTCTACACTGATAGAAATGCTTGACTGTAAAATGACCACCAGACTTCAATAAAATGATAGAATTATAGTATTGGGGCTTATATTGTCAGGATCCATTAGTCCAATGATATCAAATAGATTGACTGATAGTGGATATGTCCAGTGTTAGGCTGAGAATTAAGCTGGGAAATATTCAGTTGTAAAACCAAAGCAATAGATTAGTGATGTCTGTCATGGGTTTGATGTGGGAGAGTGGAAGGTAACTGCTGTTCTGTTTTCAACAAATTTATCATCTTGTGTATTGATAAAATATATTTGACAAGATTGTGTGTAATACTTTCATGACTCTTGTTTTTGTTGTTTGTTTTTTTGTTGTTGTTGTTGTTGTTTTTGTTTTCGAGACAGGGTTTCTCTGTATAGCCCTGGCTGTCCTGGAACTCACTCTGTAGACTAGGCTGGCCTCGAACTCAGAAATCCGCCTGCCTCTGCCTCCCAAGTACTGGGATTAAAGGCATGCGCCACCACTGCCAGGCATGACTCTTTCACTGAAAGATCAGTTTATTACTTTGTGCTATAACAGCTTCTTCATTTTCCTACAGGAATTATGATGGCTTAATAATAGGAATTTCTGACAATTCTTCGCTCTGAGATAGTGTAAGTTTTCTTAAATACTTGATAAAATATTGCTGTAGTCATGAGGAAGGGCAGGTAAAGGGAGCTTTTTAAATAATGGTTTCAATTTCTTTAAATATAAATACAAGACTATGTACATTTTAATTTATGCTTCTGTTAATATTTGGCTATGTTTTTCTACAAATCTGTGATTTGTATGTAAGTTCTCAATTTCACATAAAAAGAATAAAAGAGTTGAAAACAGAGTGGTTGAATGGTTACCTTCCCCTCTTTCAGGCCATGCCCTTAACAGACTAATCAATTGCTGACTAATCAATTGCTGTTTTTTTGTTATCTGAATCTTTCTCAGCCTAACTCTGCTCCTTTGAAAGATAATCCTGTTAAAGCTGAGCTGTGATTATTAATATGTCCCAGGTTGTGTAGGAGAAAACAGATCAAGTCTAAGAACTTGGCTTTTCAGAGCCTGTGTTCTCAATCTGCCCTATCTAGATCTAGCCCACTTCCAAAAACCAGAAAGTGTGTCTTAGACTCTTTCTAGAAATGACTTAGACATGTATTCTAAATTTTCACATGCTGCAGTATTTATCAAAACCTGGTGACAGAATTGAAGAGCTATACAGGGTAAAATGGCTGAATCTTGGATCTTAGCTGTCTCACTGTACAAAGATTCATAAAAACAAAGCAAACAAAAACTCATGGAAAGAAAGAAGAAAAAAAGCTTCTATATTTGGCTCTTTTGGGCTGCCTGGAAAGCACCCAGCACTCCCTGTAAGAGCCCTCAGCCCAGCATACAAAATCAGCCTGTCCAGGCAGATTATCCTTCCCTGAGTCTCTGCCAGGACCCTGGGAAACCAAGCCCCGGGGGCCTTACTGTCTGTTGTGACCTACTTAGATGTGACATGCCTGATAAGGTCTGGAGTGGCATTAATGGGGATGGACAAGAAGGTAGGTTTAGAGTGGCCCAAGGTAAATGAGCTCATGGAACGGCCTAGCACATTCCTGGGGGAAAGTTCTGTCCAGGAGAAAGAAAGGCATGTATCAAATCTGACCTCAGAGCCCTGCTTAGAGCATCCCAAGGGCATCCTTGTGTGTTCATAAAATAGTCAAGACTTCTTAATGTAGCCTCCAAGGTATGTCCACTCCACACTCTTCCTTTTGCCCTTTCTTAATCTCTGTCCTCTTGGAGGGAGACTGGATTATTTTTAGTTTCAAACTGACAAAATGTTCTGCCTTTGCTCTGGGCCTTTGCTTAGATGATTCCCTTTGACATCAGTCCTTGTCTTTGTCCTGGGACATCCTGAGGGTTGCAGTTCAGCTGTCACTCAGATGGCACTCTTTCCCAAGTACAGGACTGGACCTGCCTCTTTGCTCCTACAGTGCACAGTACCCACTTTGTGGACATACTTGTGTGTTGTCTGGGAATAATCTGCCCATTGTTCATCAGCACCTTCCACCAGACCATGAGCTGTTCACCCTCCTTCTGACTCCACCTCAGTGCCGGGATCCACCCATGCCTCAGTGGTGGCCTTTAGATGTCTATAATCATGTCAGGCTCATCATGTGCAATCTGAAGCTCCCAGACATCCCCTCCCAAGTCCATCATGTCCACATCCCATTCTGCCCCGCTCATTTAGCTGCTCAACTTAACATCATCTCTCAAACATCATCCACTGTGAACTGAAGTGCTTTCAGAATCTTGCCACTACCCAACACCTTGACTGTGTTAGCCTAATCCAAGCCAGCATCATCCTGCACCCAGGTGATTGCAATAGCTCCCTAACCAGTCTCTCTGGTCTTCCCTGGATGCTCTAAGTCAGGGTTCTCAACCTGTGGATTGCGACCCTTTGGGGGCGTTGAGCAACTCTTTCACAGGGTCACATATCAGAAATCCTACCTACCCGATATTTGCATTATAATTCATAACTGTAATTCAAAATTACAGTTATGAAGTAGCAACAAAAATAATTTATGATTGAGGGTCACTATAGCATGTGCATATATATATATATATATATATACATACATACATATGGTTGCAGCATTTGGAAGGTTGAAAACCAGTAAGTCCTAAAGAATTGTCTAACAGAGATAATGAACCATGCCCTATATCTTAACGCACAATTTGAATCCCAGTCCCCTTGGTGATCAACACAGCTTTCTACACTTCCATCCAGATGCCTCCAGCCCATCTCTCTCACATTCTATTCCAACCACACACAGATTCCTGAGATTTCTGGGACATGCCAAGCACACCTCTGCATTTCAACCTTTGTACCCACCTGCTTCCACTTGAAAGCCCCCTCTACAGACAGCCACACCATCCTCCCTTCTCCCTTTGTGTGTGAACAGGGCCGAGGATGGGGCGGGAGGGGTTTGAGGCAACAGAGTCACATGACGAATCTCAGGAATCAGACTAGGGAGACCAGAATCAGGATGCAGATCTGAGTTTACTGAGCAGCCCATAAGCTTATATACACTGTTTGAGCCAATCCCAAGCCCCTAAATCCTCAGCCAATCGTATCTCGCCACATCGTAACCATGCCTCAGTGAAAGCCATGAGTAGGCAGCGGGAGCATCGTCAGCTGTTAGGACTTCCATGGTGTTAGGACGGTGTTCCGGGAGCCATCCTAGATCTAATGCTGTGTACTGCAGATCAGGTCTCTTCAAGAAGTCACAGGAATCTGTGGCCCCTTGCTCGCCATCCCACCTTTTCTTCCACAAGGTTGACTCCCACATCCCCTACACTGTTGATTTCAGGTCTCTGCTCAATCTCTTGCAGGATGAGTAACTACTTCCTTTGCCACTCTATGAGTGACTGCAATCCTTAGCCTCCTCCTAGTCTTTCCCTGTGTTGATTTTTTTCATGACAATATTGTCTCCTCACCTCCACATTTACCTATTTGTTGTTAAAGATGTACCCCCCAATTAGCAGGCAAGAAAGTCTTAAGAGTCATGCTTTCCCACAGGAAACCCAAAGAATATCAGATCATGTTTTTTATTGAAAAACCATGTCAGCCACGTGACCATCTGATGAATCTTAGGACCCTCTACCTAGGTATTTTTAAAAAATCCCAAGATTGAGATGCAACCAGAGAACCCAGCATTACTGAGATGAATTCCAGCTGAGATCAGGGCAACCCCAGGGGTTGTTTAGACGAATACCAGGGGCAAGGGATTTGGTTCTCTACATGGAAGAGAGATGCATTCAAAGTCATATACAAAACAGGGTTTCCAAAGAGAAATGGAACTTTTCCCAGCAGCCCAAATGAGCTCTCAACAAATGTACCATCTGCTTGGAGTCCATGCAGACTTCCCCAAAACAGCCCATTAGCTCTAGTGAAAAAGCAAGCTCTTGTGATTTAGTTGGGAGGAGACTCCCAGAAGCCTGGTGAGAATGTGAACCCCACAAGAGGGGAAATGGAGGAAGTCAGAGAAAGATACCCCATGAGTCAGTTGCTGTCATGCACAAATACACAAAATACTGCTGAGCACCAGTGAAGATGTGACAGACCATCTCAGAATTGTCATACTTAGGAAGGTGTCTTCTGTTGTTTCAGTAGCTTTAGACTTCCAGCCCTGGGGCTCTTGGAAGCCTCTGCCATGTGAGGAACACCACTGGGATGTCCTAGTCCCACTGGACACTGGATCTCACACCACATAATGGTTAGTTTTAACTGCCAACTTGTCACATCCTCCATAAGAAGAGAACCTGGATGAGGGAATTGTTTAGATCAGGCTTGCCCATGGGCATGTCTATGGGAGACTGTCTTGATTGTTGACTCATTGTAGGTGGCACCATTCCCTAGGCAGGAAGTCCTGAACAGTACAGGACAAGAGGAAGCTAACTAAGTGCCAGTAGGCAGCTTGGATACATTTGTTTCTCCAAGTAGGCAGTATGGATACATTTGCTTCTCCCTGCTGTTGACTGCAGATGTCATGGAACACCCTTGGGTGCTTGCCTTGATGTCCTGCAAGTAAAATCTGAAATAAATGCCTTTCTTCCCCTGTGTTGGTTTTGATCATCAGGGCAGTAGACAGGAACCCAGAACATCTCTACCCCTTGGTGTTCTTGTCACTTTCTATCCTTGTAATGTTATTTTATTTCTTTGAGACTGATTTTCTATTATTCATTTTTTTTTCCTCCACTAAAATGACCAGGAGATGAAGTTCTTACAATCTACAACTTTGCCAGGAGACTTAGTCTTTCAATCAACACTATTGTCAAAAGGTCAATATAGTGGGACATGGGGTGTTTATCCTCTACCTCTCATTGCCTAGAGTGTGAGATGTCCCTGAGGACATTCACTTGCCTTGTGCTGCCAGGCTGTCCATCTATTCACTCATTAAGGTTCTTATAGGACTGGAGAAAGTTCTGTAGCAAAGGAGTGGCAAGACTCAGAGGTAAGAAGGTGTTATCCACATTCTCACAGACGTCTACCAAGAAAGCAAGAGTCAAGTTAGCCAAAGGGAAATTCTACCACTGTAAGGGGAAAGTTGTCTATGAAAAAATAAAACCTGTAACCCTAAGTATTCATGTGTCATGATACGGGAGAGTGGTCCAGTTTGTGAAGGTTGGCGCAGTAACTGTAAGACATGGAGCCCGTCACCAGGAAGGGCCTCTGTGCCCTAACTCTGAGTTCACGGTTATAGGCCAGACCAGTGGGAATGACACACAAAAGGAAGATTCTCCCAGCTTCTAACACAGCTGCACTCCCATACAGTGATGAACAAACAGGGAGAGAACTAAAAAATAATTTGGTGACTAGTCTTGCTGGCTGAGCACAGATGCTAGAGAAAGAATATTTTCTGGTCCTACTAAGATTCAGAGTGTCAACCAACCATCACAGTCACATCTCATTCTTCTACCCTGTCTTGTTTACAAAGGTTCAAAACACTTGGCAGATACCTATTCTTCCTGGTGTACATGCACACACTTATACCCACCAGAGGAATTTTAGTGTCTAGATACTTCCACCCTAAGTCTGGCTTGACAGAATAAAATCTCTGAGTCTGTGTTAAGTACTTCTGTGTTCTTGCCTCGGTCATCCACGGACCAAAAGATGCAGCTGTAATTAAAACAAAGATAAATCCCTTCAAGTTTCTCAAGCCAGTAACAACTCTTAGGTTCTCCTCATGGTTCCTCAGACTTCGTCCAGAAACCTTCTTCTCTCTGGTCTCTGTCCCACAGATGTCTAGGGATACTTGAAAAGATCGACCAGGACCCTAGAGAGGACTGAGGGATGTGGTCTTGACTCCATCTCTCATAACATACCTTTCTGTAACATATTCTTCTTTGGCATTCTTCCTGAAGCCCTGGACAGATGCCTGCTCTCCATTCACTTCTGATAAATGCTTTAATAAGTTGACCAATCCCATATGACTAAAAACTGCAAACACATTTGATAAATGTCTGTTGAATAAGTTAGCCAGGATCTTCACAAAATTGGCAAAGGAGCAGTGTCTACCCAGTGAAAACAGATACTTAGAGGCTGGAAAAAATTACATTAGTAGATGCCAGGAAATCTCATTTATTATTAAATATTTGATATTTATTTCTGCGACTGTGTGCATATCTATGTATCTACCACTTGTGTGTTTGTGTGTGTGTATGTGTGTGTGTGTGTGTGTGTGTGTGTTACTGGTAGAGACCTGAAGAGGGCATCAGATTCCATGGAGCAAGAGTTACAGGTGAATATCATTATTAGTGTTATATCTGGTCCACCATAGGACAGTAAATGGAATTAGTTTCTAATATACACTTTCCTTTCTGTGTTTTCTGGGAAGCCAACTCTTCCTTCAACTTGGGCAGCATCTTTTGATATGGAAACAAAAGTTCAAAGAGATGTTCACCCACACAGCTTAGACATGGCAAGCAAGCGACATCACTCACACTCCAAAACACTAGTGTTTGATCTATTTTTCTTAGCTGGTTTAGCAATGGCCAGATAGACTCGTAGAGCTTCAGCCTTGGACTGGCTTTTAAAACAAAATGCCTAGAAGGCCTCGTGATTAGTGAAAATGCCATCAAGGTTCGAATATGTAATGTCCCACACAGGTTCACATGCTCTGCTGAGGACTGAGTCCCCAGTTACTGCTACTATCCCAGGAAGTGTGGGAAAGTTCAGAAAGTGGAATCTAAGGAGAGGAAATAGATCCCTGAGGGGGAGGGGGCGGGGATTGCATCCCAGAAGCTATTTATTCTCTTGCACACAGACCCTGCCCCACAGTGTGAATCTGTGATGCTCCGCCCTGCCCGCAGCAACAGAGCAAGCCGGACCATGGACTGAAATCATAGCCCAGATAAATCTTTCCACCTTTAAGTGGTTTTCTCAGATATTAGTCACAGCAAGGAAAAACACACAAGTACCTAGGATGATAATAAGCCTGTGCCTGGCTGGGAAATAAATTCTCCTTTTTTTTTTTTCTTGTGACAAAGACACCACCGTACTGATGAGCCATTGAAAACAATTATCCTACCTGGCTCAAGCTGTAACTCACCAGAAGTTGCTGCCTCAGCCAATATCACTTAAAGATGGTGGTTTGCGTTTTGTATTGTTTTCGGCCTCTTGAAGTGTACTTTTTAAAAGGGACCAGGAACCCCTGTTGGAAAAATCGATCGCATATTTCCATTTTAACGTAAACATTTAGTGCTTACTGGCTTCCCTCAGTATCGCATTACCACTTGAATGCAAACACCGCGCCAGAAAAGTACTTCAAAGCCTTCTTTTCACTTCATTTTCTCAGGCAGAGAAGGCAAATGGAACAAAATTGTTTCCCAAGTCGATAGTTGACTAAACGCAGTAATCATGGGGGTGGGGGAGGTGAAGGAGGTAGGGGATGCTATGGGAGGGGTAAACACAAGCCCATCCGAGAGCAGTCTCCTCCACAGGAAGCTGCTGAGGGGCTTATTCGAATTCTCAAAGAATCTCTTAAGTTCCATTCAGCAAATATCGAGTTCTCCTGAAACCCGCAGTAATGATAATAAAGACATGAGGTGGGTTTTTAAGACAGCCAACAGAGGCTGTAAATGGCTAAACTTCCTTTTTTGTGTGTTGGTGAGGTGACCATCTGAGGTTATCAAGTAAAGGCCTTTGGCCTAGCATTCATGGGATTTGAAAGCAAAAAAAAAAAAAAAAAAAAAAATGCAGTTTGGAGTCCAAAGCTGGGTTTCTGCACTTCCCCTGCCTCCTAGGAGTTGGTTTCCTCCTTCCCAGACTGGAGAAGACTGTCAGCCCTCCTTCTAAAAATCATCGCAGCTGTCTGTGCCCACCACGTCCGCCCCGTGCGCCGAGGTACATTTGAGGCAATTTAGGCCGATCACCAAGTGCTCCATTTCAGACTGAAATCATGCCAAAGTCTCCCGCACAAAGCCACATTCCACACCTCCAGTCCCACATTCCATTTTGCTTGTGTTTGTCTGCCGTGATTACCCAGAATTCCAAAAGTACTTGGCCGTGTTAAATAACAGTATGGACGAAGAGCAGGACAGTTAGAGGTACCAGCTGAGCTCTGAAAATAGATGTGGCCTGGTGAACTCAGGAGAAGCAGGCTCAGCATCCAGAAAGGCAGACTCACTCATGGAGGTACTTGGCATTCAGAGGACACAGGTCATCAAACGCCAGCCCTTAGTACCAAACCCAGCTGCCTCAAGGGGATTTCAATGACATCATTTGCCTTGAATGAAAGCAACTTGCAAAATGGTGGTGCATATGACATGATTGGTTTGTGTTTGTATACTCAATCACGCCCATGACTAAAATATTAGTGTTAATTTTCCACAGCTGTTTTTGTTACAATGTAGAAAAACATTGTGGAGGAGTACACACATGCACACATGTACCTGTGCATGCTACATGGCACATATGGGTAAGGAGGCCAGAGAACAACCTTCGGGAGCTAGTTCTTTACCTCTACCACGTGGGGTCTGGGATGGAACTCAGACCATCAGCCTTGCTAGCAGATTCTTTTACCCTCTGAACGACCTTGCCAGCCCTATAAGCTTTCAAAGACGTATTTTTAATTACGTATAGGTGTGTGTGCAGGTGGACATGTGCCAATGAGTACAGACATCTGTGCAGGTGTGGGGCGGGCATCAGACACCCTGGAACCAGAGTTACAGTTGGGAGATGCCTGGTGTGTGGTAGGTGATGGGAACTGAACTCAGATCCTCTGAAAAAGCAGCAAGTGCTCTTTACCACTGAGCCGTTTCTCTAGCCCCAATGCTATACGTTTTTTAAAGGATGACATAGTTGCATGCATTTGTGTGACTGAAACAACTGTGTGAAATGTTCTTTTGTGTGTGCAGGTGTATAGGTGCTGAAAGAATGCTTATCAGAAAAGAGTTTATAGCAAACAAAAACAAATACAAACCCCAGCACCCACTCTAGCCTAATGAGGTAGATCACCGTGTGCCAGGCACAGTTCTGGGCATCCAGGATACCTTTGGAAATGAGAAAGACAGGCACAGGCCCTCTTCCTCTACTTTTCCACTCTACTAAAGAAGCATGTTCTACACGGGAAGTCTGAAGCAGCTGGGAGAGAAAAGAACTTCTCTTGACAACGTTTGACACGGTCAGAAAGCTGAAGAATTTGGGAAAAGCCAAGAATGAAAAAGTCTAGTCTTTTTAGGCCTAGGCTTCTGAACAATCATTTTTTTAATCAAGGGCACTTTTGTCCCCTACTAGGGTCTGAATGCTTTTATGTGCATATGTGGGAAATCTGTCCCCATGTGGTGGGATGAAGAAGCAGGGTCCTTGGGAAGGGACTGGGTCATGGGGCTTCTCTGTCTTCACGGATAGGTGGGATTAATGCTCCTGTAACAGAGACTGGGGAACTCATTCCCCACGCTCCCTAGACACACCAGCTCTTCCTTCCTGTTTCATGCAGTCTCTTGTGCTGTGACGCTCTGTGTTTAATTAGGGTTGTTTGGGTGAACGTGTGTGAGGGTAGCTTACTGAATCAAGGACAGCATAAGTGACCACAGCACTGAGAAATATGATTCCCCCCCAGCAACCATTAAAACAACCATTGGCTGCACTATAGCATCTCAGCAGAAGGGGTGAGGTTCTCATGAGCCCCTCCTCCAGCCTCAATGGACTTGTCTTTAATGTGTTCCTCACTTGCAAAGTGTACCCAGAATCGAGGGACAATCTCCCCATGCTCAGAGTGATCACCCTGCATATGTGAACCTCCTCTCTCTTTCTACACAGCAGCTAGGAAAGGGGATGTCTTCTTCAATGAGAAGGCCAAGCCCAAGGCTTCCATCTTAGCCAAAAGAAAGGCTAGCTCTTTGCCTGAGCCTATGGTGTCCCATTTGGTCTGACCTATGTCAACCTCTCTTGTTGCCCTTTCTAATGGCCAGTTACACTGGCTTTCTGGCTCTTCAAATCTACCAAGTGAAGTTTAGCTTTGGGGCCTTTGTATACACGCACACACACACACACCACACACTACACACCACACACACACACACACACTTCCAGTGAATAACAGCAAATACCTGATGCTTGCTGTAATGTTTCAAGTTTATTTTTAAGGTGGAATACTCATGAATAATCCCCTCAGGCTTAAGATCAAATGGCCATCCCCAGAACCTTCGCCACAGAATCTGTGGTCCAGAGCCAGAACCTCATCTAGCAGGGTTGAAACTGGATATGTCAGCACATGAGAGGCAGATTATATGATGAGTCAGGAAGCAATCAGTCATGGTCCCAAGGCTGATTCGTAAAACCAGAGTTTATTTATTTATAATGGGCACCTCAGGGAGGTGATACGGGTTCCCTAGTACAGTTCCATAGACAGGTCATTATTGATGTTTTAAAATGTTTTGAATTGTGTGTGTGTATATATATTGGTGAATGTGTATGTGCACCTGAGTGCAGTACTCACAGAGGCCAGAAGAGGGCATCAGATTCCCCTATAACTAAAGTTATAGCTGGTTGTGAGCAATCAACATAAATTCTGGGAGCTAAACTCAGGTCTTCTGCAAGAGCAGTGATTGTTCTTAATCGTTGAGCCATCTCTCCAGATTCCCCCTTTTTTTTTTTTTCTTAAACAGTGTTATTGCAATATAACTGACAGACAAAATGTCTGTTTTAGTTATTATCATCATTAGGTTTGTGTTTGGGTTAATGACATTTCACGGGAGATCCACACATTTCACAGCCGGCATTGTTAACAACAGGTGGGGTATCGCTCAGCAGAACTCTAGAATCTATTCTTGTGTGACTGAAACTTGTTTCTCTGGACCAACTCTTCCCAAATGGCCTTGTCTTCCAGCGCTGACAAGCACCGTCTACTATTTTCATGAGATTAACTATTTAGATCCCACATATTGATGAGTTCACACGCAAATTACATAATTATAATAGTGGACCCCAGTCACGGGACACTTTCTTTGCACCAGTGCTTAGGTTAAATATTTTATATTCACTGAGTGACTTGGTCCTCAGGATGCTGAGGTAAAGTCCGGTTTATTTAATCTCCTGATGAGGATCCTGGGACCTTATGGCCATCGTTGGATTGGGAAGACAGGCAGCTGGCCTGCTCCCATAACCTCTCCACTCCTACGACTTCAAACTCTATTATCTGCTATTTTCTACTGCATTCCTGATGAAGAGGTGTGCATGTCATCAGGATTCAAGGCACGGGTTTAGAATAAAGACTTCAGCTTCCAAGGAGGCTGAACATTTGGGGCCTCTGGCCAACATGCTTCTTCCCAGGGAACTTTGAAAAGTTAAATTCTTAGCCCGGGCAGTGGCGGCACACACCTTTAATCCCAGCACTTGGGAGGCAGAGGCAGGCAGATTTCTGAGTTCGAGGCCAGCCTGGTCTACAGAGTGAGTTCCCGGACAGCCAGGGTTACACAGAGAAACCCTGTCTCGAAAAAACAAAACAAAAGAAAAAAAAGAAAAGTTAAATTCCTGTCAGAAAGCTGTCTATTGGGATTGGATCCAGAGCAAGGAGCATCTATCTCTCTATGGGGCCGGTTTCATACCACCTACCTTCTGGATCCATATTCACTTACCAGCAGGAGGCTTAGGGACCGGCAAGCCTCCTGGTCCATCCCAACCCCCCTCCCCCAAACATTATTGGATGTAGCAGGTTGTTATCTCCTTTCGGTGTGTCTGACTCCACACTCCCTGCTGCTAACATTTTATTTTAATCTTGAGATATGTTTATTCATTCAATCAGACTTCAATCAGGTCTGTAGACCCGGGAGCTTTTGTTTTCCTTGTAAAGATGTTTCCTACCCTGAGTCAGACCTGAGAAGATGAAGTTCGCCATATGGCTGACTACAGGAAGGACAGAGTCTGACAGTATTCTGTCTGAATCTGCGTTCTCCCTAAGTGTCCATGGTCCATGGGCAAGTGGCTTCCTCTGTGCAAAACCTTGAGTTTTAATTTAGAGACTTGGATATTAACAATTTCAAACTCATGATCTGTAATAAATATGTAGCAAAATTCTTGGTACCTCGAGAGCCTCTCCCTGGGCCATAGTCTGAGGAAACATCACATTCTCTCATTTCTTCCTTCATGGGAGAAACCTTACTCTTCCCAAAGGAGGGTGGGAAGCAAATTCAATCTAATGTGTGTTGCCTGCTGACCACACTAGACCAGAGACATCCCTTGCAGAATCACCCGGCATGTATCTCTTCTTCTACCTGGCATGCTGATCTCAGTTTTGAAGTATTCCTACTGAGTCATCCTGTCTACTGTATCACCATAGAATCCTAGAGGGGATGTGAAGATAACTCTGATACTCTGTTTATGATCTTGAATACATGATCGAGATAGTTTATATCGGGAACCCCTGGACATACGCTCTGATTACTGCTAGATGCCTATTCTCTTACAAGCTGGATTCTTCTACCCCCTCGTTTGTTCCAGGCACCCTGATGCCTTCTCTCATAGTCTCTCATAGTTGAAGAAAATCAGTTAGGTGAGAGATAGGCAAGAGAGTAAGGCCTAGACAATTGGCTACTGCACTCCATTTTAGAGGCCAGAGACCAAGCCTGATCTCGTGGGCCTATTTAGAAGTCTGGCTAATTAATGACTGCAAAGGCAGTTTGGACTTTGCAAGCCTTTTAGAATGTGCCTCATTTAAAAGTAATGGGCTCAAGATTGCCTCTGGCACCCTCATGACAATTAAAAATCCAGTAGGCAGTGCAATCGCCTCTATGTGATTTTCCTATCACTATGACTTTTATTGTGATTGCAAATAGCTGTAATGGTACCTTGGACAAGGATGTCTGACTAAGGATGGGTTCACTGTTTTACTACAGCCTCTGTGTGATGTGTTGGTTTGTTGACCAGCAGGATCTTGGTTCCTTCTGCATGATGTCATGTGGGGTTCAACAAATACAGGAGGGCTGGTGGGAACTGAGAGCACGTGGAGCCCCCTCCTCAACATGGAACTACAGCAGTCTCCAGTGGTAGTGTCTAATTTTTGCCTCTGGAGCATGTGTGACCTGGGCAAGATTTAGTATTCTGGAAGTTAAGTGATCAGGAGAAAAAGATGGTGTGATGGTTTGTGTATGCTCAGCCCAGGGAGTGACACGATGAGAAGGTGTGGCCCTGTTGGAGTGGGCGTGGCCTTATTGGAGTGGGCGTGGCCTTGTTGGAGTAGGTGTGTCACTGTGGGCATGGCTTAAGACCCTCGTCCTAGCTGCCTGGAAGTCAGTTTTCTCCTAGCAGCCTTCAGATGAAGATGTAGAACTCTCAGCTCCTCCTGCACCATGCCTGCCTGGATACTGCCATGTTCCCACCTTGATGATAATGGACTGAACCTCTGAACCTGTAAGCCAGCCCCAATTAAATGTTGTCCTTATAAGAGTCGCCTTTGTCATGGTGTCTGCTCACAGCAGTAAAACCCTGACTAAGACAGAATGCAACATATAAATGGGATGGGAGAAAATATTGATTGAATGTTGTAAGTATACCAGAGACTATGTTGCAAATAACTAAAGTATCAGTTTAAAAGAACATTAAAGCAGAAAAACAGGAGCTGGAGAGATGTCTCAGTAGTTAAGAGCAATGGCTACTCCTCAGAGGACCTGCGCTCAGTTTCCAGCATCCACATCGTGGTTCACAACCATCTTGTAACTCTAGTTCTAGGGAATCTGGTGCCTTCTTCTGGTCTCTGTAGGCACTGCAGAAACCTGGTGCATAGACATAAGCCAACAAAACACACAGAGAAAATGAAAATAAATGTCTTAAGACAAATAAATAAACAAGTCTTTAAAAATAATATCAAAAAGTTTGTGGGATCATCCTGAGGGTCAGAGAATCATCATAAGAACTTTATTTTCAGAATAAAATCCAAGCACAGAACTTATCCCAGTTCACAGCTACTCTGATTTGGAACCTCGCCTATTGAGCCCTCCTCTGCTGAATGTCCCTGACCATCTTAAAAGCCCTGGGGGAATAAGATGGTGACTTGGCTTCATCTCATCAGATGCTGCCTCCAGGAGTCTCTTGTAGCTGTCCCCAAAACAGCTGTTCTTGCTCTGCTGTAAAACAGTTTATCATTTAAAATACAACACACAAAGGTTCTCAGGGATGATCAAGAAAAGAGGTGGATCAGAAAAGGAAGGAACACAGAACCAGCCACCATCCATGGAGGAGGAGGAGCAGGCTATGGTGTCCAACTGAGGCTCTGGAAAACTCAATGTGTGTGCAGGGTCTCTGAGTCAGAAAGCTCCATAGAGCAGCATTATCACTGTGTTATCATGGATAAGAATGGTGTATTCCCTCAGTGGGCTTCTAATGACCACAATTCTCTTAGTTGGGTCTATTTGCTTTCCTGTTTTTTATGAGACAAGCATGGTAGCATACATTGTTAATCCCAGTACTCAGGAGGCAGGTGAAGACAGATGTCTATGAGTTTGAGGCCAGCCTGGTCTAAAAAGAGCAGTCTACACAGGCCATCCAGGGCTACTTGGTAAACTAATAGAATGTATTTATTACAAATAAGTAATGTATTTATTTTTCTATATAGTACTTGTGTTATTATTATTATATTATTTATTTATATATATATTATTTATTTATATATTATGTTATAAATTATTTGTGTTTCATACCAACACAAACTAGATAGAAAGATAGATGATGGATAAAAGATAGATTTTGTTCTTTGACCAAAGTGTTCCCATTAACCTCTCTTATCCCCTCTCTTACCAAATCCCTTCCTTCTTCTTCCTCTTCTTCCTTTTCCTCCTCCTCTCCCTCCTCCTCCTTCTCCTCCTTCTTCCACAGCCACAGCTCCACTTCAACTTTCATGTCTTTTTTGTTGACCCATCATTCCTAGTGTTTCCTGCATGAGGATGAATAAGAAGACACTCTGCCCAGGAGGATGCCTTCAACCTCCCCCTGCCACCTTTAAGTGCCATAGCTCCTCTAGGAGGGGTGGGGCCTTATGAGTCTTCCACACCCCATGATGGAATGCTGATGGGGCCAATCCCGGGCCATTACAGCTGTGAGCTCATAGGTGCAGCGTCCATGCCACGCCCAGAAGACAGAATTTTTGCAGCATTCCTTTCCACCCTCCAGCTCCTTCATTGTTTCTGCCTCTTCCGAGCTCTTCCCTGAGTCCCAGGGAAGGTACATATGTCAGATTTAGAGCTGAGCACTCAACAGGCTTCTGCAAATTTCCCATGATGCATTGCATCGATATTCAGTCTGTTACAGGGGCTCTTTCCCATGATGCTCTCCGAGAGAAGCAGTGCATCGATATGCTTCAGTCAATGTGCTGAGTCTCTACCCTAACACTTTCCTCTGCAGGCAAAAACCACTGCTGAGAGCAGTGCTAATATCATTAAAGTAAAGATCGTTGTGAACTTGAGGAAGGAAGCAATAGCCTATTGGTAGAACAGATGCTCTGTAAGTTCAAGGCCCTGGGTTCCACCCCAGCATCTCCTTCCCTCTTTATTACAAAAAAACAAAGAAATAAAAACAGTGCAGGGGACTGCTCTTATTACTGTTATAAAGCCGTATCCGAAACAGTATCGATGTTAACATGTACCTCCATGTAGGACAGAATGTATCTAATCCACAGTCTAGATTAGTTCCCATCCCAGCCACAGAGTGGCCCAGCCTGGGACTATCAGATGGGATCACAACAGACCCTACTGCAGTGGCGATGGGGGAAAAACGATGAACCAAGGTTGTAAGGACATCCATCCTCCCCAAGTTTAGCTGAATACCATCAACACAATCAGAGCCCCGCCACATGTGTGTTTTGCCGGAAGTTTACAAGGTGACTCTGAAATAGATATGGGAAATTAAGGAGCCAAGATTATCGTAAAGACAACCAAAAGTCAGTTGAATATCATGAGTTACCACCAGGTGCTATTGATAAGGCCAGGGGACTTTCTAGAGCATGCTCCAACCCGAGAAAGATAAATAGGCTTGTGGAACATAATAGAAAGTTCAGAGGCAAGCCTACACATTATAAAGACACTTGGCTTTTTAAGATAGAGGTTCCCATGAAGAACAATGGAGACACTGTGGCTTTGAAAATAAATAATTCCAGACACTTGGCCATCCATACAGAAAAGCATTTCAGCCTCGGTCCCTATCTGATCCCACAAAATCAATCTTGGGGGTGAAAGAAAGCACGGTGAACTTTGGAGAAGGCCACACACAGGAGAATGTTCTGATCCTGACCTAGGCGAATATGTCTTTAGTGAGACAAAGAAATAGCTGCTTCAGAACATGGGAGAATTCACGCATCCAACTCTGTGTCTAGGTCATGTTCCTTCTAGTTTCTCTGTCTCGGAAACATCCCCGACATCGAAAAGATCAGGCAGAAGTCCTCCAAAGGAGAAAGAAATTTCCCATGATGCATTGCATCAATATTCAATCTGTTACAGGGGCTCTTTCCCATGATGCTCTCCGAGAGAAGCATTGCATCGATATTCAGTTTGTTACAGGGGCTCTGGGTTTTACTTCATACACAGTGCTTTCTGCTATTGGCCATGCGCTGTGCAAAACATGTTGTCATTATTTTCCCATTTATGTGTATTTCAGCCAGTGGATGATACCTCTGAGCCGGTTACCATGGAAACAACCACCCAAGAAAGTCTACCCTTTAATCTCTCTTCACTACCTTCTCCTTTAGCATCTGAAAATTTTAATCTACAAAAAAATTAAAACTCAAAGAATCCATCACGGACCTGAAACTTCCAGGGGTGCTTCTTGCTCTCATCTTTTGTTCAGTGAAGATATAAATCTTAACTTTGGGCTGACAATCATAACGCTCCAAAAGCGTCCCTGCACAGTTCCCTAATGGGAATTACGATCCCCATTTTCGAAGGGTAAGCTGGGACACACCACAGTTATGCGTCAGGCTCTGTGGAGATGGATAACCAGGTGAATCCACTCTCGGTGTGAGTTGAAGCAATGGATGACTCACTTCTAGGGTCTTCCTGGTGGTAGCAGAGCATTGTTATTTCTAGCTTTGCCTCCTTGTGGGTAAGAATCCTAAGCGGGTGAGGTGGACGTGGGCTTGACTTTCCCTTCCTACTTTCCCCACTTTTATACACACTATATGCACAAAGAAGCTGCAACCCATAGGAGCTGCTCAGATCTGACTAGCTACAAAGCTCCTGCTTTACACGGCTCCCCTTGGACCACCTCCATCAAAGTCTGTCTAAGGATTTTACTACTCAAGATCTCTTTGCCCAAGCCCAAAGTCACTGTATAGAAGAGATGCATCTACTGGTTCTGAGCCCCTCACTCCAGGGTTGTGAATGTGAGAGAAACAGTCATTCTCTTAATGGCCGTCTTAGCTATGCATGCTTCCTTCCATCCAAGGCTCTCATGGGAACAACTTAAGAGGGGAAAGGTTAGCTTTGGCTCATGTGTTCAGGGGACATCATTCCTCCGTAGCACAGAAGGTGTGGTAGAGTAGCTCCATCCATGGCAGAAGTGTGAAATAATTCTGTGCTCAAGGTGGCAGCCGGGGAAACAGATCTAAGCAGGGATTTTAGAGTGAGACCTACTTCTGATAGCCAGGTTTCTCAAAGGTCCCACTGTCTTCTGAACCAGCTCCACCCTCAAAACATGCACTGTAGGGGACCTTTGAGGGTTAAAACACAAGACATTCATCTCAAAACCCTGACTACAACCTCTTAAGGGTTTTTTTTTTTTTCTCAAAATAAATATCCTCATGGAATCTGACTGTCCAGGAACAGAGGTTTAAAAAATAGGAAAAAATTTTCTGAAAAACACCCTGGTGGCTCAGCACACAGCAGTCTTTGAGTTCAGAGATTTGGGGATTCTCCTGCACTGGAGTTACACTGTCTTAACCCACCAGCTGAAGTCACAGAAGGCCAAGCATCTTTTCCCACGAGGAACTCCTGTGGACCATCAATCGGAGGGGTTAACTGCTCCAAAGCGTAAGATCAGAGACGGAAAGTCCAGCAGTGGGACTAGCTGGACAGATCTCAAAAGGCACTCATGTGAGTAACTAATACATACTCAGCTTATTTACATAATGAAGCCAGCTTCCTGGTCAAGATGTCCACACTGAGCAAGAAAGTCATCATCCGTGGAAGGAATAGTTACACGGGAAACAGTTAATGAAGACACACAGCCGGCAAAACAACAGCGTCTACACAATTACCAGGCTATTGACATTCTTGCCACTTGGGGGTCTTATAAAATCAGGTCTCTCATTCAAAACTAGTCTCCTTTCACGAGCCCTCTTCCCTCACTTCCAATCTGCCCGAGTATTACACTTCTTACAGTAGAACACTGAGCCTGTGTGGACTAAGCTTGGCAGCTGTCCTCAACGGAGATTACAGTACTTGCCCATGAGGTTGTTGCAGAGATTAAATGAGATAATACAGATACTCGTGATATGCATATTCATGTGAAGGTTCATAAATTTTGTAGTACTGCTCAGAATATGGTGGCATTACGGGCATTAGTGCTTGTGATCCCTCCTCCCCATTCCTTTCAAACTTCTAATATATAATCTCTAAATCAGGAAGGACAAGCAGAGGAGGTCCTAGGTGTCTGGTTTGTTATTTATAATGGAGTCTTTAATTTAATGTAGATAGATAGATAGATAGATAGATAGATAGATAGACAGAGTATGTGTGTATGTATGTGTGTGTGTGTGTGTGTGTGTGTGTGTATTGAGAGAGAGAGAGAGAGATCTAATATAAAAGTAGAATGGTTTGCATGAAAACCCCAAATCCTAGTTTATTCCAAAGAACCGAACTAGAGAAATAAATACCACGTGGCCCCCTCCAGACATGAGTTTGAGAACTAATATTCTTTTCTACCAGCTTTTGCCCCTTGGGACTACTTTCCTGGACTCTAATAAGCTCTGTTGCTCTTAGGAGTAAGTAGAGAAAACATGCATGGAAGGTCTTGCTGCCACCAGAAATTTGAGCAGTGGGGCAATGCTTTCAGTTCCTGGCCAGGTATAGGTACCTGCTACTAGTTTTATACTATTTTTTAAACAAAACAAAACAAATCAGAACAAAAAAAAAAAAAGTAATGTAGCTAGCCACCATGGTACATGCGTATAATCTCAGCACTAGGGAGACAGAGACAGGGTAAGATCTATGAGATCCAGGCCAGCCAGGGGTACACAGGGAGAGCCTGTCTCAAAAAATAAGATGGCACTGTATCTTCATGGTGGTTTCCCTGTTCAGTAATCACCAGAGAACTGTTAGCAGCATCGATCGCATGGGGCCCTACTGTGTGTAGAACACAATGTGCTACCAGAGAATATAAATGTGCAGTAGGAGCCAGACATTATCAAACCGCCCCGCCTCCATTTAGGTCTCAGTGTTGCTCTCCCTCCCTCTGAAAATCCTTCCTTAATTCCTCCAGCTGGGTTAGATTTCCTGGGACACATCGAGTTCCATGAACTCAGCCAACATCTTTCTCCGATGCCCTCCTCCGAGTTCTCCATGGTATCCTGTTAATCAGATCTGCCATTCATGATGCTGTGTCTGATCAGTTAGAAAAAATGCACCAGAATACTTAATGAGCTGCTACAGATGTGCATGCATGCATGCATGGTTGACAGGAGGCCTGGTGCTTCCACAGCTCACTGCAGCAGAACTGACAGGTGAGGTCATCATTCCCCTCCATCGGCAATAAGAAGCTGCTTGGTAAACATCACCCCAAATATAGGCAATCTGGCACTGGTCTACTAATAGCTGCAATTGATTAAAAGCTGTACTATTTACAAGGGGGTAAAGCTGTGATTGGTGAAGGAGTAATTTTCTTGATAAAAAAACTCACTCACATTACAAAGCTCTTTGCATAAATGGAGTCCATAGAACACAGTAGGTATGCTGTTCATCACACAAGATGGAAACACAGTAGGTATGCTGTCTGTAGCATAAGACTACTTGGTTTTTGGAGGACAAAGACAGAATTTGGTGTATGGTGTTGTTCAGTATACATTAAATTAATGAATGAATGAATGATGAATTGACAGATGACCAGCTCAAAGAGAAGCATGAATCTGCTCATCCTAAGACCCGGATGGATACAAAGATCCTAAGAGAGCTTTGGCTTCTCAAAGTCAAAGGCAGGAAAGTCAGCCTCAGCCCAGTGCAGCCTGTGCCTCTTATCTAGTCTTTTGAAGGTCATGTCCAAGTCAACCCTGCCACAAAAGCCACCTTATCTCTGGAAACACAGGAGGCTGAGGGACCCAGATAAACCCTGCTTGGAGACAGAACTGAGCCAGACAGGGCTCCTGAAGAAGACTGAGCATCCTGAGGTCCGCAGGGGTGGAGGTGGGGTCTGCCTATGTCTCATGCACCCCTGCAACTGAGTTTATATTTATCTAGAAGCTGCAGAAATTCAGGGGTAGAGATGATTTTTACCAGAGAGAAAGAAGACAAGAGAGGAACAAAAATGGAAATACATACAGGCATGTGCATGTGCTCAGACACACAGTAGGTTGATGGTCCAGGCAGGGTGGGAAAGTGGGGAGAGACCCAGAGAAAGCCAGGGCAGGGTTCATAGGAATGTGAACATGATAAGACCCAGGAAAAGGAAGAACCCAAAGAGAGACCAGAGAGAGGATACAAACATGGGGAATGGGTAGAGATTGAAAGGGGAGGGGTAAACAGGGAAAGGGGGGAAGGAAAGGAGCAGAGGAGAATGGAGGGGGGAGATTGAAAGACAAAGAGGAATGAAAGATTTATGAGATTGAAACAGCATGAGATTTAAAGCTGTTGAGATGACATATATACACATAGTGTGTGTATGTAAATGTATGTGTGTATATAATAGATAGATAGATGATAAACAGACAGACAGACAGACAGACGGAGAACATGAGGCATCAGTTGAATCTGCAGATTTCCTGCCCCTTTTGGTAATTCTCTATACCCACATGAGATTCTATTTGATAAGAAAATCTCCTTGCTGACCAAACCCTATTCAGCTTCCTGAACTTTCTCCATCCATGAGAGTAATTCCTGATGAACATCTGGTCTTAGAATACGAGGTTAGCTCAGCAAGCATCCTCCACCCTGCACATGTGATCATGTTCCTGCCCTCTCCCTCCCCAGCTTCATGACCCTGACCTGTCTTCACAGAGAATCCCACAAGATACGTTTAGCCAGGATCTCCTTTAGTCCTTTAGACTAGATAAGATCTATGCTTTCTTTTAGTCATACATCTAATACATCTACTGACCTGCATCCTGCTCATTGGTTGTAGATTTCCACTTGCCCATTGAAATCGGGGCTTTTCCCTCCTGCAAATCCCACAGCAGATGTCCATATGTCTATCTTGATGTGCTGACCATAGTCTGTCTTAGCACAATTTACCAAGTTGCTAGGTCTTGTTTTCTCCATGTGACTCTAATGTGCTGCTTGGGTAGAGAGGCACTGCCTATGGCAATAGCGATCAATAGTAAAAGTGGATGACCACTCCATGGGATTTAACAAGTGGGGGCTTGGCTTCCCCAAGTCTCAGGGACCAGGTCAGAACAGGAAGGGACCAGTGCCAGGAAGAGTGTGAGAGAAAGATCCAAGGAGATGTGAGTGAAATAGTTTCTTTCAGACAAGGCAGGACCTGACAGAGCCACGGCACTCATGGACACCCAGGAGTTGTTGGTGGTTAGTGGCTTCCTGTAGAGAGAAAGTCAGTTGTCTTTAAAGATATGGCTTCTGGTGGGTGGACCATGTTCCAGAAGATGATCCCACATATTGGAATAAGGAAGATTAGGGAGTCCAGAATGTGGCTGTATGAGAAATTGGAGAGGAGTTGAGAACGAATGTGATCAAATAAATTGTATGAAATCTCAAAGAATTAGTAAAAATAAGTTTTACAAAAAGAAAGAAAGAGAGGAATGAATGAATGAATTTTCGGACTCTCACACAGCTGCAGGTGGTAAGCTCAAACAATCTCATTTGATTTACTTATTAATTTTTATGTGTGTATCTGTGTGCCTGCCTGAGTTTATGTGTAGGACATGCATGGAGAGCTCATAGAGATCAGAAAGTGTCACACCCCTCTATAATTTTTAATCCATGAGCTGAATATTGTAGGAATCTTAAGCATCTATTCAAGTACTCAAAATATACCAGTAAAAATAACAAGGAAGCCATACTCAGGGAGAAAGGAATCTGAATGTATGTCTCTGAAAAGGAGCTTATGTGTCTTATCTATCAGATGTGTAAGCCCAACGAGTAGAAGGTCAAGTGGAAATGACCTCTACCCCCTAAAATGACCAAAAGTCCCGAAGACACTCCACAAAATAAAGGAGCTGTGGAGATGGCTCAGTGGATAAAAATGTTTGCCCTACAAGCATGTGGACTTGAGTCTGAATCTCCAGCACCCACATAAAAATCTGGGCATGGCTTCATGTAATCCCCGTGATGTGGAGTTAAAACGTAGAGGATCCTTGGGGCTTTATGGCTGCCAGCCTAGCTCCAGGTTCAGTGAAAGACCCTGTCTCAACACAAGGAGGCAGAGAGAGATGGAACACAGTCAACATTCTCTCTATTCTCTGGGGACTTGAACACATGTTTAGACATCATCACATAAATGCTCATACATGAATACAAAATAAATACATACATGAAAATTTTAAATATGTGCAAATGGGTAGAGAGAAGGTTCAGCCGTTAAGAGCAGTTAAGGGTACTTGTTGTTCTTGCAGAGAGCCTGGATTTGGTTCTCAGCATCCCCATGGTGGTTCACAATCACCTATGACATCAGTTCCAAAAGGTTTGATGCCCCCTTGTGGTCTCCTTTGGCACTAGGCATTCACATGGTGCACAGACATCCAACTGAGCAAAAACATCCACAGCTATCAAATAAATAGTAAGTAAATACCTGCAAATAGCAAATCAGCATATGAAAATATATCTGGTGTCATAAGTTATCAGAGAGATTCTAAATAAGAAAACCCTCTATGTACAGCAAAAAGCTTACTCTGAAGCTGGCCACATCAAATGTTGGCTAGGAAGAAGAGCCAGGGACGGTCTCAAAACTCATGTCTCAAACATAAAATGTAGAGAAACATTGTTTTTTTAAAGAATGGTAAAGAAACTCTGATATAGTACCCTGTACCCCAAAATGGATCATCCCAAAGCCTTTACAAAATATGAATGAAACGCCAAGATTTACTTACACCTTATAATAATCAAATGCTGAAAACCACCCTGGTATCAATAAAACCATGAAGAAGTGATCTGCATTATGTTTGTACAATAGAAATACTACACAGCAATGACAAATAAACAAATGTAGCAGTCTCAGTGACAGAGTTAAGCAAGAGATGACAAGCCGAGGGCATGCATTGGTTCTTATTTACATGAAGACCCAAATCAGGCAACGTTTTCTACAGTGGTGGAAATCAGAGAGATCCGTCACTTCCAGATGTGACATATGGCTTGGGAAAGACCTCTGGGTTCCACACATGTTTTACATCCCAATGGTTCTCAACCTTCCCAAAGCTGCAACCCTTTAATACTGTTCTTCATGTTGTGGTGAACCCGACTATAAGATTATTTCATTACTACTTCATAACTGTACTTCTGCTACTGTTATGAATTGTAATGTAAATACCCATGCTTTTGATAGTTCTTTTGGGGGTCATGCCCCACAAGCTGAGAATCAATGTTCTAGATTTTCATCTAGGGAAGACTAACAATTTTCACACTCACACATCTTAAACATCATCTTTCCACTAAAATAAAATCAAAGGAAGCTGGACAGATGGCTTGGTGGTTAAAAATACTTATTCCTGTTTCAGAATACCCACATTGTGCAAATCAAAGCTATCTGTAACTCCAGCTCTAGGGATGCTCTCTTCTGACCTCCGAAGGTAAATGCATGTGCATGCTGGGGCATCACATGGTCATGATTATGTGTTCGTGACAGTGAGCATCCACTGGGAGGCTGAGGAACAACAAGGACCCCTGAGATTTGGTCAAGAAGGGAGTGGGGCTTCACAGCCAAACAGTTCATCAAGGCAACATCCATTACTCTCCTAAGAGGAAGCAGACACTCCTATGTGCACCTCTGAGAGGACTTGGAACTATACAGAGGCACCAAGGGAGCCAGGGTGTGAGCATGCTCCATAAAGATGATATCAGATGTGAGCCTTCTCTGAGAAGCAAACGTGTGCAGAGATCAGAAAAATGACAGGGCAATTTTTGGTGATGGAAGAGGCCCTACTTGCAGCTGGTGATGAGAAACGGATGAGTATGCGTGTCTACAACACAATCTCCTTGTGTTCTGACGAGGTCACATGAACAACTGGCTCATGGACTGTTATCTCAGACCTCAAATAAACTTTCTTTGATATGGGTCCTTACCATGTAGACCAGGCTGGCCTTGAACTATCTGCCTTGGCCTCCTGAGTGCTAGGACTAATGACGTGTGCCACCTTGCTTGGTCAGATCTCAATTTTCAAGGAGGTCTGTAATCAGAGGCAGAGTACATCATGAAAGAAAACCACATGGGATATCCCTTCTGGCAGTGAAAGTTTGTATCTCTTGATGCGTGCATTTACTTGGTTACTAATGACTGCACACCTACTGCGTGAGGCATAGCTCTTTGGACAATTCGTCAGGGTGGTTGAGGAACTAGACTGCCTATGCTCCAAGATTGGCCTGATGCATACAAGTAGACAGCTTTGAGCTAATGACTCAAGGCTCCATGTCGGTTTTCTCATCATAAGGGAGAAACAATAAGGTTAAGCATATTAAATGATGCATAATCGGACTGCTGTGAAGATTACATTACAAATTAATATATGTAAAAAGCACCGGGAAAAACACTTGCTATGTATAAAGTACACTTAGCTATTCTTGTCACTGATTCTCTCCTCGTGAATCTCTCTGTCTCTCTCTTTGCCTCTTTTTCTCTCTGTCTCTCCGTGTGTCTCTATCCGTTTCTCTGTGTGTGTGTATCTCTGTCTCTTTCTTAGCTTAAGATGGAAGCGTAAATCCCTGCTCTACTACATTCAAGAACACAGGGCTTCTTTCTTCACAGAGAACAGCCAAGGCTGTGGTACAGGGCATCAGCCTTTGCTGAACTGCCCCTTGAGTCCACTGCAAGGGCAAAGCTCTTCACAGTGTGGATAAGGAGCTGGGCTTCCCTCCTGCCTCCTGTCTCACTGAAGACATGGGGTCTTTATCCTGACCATGGAACTGTTGGAATACTGTAGGCCTGCCGATTCCTGTCCTGGCTATGGAGTGGGGCATTGCCTTGACAGAGATGTCAACTGCAAAGACTGGAGGTAGCACTTACTTCTCAGAGCACTACGCTCCAAGGCTGGGAGTGTGACTCTTGGTCACCATCCTTCTACATCTGCTTTTCTAGTGATAGTAAAGAGGTCGCTCCAGGAAGGAGGAATAGGCCATAGATCAGAGGGGCTTCCAATGTCTCCCTCCAGGGAATCAACCTCATTTGCAACACAGTGTAGGGAGCGTTCAAATCTAGGGGTTCATTTAGAGAGTGTAGACTACATGAAGGAAAAAGTGGGAGGGGGTATATACACTTATCATAAATATTAAACAGTATGTCAGCTAATTTGTCAGACAGGAGAGAGAAGCTGGATTTTGTTGCTGCTAATAATCAGACATCAGCCTTAAGAAAGTATCCCTTCAGGGACAGACAGATGAATTGGGTCTGTGGGTAAGGGCCCTTGCTGCCAAGCCTGATGACCCAGATTCAATCTCTGGGACCCACCTGGTGACTAGAGAAAATTAACCCCTGCACACTGTCTTCTGCTCTGCACATGTGACAAATGACACCAACAAAGCCTTAGGAAAACCACTGTTTTCCTAGGACAACAGAGGATGCATCCTGGCCACACCCCTCAGGGAAGCTTTGAGGTGCCACCCTGCAATGAAGGACAATTAAGTTCATTAAAAAAAAATCTGGCCCATAACTAAATGGGATAAACTACAAACAGCAATGGCTAAGACCCAAAGAGGGAGAAATGCCAGGAAGTATTGTCATAGATGATCTCAATGTCTTGTTTCCAACAACATAATTCATAAGACATACAAAGAAACAGGGAAATGACAAATCCATTGAGTAAAAGGGTGGGGTAGCCAAGGAGAGCTCCTATACAGTGTCAGCCAGGCATAGTCCCAGAACTATTAAAAGCATCAGGCAATCAGAGCCAGCATGAGCTACACACTGAGTTAAAGTCCATCTTGGGCTACACGAGATCCTGTGTCAAGCAAGCAAACAACCACAGAGAAGCCAGGTATTAAATTTAACAAGTAAACATTTCAAAGCCGTTAGTGTAACTATGCTCATAGAATCAAGGAGATAAGATGCAAAGGTAAGTATGATGGCCCCGCCCATCAAATAGATACAAAGTGTCAAAGGGGTTAAGGAGCCGGCTTGGTCTGAAAGAGATACAAAGTATCAATGGGCGCTAAGGAGCCAACTTGAGATCAAATAATGAGATACAAAGTGTCAAAGGGGCTAAGGAGACAGTTTAGTAAAGTGAAAAGCACAGTAACCATACAGAAGAATTTCTTGAAGAGGCCAACACTCCATTGGAATGGGCAGAGGGATGAACTTGGGAATCGAAGGCCAATGGGGATCATGCAATCTGAGGGAAAATGCCAGAACAGTTTCACAGATCTTCAGGGGGAAATGGAACACAGGCTAAACGATAATTAGAAGTAAGGGAGAGAAGGAGGCAGGAAAATAGGTTAGCATGGATACAAGAGTGGAGAGACAGAGCCCTGCAGCATTTCTGCTGCTCTGGCGGAGAACCCGAGTTCTCTTCCCAAAGCCATGACAGGCATCTCTCAATTCCAGGGGATCTGAGTCTTTCTTTTGGCCTCTGCAGATATGTAAATTCAAGGACACACATAACTCCTCTGTGTGTGTGTGTGTGTGTGATATAAACTTTTTTGAGTTTATGGAAATATATACATGTTAAGCCCCACAGGAAGAATCGTAGGAGCTAAAGGAGTTGAGAACACCAGGAAAACATGGCCCACAGAATCAAGGAAGCAGGGCTAACATGGGCTCACAGAGACTGAAGCAGCAATCACAGAACCTGCATGGGTCTGTGCTAGGTCCTCTGAATATACGCTATGGGTGTTGGCTTGGTGGTTTTGTGGGACTCCTAACAATGGAAAGTGGGGGTGTCTCTGACCTTTTTGCTTGCTCTTGTGACCCTTTTCCTCCTGTTGGGTTGCCTCACCCAGCATTGAGATGAGGGTTTGTGCCTAGTCTTATTGTAATTTGTTATGCCACGTTGGGTTCATGTCCCTGGGAGGCTGGCTCTTTTATGATGAGAAATGGAGAAGGGGTGGATCTGGAGGAGAGGGGAGAGGGAGAGGCTAGAAGGGGTGGAGGGAAAGGGTTGTATTGTATGAGAGAAGAATAAATTGAGAGAGAGAGAGAGAGAGAGAGAGAGAGACTCCAAGTGACCTATCGACATACCATAAAGAAAAATGCCGTGAGCCAAAGACAAGAAGAAAAAAAATGTTTTAATTATTTCATTTATCTCTTCAGATTATAATCTGTTTATATAATTTTCTCATTTCTTCCCTCCTTTCAAATCCTCCCAGAGACCCCTCTTTGCTCTGTTTCAAATATGTATCAATAATAATCAAAGAAAAAGAGGCTACCAAGTTGGGAGCCGGGGAATAAGAGAAGGGCTTGAGGGAGGGGAAGAGGTAATGTTTCAATCAAAAACATCTAAAAAGTGGACGTTTCATCTTTAGATTGCTGGCATGCTTTAGATAATTACTCTGAAGCAAGTGAAAGAAAATAAGGGATGCATTTATATCACATATAGAAAAAAAGCCAGATGCATAAGGTTGCTAGATATACAGATATGAAATCTCTTTGCACAATAGAGGTAGGGGAGAGTGGAGCAAAGCCGAGCTGCATTAGGCTAAGAGAGGGTACCCGAGAAGACCTTGAATCTGCATGAATGAAAAGCAGTAGTAACAATGTAACGATTAAAAAGAAGGTTAACAGAACCAAAGATATTGATGTGTATTTTTCTCCTTTCTCTCAACAGCTTGAAAAGACATAAAACATTATAAATTCATACTCACTGTATGGTTGGATTAGCATTTGGAAATGAAGTGTGTGGAACAGCCTTGGCACACACCACAAAGAGGAAGGAGAGGGGCAGAGCTACTCAGGAGTAACTTTTATGTCATGGGAAGTATTAGCATAAATCTGAGCTGATTCTGAGGAGACTAAGGTATTTATAGGAAACCCTTAAATGGCTAAGGACATAATTCTGGAAAGTTTTAGTAACATTAAAGATATTGTGACTCTCCTTTACAAAAAGGGTTGTTTAATAATGCCAATGGAAGCCGGGCAGTGGTGGCGCACGCCTTTAATCCCAGCCCTCAGGAGGCAGAGGCAGGAGGATCTCTGAGTTCGAGGCCAGCCTGGTCTACGAAGTGACTTCCAGGACAGCCAGGGCTACACAGAGAAACCCTGTCTTGAAAAACCGACCAAACAAACAAACAAATGCCAATGGAACCTGTAAAAGAAGAAGGGGGACACCAAAAGAACAGAGGCAAAGGGAAAAAAAACAAAACAAAACGAGAAGCAGCAGGCCTGACTCCAGCTAGATCAATAGCATTGATACATGTGTTAACATATTATGAGTAGGTAGGTACTACAGGACTAGAAAACAGCCATGCTGTATACTTAGAGGTATAGATGGATGGAGAAGATGCGGAGGAGCCATCATGCCAACAGAAGCCACAAGAAACCACGGTAACCTTAACAGCAGACAGACTTGAAAAGGAAGTGTGTCCCTAGAGAGTGGAGCAATTCTTACAGGGATGAAAACTGGTACTAAGAGAGGCCAGCAAGATGGCGCAGCCGAGGAAGGAGCTACTTACCTAACAAAGAAACAACAATCTTGTGGGTGTGAGCCAGCCTACCCTTGGCAATGCCTAGGACAAAGAAAAAGATGCTGAGCTTGAAATCTGATGCTGGTGATGGGATAGCTCAATGGGTGAATGCAGACATGAGGACCTGAAGACCCAGGCAGAGAAATCACAGGTTCCAGGCCAGCCTGGGTTGGACACTATGGATCTTGTCTCAAAATACATAAAATTTCAAAATAAAAGCGAGCCTAGCAACATTAGGAAGGGGATCTATCAGTGTCTTAAGGAGTGATTGCAGGAGAAATGAAGAAAATTCCACTCATCAATAGCAGGAGAAAGAATCGCATACAAAGGGAAAGGTTAACTGTGGAAACAAAACTACTCTAGAACCTCCAAAGTTTAAGTAAATAAGTGGGAAGTGTTTTAAGCTCATTGGTTGGTGATTTAACATCATCAAGGTGGCAGCTGATCTCTACATGGAGTTTAGTTATGCTCCAAACCCCAAGGGGCAACCTGAGTCTAAATTTTATGCAAAGTTGCGAGTGATTCCCAAGAGCCAGAATAATTTTGAGCAAGAATGAAACTGGAGAGTCTGTACTTCCTGTTTCCAAGTTTCACTATAAGATGATACTAATCCCAATGTGAGGACACACACTTGAGTCCAGGGAGTAAACGTGGGGAGTCCAGAAGTAAGCCACATGGCTAGGGTCAAACAACTCTAGACCTGACCAGGAAGGGTGCTACGGCCATTACATAAGCGGAGATCAATCTTTTCCACAGATAGTTGAGGGGAGTGGCTAGCCATGTGCAAAGCTCTGTGAGGCCAGTTTCCTCACACCATACCCAACAGTTAGCTCCAAGTGGATCAGAGACGGAAATGTAACAACTAGCACAGTAAAAAGCTTTGACAAAGACTCGGGGGCCAGGTGGGGTGGGGGGTGAGTGGCCAAGACACTACCTGTGGTTATGGCTTCTACTGGGTTAAGATAACAAAAAACACAGGCAAGGAAAGAAAATTAGATATCCTAGATTTACCAATTTTTTTTTTTTAAATTCTGTTTTTGTTGTTGCTTTAGACAGTTCTGTCAACACCACAAACAATGAAGCAACATGTTTGTCTAGTATCGGATAAAGAATGTGATGTGTACCTAAGAAGTGGAAGAAAGTGTCCCGGTTCACTGACGGAAGGACAAAAGCCTCCTCTAACAACCAAGCAAAACATCTGAATAAACATTTATTTTTAAAATATTTGGAAGTAGTCAATGAAAACAACAAAATGCTCATTTCTATCTAGCAGGATAGGGCAGCTGGAATCAAGAAGTCAGTTATGACAATTCAAACAAAGATATGGAGAAGCTGTGGAGACTGCTGGGGGCAGGGGGACACCAAGTGGCACCGTCACTTTGGAAGATAGCCTGTGGACCCTTCAGGTGGTTCAACATGGGGCCCAGTGATTCTGCCCTGCATTTCTGCCGAGAGAAAAGAAAGTACATCTCTATATACATCTTTGAGCGGAATGGGTGAAATGGAATGGCTCAGTGGGTGAGAATGAGCACTGCAGACAGGAGGACCAGAGTTCAAATCTCCAGCAGGAACGGTTGCATGTGTTTGTAACTCCAGCATTACTGAGAGACTAGAGTTAGGAAGATTCCAAGAGCTTGCAGGCCAGCCGGTCTTACAGAAACAGTGAGTTTGGTGAGAAACACCGTCTCAAGAGAGAAAGCTGTAGAAGACCCCTGGCAGCAGGCTCTGGCCTCTACATGTGCTTTGTGCAGGAGTGTGTGCACCTACATGCTTCCGTGTGTGTACCATGTGTACACACGTATACCATGCATTCTCATACTAACTTGCATGGAAAGTTTTTAGACGCATTTTATTCAAAATAACAACAACAATGTAAAGTAGAAACAATCCCAGAGTCCATCACTTCTGATCACAAAAGGGAGTGGCACACTGACATCCTACTATCACCTGGTAGACTGTTGATCTGTAGACCACAGCTGCAGGGCTGGGGCTGGAACCCAGGGTGTCCACAGACTAGGCAAACACTCCACCGCCGAGTCCATTTTCTCAGACTCAGGGATGTTGCCTCAAAGGCTACCGTGCTCCAGTGAGGGCTCCACAGCTGTGAACATATGGGAAGCATTAACCGGACTCGGTGGGTTGTAATGAAAACTGGAAGCTATGACATCAGAGGGAGATACATGTAGGAGAAGTTGGGCGAGGGGTTGATGGTGGGTATGATTGGGTATGATTGGCATACATGAGTGAGATTCTCAAGGAATACACAGATAAAATACAGTTTGAAAAGTGACTTTCTAAGATCTTGGGGGCCGGAGAAAGGAAACAAGCAGATAAAATAACTGCTCCCATTTCCTGTTTTTGCTCCGCCATTTGACAATCACTCATTAGGTCTACCTGCCAGGCACTAGGCACCCCTCTAGAGGCATAACAAGAAGCTGCATTTCTTGGGGTGTGTCCATGTGTGTGTCCGTGTGTGTGTGCACACATGTGTATGTGTGTGGGTACCTGTGTGTGTGTGTGCCTGTGCGTCTGCGTGTGCGTGTGTGTGTGTGTGTGTTTTAATTCCATATCCCAAAGCAGTTTCAGTTTGCATTCCCCAGATGGCTAAGGATGTTAACATGTTTTCAAGTATTTTTTAATAAACTGTATTATAAAAAACTTGCAAATAAAAGTCATCACACACCAAAATTAACCAGACTCAAAGCCTATTGAATCTCAATGAACTCCTATCCAGTTAGAGCAGCCATTCTGAAGCCACAGAGCTTTGTGTTGGATTTTACACATTCAATATCAAATATAGTATATATCTATAGTGTACATACACACAGACACACAGACACACATACATATATATACATACACACACATTCTGATTATAAGGGAGGACATGCTTGTTTCTGAGATTATGTGATATCACATAATATTGTACATTCTAAGTGCACCCATTTTCCTGATTTTTTTTTATTTCTTAGAGCTGAATAGTAATATATATATATATATATGTATATATACATATATATGTATATATATGTATATGTATATATATAATTTTATGCATACTATATAATACACCAACATAGACGGTATATATAAACATATACCAAGTTTTTATTATCTGTTTATCTGTTGTTGGACAACTAAGTCAATTCCAACTCTTTGCTATAGTGAATAAAGCAGCAATTAGTTCGGGTGCCCATACTCTGCGGCAGGGCCTGGCGTTCTCCGCGTATATTTGAGTAAGTTAACTGGCTCGTCTGTTTTTATGTAAGTTTCTTTATAATGCAAAGGTAAAAAAGAGAAAATAGATAAGTTAATTCTAAAAGAATTAACATTTAGAAGAAATCAGGACAAGATAAACACTAGGAATGGTGGACATTGCCATCCGGGGTCACAGGAAGCCTGCCTAACAAGAGATGTTGGCAGAGACCAACCTAAAGGAGGGTGAGTCCTGGAAGGCGAATGGGCCACAGGCAGCTGAGGGCAGAAGCTTTGGGTAGATCTATGACTGATGTCATGTTAGCAGCACTCAGTGTCATGGATTAAGCTAGTGACAAAGAAAAGACAGAGATGATTATGTATGTGTGCGAGAGCACATGTGAGCAAGTGTGTGCATATGTGTGCACATGTGCATGGGTACATGCCAGCATGTGGGTGCATATATGCGTGCATGTGAGTGTGCATATGTGCGTATGTGTGCGCATGTGCATGTGCGTGGGTACATGCCAGCTTGTGTGTGCATGTGTGTGTGCATGCGTGTGCAGGTACCTGCCAGAAGAAGGCAATGAATGGATGCCTGCAACTAGAGTTACAGGCAGCTGCGAGCTGCCCGACCTAGGCATTTGGAATCGATGTTGGGTCCTCTGAAAAAGTAAAAACAGTAAGTGGAGGTCTTCAAACCCCCTATAGAACTGTATAGGTTCTAGCAACAAATTGGGAGCTAGTTCTAGGGCCATGAAATCAGCTTCATAAATTGAAACCCGCAAATCAAAAACAGAATGAAAAGGAATAGCATTCCAGAGTTGCGTTTATGCCTCTGTGTATGCATGCGTGCATGTGTGTTGGGGGGGGGGGGCAGTGAAACAAAGTGCATTTCTTACTAAGAGCCTCATTTAAATATTTGTGCCTGATTCTTGCTTGTTCACCCATATCTACCCTGCACACATCACCAAAAAACATCCTGCCTGTGACAAGCCTAAACTCACCCAGGCTTGTTGTCAACAATTTAAATGATATAAAGACAAACCCACCTGCAGCTATGGAATCCAAAATGTCACCCGTGTTAATTGAGATGTTCACTTTAAGCAAGGCAGTGATTGCATTATAAGCAGTGTTGGGCTGTTGAAGTCCCCAGCATGCAGAAGACCCCCCTAAATCCTGTCACCATTACCCTCAAAATCCCAGACACAACCTGTCATGGAGAAACCAGAGGCTTCCTCTCCAAAGAGTCCCTGGCTCCTCAGAAATAAAGTTGTGAGGTCAGACTCGGGCAAACTGTAAACCCAGTGTGGGCACCTGCCATCAGTTCTTTGGACCCTAGGTTGTTTTGTTTTTAATAGAGTATGGCAGTACCAACCCAATAGGGTGATACAAAAGTACCAAAAAAAATAAATAAAAAAGCCACTCCACATTTGAATATGTTTGTCAGCCTAGGCCCCTGAGTCATAGAGAACTTCTTATACCCATTTTACAGATGGGGACTCAGAAAGTTGCGGTGACTCACTAATATCACCCTGTTGCTAAGTTGGCTCAGCTCCAACCCAAGGTGATCTGACCCCATGATAACATGATTCGTGTCATTTTCTTCGATGATGTGATATTGGTGACCATAATAAACCCACAGAAGTGCATTAATGCTTTATTAACATGTACACTGTTCAAGCTACAACTTGTCACTAACCATATCTAAAAATGCCATGACATTGACTCTTCCAAATGACCATAGAAAGGGTAACACAGGGTACCTGCAGGGTAACACAGCCACAAGCAGTGGTAGGATTTGTACCTATGGAGCTGGCTGTAGAGTGAGTAATGCATCCACTCTAACATGGCACTTTCCTGACAGATAATATATTGCATTCACCCTCCAGGACCTTCATCCAGACCCCACTAGCAAAGAATCATGGTTAATGGTTAGGCCCATCCACGTAACCAGCCAGGTGGGTACTGGGATTGTAGCAGGTACCCACCCACCAGCTACATGAACTTTAATAGGCATCCTCTCCTCTCTGAAATTCCCATCTCCCAAGACATGGTGAGGTCAATGGTGGCAGCTTCAGAGGACCGGAAGGAAGAGTAAATGGCCATTTACATGAGGCCTCAGCCCAGAACTGACACAGTAGATGCTCAATAAAGTGCTTTGCAATGAAGCAGCAGGAGCTCCATGGTTTCTATCTCACATTGGACTGTGGCTCCAGAACTCAGATAGAGCTCTGGGATAAGGGAAGGGCTGGTATATACAACCCAGCAGAGAGTCAAGGTGGAGGGCTAGAACAGAGGGACTAGAGTCCATCTCCCTTCCTTCCTTCCCTCCTTCCTTCCCTCTTCATTCCCTCCATCCCTCTCTCCTTCCTTCTTTCCCTCCCTCCTTCCTTCCCTCCCTCATTCCCTCCATCCCCCCTCCTTCTTTCTTTCTATCGCCCATCAACCCTATGTCATTCCTGCTCTGAACAAAGTTGTGCTGGACACCAAGAGCAAGCATCTAGTTCTCTAGATGAGAGTGGAGTAAGAGAGCTAGCTTGGTGGTGCACACCTTTAATCCCAGCACTTAAGAGGCTAAGAATGGCAGATCTCTTGACTTTGGGGCTAGCCTGGTTTACAGAATGAGTTTTCAGACAGTAAGGGCTACACAAAGAAACCCTGTCTCAAAAAGAAAGAAGGAAAGACAGGCAGAAAGAAAGGAAGGAAGGAAGGAAGGAAGGAAGGAAGGAAGGGAGATGTATCAGCCACTAACTAGCTGAGTTCTTAGTAGCCAAGTTGGTGGTGCTGTGGATTCTAATATTCACAATGAAGAGAAAAGGGAGATAGAAAGATGAGGGAGGGATCTCAAGACATTGACAAGATGACCTCCTGCCAGTGAGAACCATTAGTCCAGACCAGCTCCTACTAAGGATGGTTGAGGGGTGCTGGAGAAAGAGATGCCACCTTGGGGTTGTGGAAATGACTCAGTAAGTTAAGTACTTCCCTCACAAGCCTGAGGACCTGAGCATAGGTCTCCAGCACTAACAGGTATGCCTAGCAGGCATAGTGACACATCTGTAATCTAGCACCCCAGAGGCAGAGACTGGGGATCCCTAGGACAGCTGGCTGCCCAGACTCGGCAAACCTGTGAGCTCTGAGTTCCAATGAGAGACTCAGTCTCAATGCATAAGGCAGACAGTCATGGAGGAAGACACCTCTCTCGGCCTCTACAGGCATGCACCCACACCCACACACATGGGAATGTGCACACACACAAAGGATCACAACACAAATACACAAGAGAGACACAGAGACACAGAAAAGAGATTACCTCACCCAGAAAAGCAGAGAGACAGATGACAACAGCAGCAGACTGGAACCAGAACAAAGTCAGGTTCTGGCACTGAGCAGTCGGCTAGCACACAGTAGCAGGACCAGGACAAGGGACATGAGGGCTCCTCCCCTAGCTACAGGAGGACCATAGTAACTTCCACAAGGCTGTAACCCATGGGCAATAACAGACATTAAGCTCTTCACCTGTCCCTAAGCATTTAAGGTAATTCTGATTTTTCTATATTACAAATAATAGAATGCATCTTCTTTTATAAAGTTTTGTTTATTACAGGTGTAGGAATGTATGTGTGCATGCGTGTGTGTGTGTGTGTGTGTGTGGTGTTGCTTTGGGAACGTAGAAGAGGGCACTGGATACTCAGGATCTGGAGTTGCAGGTGGTTGTAAGCCACCAGGTGGGTGCTGGGAACTGAAGCAGGTCCTCTGGATGAGCAGCCGGTACTCCCATGCACTGATCTATCTCTCCAGTCTCAAATGTTGTGCATCCTTATAGCTTCACCTTTGGCCACGTTGACTCTGGTCCAGAGTAAGTGCCCAAGAGATAGATAATTAACTGAAGACTGGAGATGTCATGAGACTCCCTGCTCACTGTACTCAGCAGTAAAGCATGCATCTGCTTCTTACATCGACATCAGCTCATGGTACTGTGTATGTTTTCTTTCCACCGTCAGGCATATTGTTGCATATTCTGTAAGTACAGGCTTTTCCTGTCTCTTTATGTGGAGTTCAAGTCTAAGGATTTGTCTACAACTCCAAGAGGGTTTAGTCTAAGAGCTGAGAGGTCCCTGCCCAATAGGGTCCTTTCCGAGCCTTGCTGGGTCTCCCAGGTTTCCCATGACAGTTGCCAGGAGCAACTGTCAGTCTTTGGCACGATCAGTTCTGGACACAAAACAGCCTAGTGGTCTTGCTAATTACTTCTGTTCCTTCCAAACAACCTACTGTAAATATTCTGCTTCTACAGAATATCCCAGATGAATTGATGCTATTTGGGAATGAAAGCTTCTGGAGCTGGAGCTTGCCCTCTACTGTGTGGGTCTAGCCTGCACCATGTAGTCCTTCTTAGCTTGCAAAGGACAGGGTCAGGAAAGCTAGGGGAAAATCCATCACAGGAAAACTGGATTAGAACTTGATATTGTGCCTGCATAATACCATGGTGTGTGGACTTTGAGAATGAATCATGTTAATTTGTATAGTTAATGTACATTAATCATAGTGGAATAAAATCTGAGGAAGTTGAACCACACATGTTGATTCTTTTCTGTCATCAAAGATGGGCAGCACATAACACTCATTAAATGTACTAGAAATCCTTCAAAAAAAAAAAAAAACCACAGTGTAGAAGTGGAGAGAAACAGTGATTTTACAGCAGAGAGCTGGCAAACACCTGAGTCAGGTGACTGAGTTCAGCCCTGGCAGTCATCAATCATTTCGATATCGCATACCCTTGACATGGCACTTGACCTTGGGGGTCTCTCTCCCCACCCACACTGCACCATGCCATCATGAGAGAAATGTCAGACCAATCCCAATCACTAGGCATTCCATAAACACTTTACTTAGCAGATCCTCAGGATGGCCAAGGTCATGAGCAACCTTGGAAAATCTAAGGAATAGCCAGAGCTGGGAAGTATCTAAAGAGACAAGCAAGTGAGCATGTGTGTATCCAAAGATCCCAACCTGGGAAACAACATCAGGAAAAAACTGTCGAAACCCAAATGGACTGTGAAGTTGAGTTAATAAGCATGTGCCAATATTGGTTCATGAGATATTAATGACAGAGAAGAGCAGATGTGAAGTGCAAGGGAGTTCCGAGCTATCTACTGATTTCCCGCCAATCCAAATGCCTTCTTTACTCTTCCAGTAGTTCAACAAAGTGCCTGGAAAAAAAAATAAACAACCGAATCTAAATAGACAAAGGGTTTATTTTGGCTCGTGGATCGAGGCTGGGGTTCATCATGATGAGCTCACAGAGGCAGGAGTGCGAAGCAGCCCAGTCAGGAAGCAGAACAGAGATGAATGCTTAGACTCAACTTGCTTTCTCCATTTTTATTTAGCTCTGGACCACACACAGTCAGTGAGATTGGGGCCACACACATTTAGGGAGGATCTTTCCATCTCAATGAGTAGGAGTGCCCAGAGGATCACCCAATCCAGGTGATTCCTCACTGCTCTGCCTAGAGGCTTTGTCTCCCAGACAATCCCAGATCCTGTCAAGTTGATGACTGATGCTAACCATCACAGTACCCAAGTTAGTATCTTCCAGCCTGGTTGGGTCTTCTCTGTGGTGTTTCATCTCCATGTTTTCTACATGAAAAGTGTAAAACTGTCTCCAAATCAGGGCTCAGAGAGTGGATGAGAGTCACTCCCCTGAAATTTCTCTTGAACGCACTTGAAGATGGAAAGTGATTATGTCTGAGTTCTCCTCCTCTCACGGCCTGGTCCTTACTGTTTGCTGTAGGTACACTTTCCAGCCTTCACCATGAACAGCCATTTATTTTCATCCAGCCGGTCTCACTGTTCCAGGATCCAGCGTCTCCATGGTGAGGCAAGAGCAGAGTCAATTATTCACACTTTAGTATAAATCCCATCCTATAACTCCGAGTCCTGAACTCTCTTTCCTGGAGGCAGTCATGACTGTCATAACACTACAACGTCATATCTATCTTTGCCCTGCCCCCCAATTCTGAAGAGATCAAAGATGCAATGCTTGGCTGAAGAAGAGTCTTCTGCGTCTCAACTTCTTTGCATGCCTGCCTTGTCCGTTCAAAGCTACATTAGCTACACCTGGGTCACGCATCTGTATTTCTTACACTGGTTATAGGTCCTCACTGAAAATGGCTGGCAGGCCTTTGAGCGCTCGTGCTGGGGTAGGCTTCTTGGTAGGGCTGCTGCCACCTCCAAGTCCTTCATGTTCCTAAGTGAGTCTAGTGACCTTTCTTCTTTCCATTGGCTTCCTACCTGGAGTGAATAGACATGTTTCTTCCCAGAAAAAGCCACACAATGGTATTGCCAGCTGCCCCTCTAGCATCCCTGGTGTCAGCCCTTTATGCTTTGTCATCCCTCTCTGCTCTCTTCATCCCTGATCCACCCCTGTAATGAGTTCATCAAAGTTGTCTCAGTATCTCTTTTGGATGTGCCACTTGTTTCCTGTTGGGTCTCTGAGAAACACAGCTCCAGCTGCCACCTCTTACCTTCCTTAATGGCAGCTGGAGGAATCTACTCCCAAACTCTGGGACTCTATGGCCAGAACAATAAAGCCTCAGAGAGTAAGCTCTGCCAGAGCCTGGAGACAGAGTAAGACAAATGCATCAGGAGAGAAGAATTCTAGCCACTGAATGTGGTTAGAAAATGGTCACCATAGGCTCTGTGAGATCAGGCCTGTGACATCCATTTCTGTAGAGACAGCCCCTGAAGGCATTGGTACATTGCACTACCCCAGAGCTTTCTACCATCAAGAAATAAAGATAATTGTTCCAGTTTTGTTTCTCATTGCTGTGATAAAATATACTAACAAAAAAGTGACTCAGGCGAGAGTTCATTTTAGCTCATGATTCCAGATCACAGTCCGTCCTTGCAGGGAGGTAAAGGCGGGGACTTGAAGTAGCCGGTCACATCAAAGCAAAGGTCAGAGAGAACTAAATGCATGTGTGGTTGGTGCTCAGCTAGCTTCCTCTGCCCTCATGGACTCTAAACCTGTAACTAGGAGTAGAGGATGATGTTGTCCACTTTCAGACTAGCTCTTCCCATATCAATGAATGTAGTCAAGACAATCCCTCACAGACACGCCCAGGGGCCAGCCTGATCTGAACAGTCCCTCCTTTCCACTCTCTTCCCAACTGATTCTACACTGTGTCAAGTTGACAATTAAAACTATCAGTCATAATAAGAGGATGGCAAGGGGTTACAAAACACATCACCTTGTCTTAAAACAAATATTTTAATAGAAAATGCCCACAGAACAGGAGGCAATTGCCAGAGAAAGGTTACCATTCCTAATCTCCCAAAATAGGGAGCACATGGAAGCCATGTAGAAAATCACCATCAGGATCTAAAAGCTAGGGGGATAGCAGGCCAGTAGGGGCAAAGACCTTAATTACCACTGGCTCATTAAGATAGCTCCTGCAGGTTCTAAGGTATAGGGATCACCCACGCCCGCTTGCTGGGTGGCCACTTAGAGCAAGAAAGCTTAAGGAAAGAGGCTAGTTGCTATACAAAAGATTGCTCAGCAGGCTGGTTTGTTGTCCTATGGATTGGCTAGACTAAAAGGGAACAGCCAATCAAAGATCAGCAAGCCCTCAGACTTGATCGGCAAAGGCATGACAAAGCTGCCAAGATTATCTTTCAAATGTACTTGTACCCTGTGAGACGGGTGTGGAGAAAGATGGGTAGAGTCTGTACAATATTTCAGAGAGAGGCAGAGATGCAATGTAAGGAGAGATTAGAATACAGGCTTCCAGGCCTTGCAAGAAGTTCTGATGATCAGGTAAGTCCTAATTATTTGGGGGTGGGGGTGGGGGTTATTTGAATAGGTATGGCTCATATACCAAAGACTCTTGTGTTTGAATGTTTGGCCCATGAGGACGGCCCATAAGAAGTGGCACAATTAGGAGGTGTGGCCTTTTTGGAGGTGTGGCCTTGTTGGAGGAAGTGTGTCACTGTGGGGACAAACTTTGAGATCTCCTATGCTCAAGCTATGCTAGAGCATGCTTGTGGACATGGTCTCTCTTTGCTGCCTGCGTATAAAGATAGAGAACTCTCAGCTCCTCCAGCACCATGACTACCTATACACTGCCAACCTACCTGCCATGATGATAATGGACTGAACTGCTAAAACTATAAGCCAGCCCCAAGTAAATGATTTCCTTTAAAAAGAGTTGTCTTGGTCATGGTGTCTCTTCACAGCAATAGAACCCTAAGACAGGGTGTGTGCATGTGAGTGTGCACAAGTGTGTGTGTGTGTGTGTGTGTGTGTGTGTGTGTGTGTGCAGTGCCCCTAGAGGCCAGAAGAGAAGAGTGTGTGATCTTCTTTAGCTAAAGTTACAGATACTTGTGAGGACTTGATGTGGCCTCTGGGAACTGACCCCGGGTTCTGCAAAAGCTCTTTAGCCCCCAAAGGCTAAGATAACTCTTAGTAAACTGATCCCATCCTACCCCAAATCTAGCTTTGCCTCTTTCAATCCAACTACAATGGCTATTCTGTCTGGGGTCTTCCAACCTTTGCATCCTCCTTTTGACACTATCCTGAATATTCTTTCTGGAGATGGCACATAGCCAGGTAAACCAGCTTCAGCTAATCTGAGCATCTATCCCCTGGGCACAATGATTGATTTGTGGGTAGATGTGTGAAGTCACAAAGTGTGTTTGAAATGGATGTTAGGGAAAGAAGTTTCCCGTATCTCCCAAGAAGACTATCAGAGGGACTACCCTTCATTCCTTGAGATGAATGAATGTGATCCAGGGTCCCATGGAGACACAAAACATCTGCATCCCTGGGCACAAAATCTGTGCTGCTGGAATCAAGCGAGCCTGCACCTTAACGCTCCTTGGGAACCCAACTGCCCTGAACAGTGAGTTTGTGTTATTATTTAAGTGCTAGTTAGCTTCTAAGTCACTTGTATCATAGAGTCAGGTACCCTCTACCCGACCTTCAAATATCAGTTCCAAATGTCCTCTGTCAGGCTTTCCCCAGTCCCCTCTCTCCTTCTTCTCACCCCAACCCTTCCTCACAGGACTCTCCTCCTGAGTATGGATACTGGCACTCATGATGATCACAACTACCTGTAGCTCTAGCTGCAAGGGATCCATGAACCTCTTCTGATCATCTTGGTACCTACACTTCCATGTGCACATTCCCACACACAGACACAGTTTTAAAAGATAAAAACAAATATTTAAAATGCTTGTCCCTTTTCTTCCGGAACTTCCAATTTTGTGGTTTGAACTCTCTAAGACTTTTATAAAGGTGTCCTTCACAATGTAACTCCCCTCCCTTATCACTATTGAAGACCTACTGTGTGTGCCTCTCCTTCTGTACCACCTTTACCAACAAGCATTATGAATATAAAGTCAGAGGTAATGAAGTAAAGATAAAGGGAGAGCCTCCCAGGCTCCCAGCTTGCTCATACCTCCATATGACCAGCATGGCATGGGCTGGACACCATGCTCACTCAATGTCTTCATCTGGGAAATGGCAGTTGGAGAGAGATATACCCCATCAAGAATACTCATGTTCTTTGAGACCTTGGGGCCCTTAGTGGTTAATTCCAGGGCCTCTACAGACACAAAGGTATTGACGCATGAGGTAATACAATCCACTGTCTCTGATCAATTTCAACAATAGTTTATTTCTGAAAAAAAAAATAGTAAAATCTACTAGAGGGAAGAGTGTGTATATGGTTTTATACTAATCTACCAGGATGTCTTCTTAAAGGTTCAGGAACAAGGCATAATTACTCTTTATACAGTGTAATCTCTACCAGATTGTTGTGTCTAAAACATAAATGTGAGTTACATATGCCACTGACAGCCAAAGCTTTGGAAGAGGGCTCACAATCTACACCTTCTCCTTCATTTATTCCGGATACCAAGATCCTGAAAACACATCAACATTCTGCAAAACCCCAATGTGCAAAGGCCCCCACCCCACCCCTTGTCAATGGGCTTTGTGACACTACAGGACTGAGGAAGTTTTATGTTGAGCCACTGTGATCTGGCTGTTATCTGTTACTATAGCAACACCTGTCTTGATTGAGGCTAGGCTTTTCAGTCTGCTTCAGCATAACTGCCACTTCCTGTGTGTCAGCTCAAACCTTTGACACTTCAACAACACTTCATCTCCTCTGACTCGCCCCACAGCCCCCAATCAAAATCCTATTAGTGTCCTTGATTACAGACGAGAAAACTGGGCCTCCTGGTTGTTCAGTAAATTGACCAACTTCACGCAGTTACTAAGCAATAGGCACAGTCAAGAGCCAAACTCAGACCATGTAGAATCACCACTGGTGAGAGCCAGAACTGGCTCCCATCAGCTCCAGAGCACATTGTGTATCCCTCCCAAATTTGTGGCCTCCTTTTCTAAGCCACTGAGTTCAATCAGCACTGCCTGTATATGCACAGGTAAAGAGCCATGCGATGGAGTATGGACAGCCTACCAGGGACCACGGCCCAGACGACCTTCCCTCTTCCAGCATGCACCTGCTCCTCATTTGTCAATGGACATAGCACCAAACTAGCTTCTAAATATTTACTTCTATACCAATAGATTTGTGCAGCTCACAACCCCATCAGAGAAACTTCTTTGTCAGAGCATAATCTATGGATGGAGCTCTGTGGGTAGGTTTCTGAGTCCTGTGGGAAAACTCCAAGTAAACAAGACAAGAGTCTTGTAACCTCTGTCCCTCCATAACATGGCTGTTCTTGGAATTGTGCTTCCCTGCCCCTGACAGGTATAGCAGACAGGAGTGACTTTACTTTAGATCATTCATTACAGCTGTCTATTGTTATCTGCTTACGCACCTCTATGAAACAAACACGTATTTTGCAACATGCAGTTTGCCCTTGTGATTGCACACTTTTTCAGATGACTCTCTTTTTAACCCTCAGAGTATATGTTGTCTGGTGCTCTGATTAAAGTTGGTTATTGTATGAGACTTTAATCTACTTCATTTTGAGGCCCTGTTCTCCCAGGTTTCTGCTGCCAACTAGAGCAAAGAGATGTAGTTAATACAGACACTCCCAGCTGGTCAGAGAGCAGAGAACAAGCCAAGGTGGCCAGCTCTGCCCCACTCAGAACATCTATATCACACACCTTCCCCATAGAACTCAGGGAGTCCCAGAAGCGGGGAAGAGGGGGTAGATCATAAGAGCCAGAGGTTGCAAGGAACTGCTGAGAAATGGCATTTTTGTGACAAGACAGAGCTGCTGCACACATGAAGTCTCAACGGCTGGGGCTGGATAACCAAGCCATGCTGCCAAGAGACCAGCACTAACAAAGAAATAACAGGGTTATTGATGGAATCATAACAGAGATACTGGGTCCTTGTTGTTTTTTGAGAGAATGCTGTACACGACTGTCTAAAGGAAAATGTTGCAAAGTACGAGGAAGGAAAACACTCACTATGTGTGCTGCAGCAGGGGGATTTCCAGTAAGAAGTCTTTAATCTCTGCAGCAAACATTTTGCTAGGTCTGCATAATACACGGGCCACAAAAACATCCCCAGGACAGCTGAAATTCAGGGCAGAAGATCAACTTGACAGGATTGGCTTTGAGGATAAAACAAGCAGAGGGTGGGGGAGGATTGCCTACCAAACTTGGTCTGCGTCTCCCTGTGATTCCCCTGCAGCAGGTGATGTCCAGCCCCATCCAACACCCTGGCTTAGGCTCCCATGGTCCAGTTTCCCCTGGGTGCCTTTCAAACCTTAATTCACAGGGCAGATTTGCTGTTTCACTTGTCCAAACCACTGAACTCATGAGGGGTGGGTTTGTACATAATACACCACACACATTGTGGTGGTTTGAACATTCTTAGCTCAGAGTGTCACTATTAGGAGCTGTTGTCACTGTGGAAGTGGGTTTTGAAACCCTCCTCCTCCTAGCTGCTGGAGGATAGTCTGCTCCTGGCTTCCTCTGGATGAAGATGTAGAACTCTCAGCTCCTCCAGCACCATGTCTGCCTGGATGCTGCTGTGGTTCCTGCCATGATGATAATGGACTGAACCTCTTAAACTGTAAGCCAGCCCTAATTAAATGTTCTCTATAAGAGTTGCCTTGGTCACGGTGTCTGTTCACAACAGAAACTCTAACTAAGACAGACTTTGGTACCAGGGACTGGTGTGTTTCTGTGATGGGCCTCACTATGCTTTTCTTTGCAGGGGTGTAGATGTGGGGACTTAAGTGGGGCTTAATGGAGCATACCACTAGAAGCACGGGAGACAGTGTTTCTGAGTGGGTTTCAAACTGTGGGGACCTAGTTCAAGAGGTTTCAGAGGAGATGACTTTTAGTATGTGGCCTAGAGACTGTTTTTATGAATTTTTTTGTGAAGAACGTGGCTGCTTTTTCCATTGTCCGACGATTCTGCCTGAGGCTAAGGTGAAGAGATTTAGATTAATTGCTTTGACAAAGGAAGTCTCAAAACAGCCTGGTAGAATTTCTTGTGTGTGGTTACTAAAGTTCAAGCTTATGAAGAACATTTTAATGAAGCAGCAAGCACAGAAAGGAAAAATACAAAATGAATGGTTCAAAGAATAAAGGGCACCAGGAACTGGAAGAAAGCTAGATCTTATGTTCAAGGATATTAATAAAATCAAGAAAGTGGAACAAGATCCCACCCAGCTAAATTTACAATTCTGTAGTTGAAGAAGAGGTAGTGATATCTAATCATTATTATGACTGGTTATGAGGCTTGGCACCAGATTATCTTCATTTGAACTTTTAATCTGGAATGAAGTACAACCCAAAAATGGAGGGCAACACCTGTGATCCAGATCTTGAGACCAGAAGACATAGTCTTTTGGTCGGATCTTAAGGAGTCATGGCCATGAAAAGCTTAGGCCCAGGCTTGGAGGTACACACGTTTAATCCCAGGAGACAGAGGCAAGCAGATCTCTGAGTTCAAGGCCAGCCTGGGATAGAGCAAGCTCCAAGTAGAGAAGAATTTAGGTTCAGGCATGGTGGTTTAAATTCTTTAATCCCAGAACTCGGGAGACAGGCATGTGATCCCTGAGTTAAAGGTCAGTCTACAGAGAAAGCTCCAGGACAGTCAATCTCAGGCAGTGAAGGAGCTGGAAAATAGAAAGCTGGTGATGATCTGATAGAACAATGTGACATGTTCTAACCCCAGCAAGCAGCAGAATTTGCCAGCTTTGGCCATGTGGCTCTGCCTTTAGAATAGGAGAGGTTACTGGGACAATTGATGCTGGTTAGCTGGAGTTAAGAAATTAGTGGTGATTAAGAAGAAACCAGCATCATCAAGGCGAAACCTTCTGGGAAGTGTGTTTTGAAAGCATAAGGAAGCTGTGTTCCAGAGATAGCCAAGGGTGTACCTCATGCTAGTAGCTGGACTTGGTAATATGTAAGAATAACTCAAGTGGTACTGGTTTGAAGGTATGAAGGCATTATGAGGAACAGCTGAGGCCTGGTACTGTGAGAGGCCAGGGAAGACCGTTGGTGAATGTGCGGTCTCAGTTGTAGTTGATGGCCCAGAGCTGACAGAGTCATGCAAAGAAGTTGAGGCTTGGCACCATAGAGGGAGCCTTTGAGAGCTATTGGTGAATCCTGGTTGTAATGGAAGATCCCAGCACATTGGAGATGCCAGTACCGTGGGATGACCACCAAGAACAGCAGCAGCCATGGAGTGGATCAACCTGAGCTTAGAGCGCTACAGAAGGCAGAGCTGGAGAAGTCCCAAGCGTTTTGGAGGAGCCCAAAAGATCATGTGTGGATCTCAGTCATTGGAATAAGAAGCTGTAAAGTTGAAGTTGCCTTGGATACCCCAAGGTGTTAGAGATGCCAGAGCCATGGGACACCTGACGAGGAAAGCTGCTAACAGGGAGAGAGAAAGGAGTCAACAAAGATGAAGGAGTTGGAGATCTGAAGAGTAATTTGACATCAGACATGGAGATGCTGAGTTTGGAGTTTGCCCAGCTGGCTTTTGGTCTTGCTTTGGTCTAATATTTCCTCACCATGATGCTTTGGAATGATAATGCATATCCTGCATGATGTTGGAGGTATGTGATCTGCTTTTTGATTTTGATGTTATAGGGGATTACAGTCTAGAGACTGCAGCAATCTCAGAAGAGACTTTGAACTTCAGCCTTTTAACATTGTTGAGACTGTTACAGACTACAGGACTTTTGAAGTTGGACTACATGTATTTTGTATCATGCTATGCCTAGGTATGGCCCCCATAGACTCATGTGTTTAAACACACCTATGGGGACCAGGCATTGGAATGTGGTGGTTTGGATATGCTTGGCCCAGGCAGTGGCACTATTAGGAGGTGTGGCCTTGTTGTCACTGTAGGGGTGGGCTTTGAGACCCTCCTCCTAGATGCCTAAGGACAGGACAGTCTGCTCCTGGCTTCCTTTGGATAAAGATGTAGAATTCTCAGCTACTCCAGAGACATGACTGCCTAGATGCTGCCATGCTTCCTGCCTTGATGATAATGGACTGAACCTCTGAACCTGTAAGCCAGCCTCAATTAAATGTTGTCCTTTATAAGAATTGCCTTGGTCATGCTGTCTCTTCACAGTAATGGAAACCCTAACTAAGACACACAGGCGGGCCACCTTGGGCAGGTGACTTTGGCTTTCTAAACTTAGTTTGGCCTTCTGTCAAATGGCGTGCATAGTGTCTAACTTATGAGTTATGGTTCCAGGAACACACTAAAAGCCCCACATGTGGTGGTTCAACTGTTTGTTACCAGAAGGAATGAGAATCATAGAGTCAAACAGGGCCCAGCACATTCTGAGAGCTTTGTTTAAACTACAGTCTCCGACATCAGCCAGCTTAGTCTACTTGCCAAGTTTCAGGTCAGAGAAAGATGTTGCCTAAAAGCAGCAACAACCATGGTGAAGGGTGCCTGAAAAAGAATACCAGGGACTGCCCTCTGGGCCTCCACATGCATGTGCACACATATAAACACGTACTTGCAGTTATGAACACAGGCATATGCCCACACTTATACGCACACACACAAAACTCAACCAACCAACCAATGAACCAACAAAAAGGCACCTTTAATCTTTACAGCAAACTTAGATGGTGGGTACTATTGTCTTCCTTTTCAAGATGAGGACAAGACAGGAGAGCTCTTCGCCCAAAGTCATTAGCTCAGCAACAAACCATTTGCAAATATTGTCTGAGCCCACTCTATACCCTTGGAGAGAAAATGGTTACCACTCCCACTGTAAAGATGAAAAATCCGAGGCTCCAGTCATTCAGTGGGGCAGCCAAGGACACCACGAAAGCAAGCATCAAAGTGAGGATTCAGCCTTGGCTAGGACTGTGCATCCCTCCAGCTTTCCTGCCTATAAATAAAAGCAGCTGCCCTTAGGAAAGCTAATCAACACTGATTTGGTTATTAGGGTATATGAGGCACTAGGCTAAGAGCTCGGCAGGCATCTTTTTACATAACTGTCACAGCAAATGCCTGTCCCCGTTTGACATGCCAGGAAACTGAGGCACAGAAAAGATCACAGATGACCAAGGTCACAATCAGAAACTGGCATAGCTGGGGAGCAGACTCGGTCAGCTCCCATAAGCTCAGATGAGCTCAGATCAACTCTAGGATGAACTATGGGGTTTGTTTGATGAGCACCTTTGACCTGCTGTGAAAACCTCAGGCCCTCTTATTCCACTGACCAATATCGCAGTGATTTGCTGAGAGGTTGTGGAGGGCTGCTCAAGAGCAGGAGGGAAAAGGGAATCGTTAGGGGGGAAGCAAAGCTAAATGTGATAGACAGGTGGCTGAGCCAATAGTCAGCAGGCTGGGCCAGCCCTCCATCCTTGGTGCTGCCCCTCCCATGTCCATGCAGAAGGAGTCCTTAGACCCTCCTGAACATGTCCAGTGGGTTATGGAACAAACAAAGCAGATGTGGAGGAAGACCATTTCTATCTCCTTGGAGATGCAGACTCTATGCTCCCATGTCTACGTTCCCTTGCAGGAAGGAATCTGGGCTGCGGGCTCAGAGGTGGAGAGGCTTTCTCGGTTAGGAAAATTAAAGCAAAACTTTCTGAAATGACAAAGGTTGTCAAGGAGGCCTAATACAGTTGAGGTTTGCCAGGGTAGAGTTGGGACATTTCCACTACTACCAGCACCCTAGCCTTGGTACAAGGTAGGCCCAGGATGACCCAAAAGCAGGGCACACATCCAAGGAGGATGTCCCATGCTTTCTGTAGACACTGAGCCGAATTCCAGGGTTGTGAAGAGGAGGCACACCAGCAGAGAGGTCACTCTGCAGAACCCTGGGGCATGCAGTGTGATGTTGGTCATGGCCACGCCTTGTTCTTGCTTATTACACATCAAGAGGGCATCTGGTACAGACATGAACCTTTGAAGTACTGAATGTAGCCTTGGAGACTCTGAGTGATCTGGCCATGGCCACTTCCCCAGCCTCAGGTCACACAGATCCTACACCACACTAGGAAAATCGGCCCATACACAGCTTCCCTGTATACTCAAGCCCCTGCAAACCTGAGCTATTAGTCTTCCCTTGGCCTCAGCTTGGGCTGTTCCCTGTGCCCAGCATGCCCTTCCCTATATTCTCTCACTGCCTGCCTTCATCAGGATGACTCTGACTGTCCCTTAAGATAATCCTCCAATTCCCATTGGACTCCTGGTGGTCACTGGTTATCACAGAAACCTGTTCTCTCAAGGTTCCGGAAGGCTATCATCACAGAGCCAGCAGAGCTTTGTTCACCTCTTCTTCAACCCTGGGAGTTTTTTTCTAATCCTTGACATTCCTTTCCTTATGCCTGGCTTGTTCCAGTCTTTGTCTTGGTGTGTACATGGCTGGTCCCTGACTCACACCTGTGTCACCGTGCAGCTTTCCCGTAAGGACACCAGCCTCCAAACCAACTCAATGTAACAAAACCTCAAATGCACTGTCGTCATTATTTTGAAATAAAGTCATCGTCTGAGGTTTCCAAGGGGATGTGAATTTGAGGAAAGTACCATCTAACCCAGGGTAACCCGTAACTTTACTTTACAGAAGAGCAGAGCACACTACAATAGTCAGAGGAAGTATCCAGGAAAGACCGAAGCCAGCTACTACTTGTGTTGTACACACAAGTACAAAATAAAGATCATGTTGGAACAAGTACAGGAGTTACTGACTAAAAGCCAGGAGAAGCTAACCCTTCAAAACTCCAGGAAGTTCAATCTCGTGCCTGGCGGCAACTTCCTTCAAGATTGTTGTTTCTCCCCCGCTCCTCCCCCCCCTCTCAAGCAGCCTGGCAGCAGATGATTCTCTGCCCCTGTATCATTAGCTAAGAGAACAGAAATAACAGTGTGTCACTTGGAAGGTAGGAGCTGACATCTTTCTCAAGAAGTTTCCTAGTCTTCCAATAACAGTTCTCTGCTCTCCCCACTTTTCCAAATAGCCAGAGTCCAGTCCTCTTCGGCACTTCTACACGGCAGGCATCACACGAAGTTAACGGCGGATGTTAATAATTCCCCAAAGCGGAAATGTAAATAAAGTATGAAAAATTAAAAAAAAAAAATTTTTTAAAAAATCCCCCAAAGCAAAAGGAAAGTGAAGCACCAGAGGACAATGACCTGAGGCACCTGACAATGATGCATGAGGCACCAGAGAACAATCTAAGATGCCAGGGGATGAAGACCCGAGGCATCAGAGGACTATGGAGGATGATGACCCAGGCATGGGAGGGAGGATGAGGACCCAAGGCACCAAAGGACCCCGAGGCACAGAGAACAAAGGCCTGAGGCACCAGAGACAACAACCCTAGGGACCAAAGGACCACTGAATCGCAGAGTCAGAGTCACAGAGTCTGGCCTCCAGATACCTCCTTTATGGCTTTCTGACTTCTTGAGTCCTCCATTTTATCATCAGTTAAAATGTGAACGGTGACTGTTCCAAGCCCCCTGACCTGTCTGCAGGTTAGCTGTGGGGGAGGGGAGGGTGGACATACATGAATGCTCTGTACCTGGCCCGGAGTAGAAACCCAACTCACCCTGTATCTTTTTCTTTTAAATGATATTTTCACAAATCACATTGTTAGTACGTGAACTTTTATTATAACTCCAAATGGTGATGTATTTTAGCTCTGAAATTAACTATATTTCTTATTTCTTGTGGTTAGGAGCCAAGTCTGTCTGTTTGTACCACTTACAAATAGAAACTTAAAAGCTACACCATCCCCGATTTGAATGTGAAATACTGGTATGAATTCAGCATGTGCTTCCCCTTTAAAAAAAGTATTTCTTAACCAACCTCTTTAAATGCCTCTAGCTCATACCTGGCACTGGGAGGCAGCTCACGGCAGCCTATTTGCCTGCATGGATGGGGTCCTGGTTTTTATCCCCAGCAACACACACACACACACACACACACACACACACACACACAAGGTATCGCAATATCCAACCGTAACACCATGAACTCTCTCAATAGCCAGACTATGGCCTCACAGACCATTGTCCTGTTTTTTAAAAATTGTAGATCCTTGGGGAAATAGCTGAGACTCGCTTTGAGCAGAGAGTACATAAAAGGGTCTGAAAGTGTTCCTAGATCTGAGGATGGAGGAGCTGTGAAGATGTTAGGGGACCTTGGCAAAGGACTAGGGGAAGCAAACTGAGGTGACATCCACTAACTAAAGGTGGGGCCATCTGAGGATCAATAATGATGACTGAGACTGGGGAGAATTCGCCATTGATTAAGCATGAACACTTGAGTTTGATCTCCACTACCTGACTTTCAAAATCAAGACAAGAGCCAAGGGCGATAGGCCAGGTTTGTCAGCTCGGCTCCTGGGAGGGCAAAAACAGGAGGGGTCTGGAGCTCACTGGCTAGGCATACTAGCCTGCTTGGTAACCCTCAGGCCAGAGAAAGACGCTACCTCAAAAAAAAAAAAACACAGGGTGGATATAACAGCTGAGGCTGGCCTTTTGCTTTTGCGTGCACATGAAGGGCACACACACACATGAGAGAGAGAGAGAGAGAGAGAGAGAGAGAGAGAGAGAGAGAGAGAGAAAGAAGAAGGGGAAGAGAGAGGGGGAGGGAGAGAGAGAAGAGAGCGGAAGAGAGGGAGAGAGAGAGAGGAAGAAAGGGAGAGAGAGAGAGGAAGAGAGAGAGAGGAAGAAGAAGGGGAAGAGAGAGGGGGAGGGAGAGGAAGAAGAGAGAGGAAGAGAAGGAGGGAGAGAGAGAGAGAAAGAAGAAGGGGAAGAGAGAGGGGGAGGGAGAGGGGGAGAGAGAGAGAGAGAGAACATCAACACAGTTACACAGGATCACAAATTCATGGCGGTGTAATGAAAACGAATCCTCGACTCAATGCCTGGAAGGAAGTCCTAATTAGCTCTGATATTGAGGTACAGAGAATTGAAGAGTTCACCCCATGTCACGCAGCTTCTAAAGAAGGAAGATAGAATTCAATACCGTGTCTGTGACATTGCAAAATGTGCGGCACCAGCCTTCAATAAAGTTTAATGCTTCCTCCGCTGTCCTCACCACAGCAGGGCTACCGGCAAAGCATTAGACAAGGAACAGGAAGGGAAAGTTGTCGTAGTCCCATTTTACCATCACTTCGTCCCTGGTTACAAGCAACAGATGTCACAGGGTGAGTATGGCATGATATATACATGACACGGCAGTGGCAAACCCATTATAACCACGCCTGCGAAAATCCATGAGGGTCATAAAACACTGTTTGGTTTCAAGGTGGGAGCCGGCAGTGGCTGGCTGCACATCCAAGGCTCTTCCCGATGCCTTCCTGCCTTCTTACCCCTCAGATGAAGTGTCTTAAAGAGCAGCCTGGGAGCCATTTTTACTTAAGCTCATTTTAAAAATACAGATCCACTGGCTTTGTCACAGATCACATTGATTTCTAAAGCACAGAGCCCTGTAATCGGAATTTTTACCTGAGTGCCCTAGGAAGGTTGTTGGAACATCGATCTTTGGAAAGTGATTCTCCTGTATGTGACTTTTCCCAGAGAGATGCAAACAAATGCCTCTTCAACCTAGATGTGGTACCACTTGCAGACCATAGCAATGATGCCTCTCTGGTCTAGCTTAGTCAGTGGATTCATTTTAGGGTTACCCACAGATGCATAGGTGACCTAACAACAGAAGAATCTCTGAAAAGCCCAGCCCAGCATGGGTGAGGGCTCAGGAAAGCTGCATCATGGGAGTCCCCTACAGCTTGCAGGCACTGATACCCAAAGGCTCCTCCATTTATGTCCAGTAAATTTTACTGCTAATAAAATCATGGGGCTGGAGCTCAGGATGTTCCTGTCGCAGAAAAAACCACATAACCGTCTCCTCATCTGAGAGACCTCAGGGCTGAGGAGTGGGTCACGTGGAGAGCTTGCCTCGAATCCCTACGGTCCTGGGCTTGATCCCAGCACTGAAAAGGGGTGGAGCTAGACAAACATTTTCTATTGGCTCCTTGCCTCCATCCCTTCATTCCACCAGAACATATTTTTAGTCGGTGATCTTTCTACAAGACAAATTCCTATTGAAGTATTTTTGAAAAGCCAGATGTGATGGCGTATGTCTGTAATCCAGAGCTCAGGAGCCTGAGGACAACTATGTAGTCGATACCCTCTGTTAGTGCTCACAAAAGTCCAGTGGTCCCCAGCATCTTCACTTAGGATAGGCCCGCACAGTTTCAGCTCATTAACAATCCCCAGACTTATCTATGGCTTCCCCACCACACACTTCCCTGCCCCCCATCGTGGAGGACTCACCCTCTCTGACACAGTCATCATCTGTCTCTGTAACAGCCTTCTGGTTTTGCTCCCCTTGACCTTCCTTGGTTCTTCTGGCTTGATTCACTTCCTGTGACCTTATTACATCCCACAGGGATCTTAGGATGATCCGCAGGTGATCCAACCAAGGCCTATGTGGTTTAAATGAAAATGGCCCACATAGGCTAATAGGGAGTGACACAATTAGGAAGTGTGGCCTTATTGGAGAAAGTGTGGCCTTAAGGGAGGAAGTATGTCACTGGAGGTGGGCTTTGAGGTTTCAGATGCTTAATGCTGTCTGCCTCTCTCCCTCTCCCTCCCCCTCTCCCCCCTCCCCCTCCCCCTCTTCCCCCCTCCCCCTCTTCCCCCTCCCCCCTCCCCCTCTTCCCCCTCCCCCTCTCCCCCTCCCCCTCTTCCCCCTCCTCCTCCTCTGCTTTCCCCTCCCCCTCCTCCTCCCTCTCTTCTCCCTCCCCCTTCCCCTCCCCCTCCCCCTTCCCCTCCCATTCCCCCATTCCTCCCTCCCCCTTCCCCTCCCCTTTCCTCTCCCCCTTCCCCTCCCTCTTCCCATCCCCCATTCCCCTCTCCCTCTCCCTCTTCTCCCCTCCCCCTCCCCCTTCCCATCCCCCATTCCCCTCTCCCTCCCCCTCTCC
>JADRCH010000228.1:113051-137315 GCA_019843965.1 Rhynchomys soricoides | reverse complement strand
CTCTTCTCCCCTCCCCCTCCCCCTTCCCCTACCCCCCTCTCCTCTCTGCTCTCTCCTCTCTCTTCTCTCCTGCCTGCCAATCCAGATGTAGAACTCCTGGCTCTTTCTTTAGCACCATGTCTACCTCTGTACCCATATGTTTCCCACCATGATGATAATGGACTGAACCTTTGAAACTATAAGCCAGCCCCAATCAAATATTTTCCTTTAGAAGAGTTGCCATGGTCACAGTGTCTCTTCACAGCAATGGAAACCTAAGACAGCCTAGGATCATCAGTCAGATGGAACAGACAGGCCATGTCTTCTCCCCTATTGTGTCCCTGTCCTCTGGCAGCCTCTGATAGTATGGCTTCTCTGGCTTATTAAATGAATGAAAGAAAAAATGCCGGCCCCCTTCATCATTATTCCAGCACAGTGATATTTGCATACCAATCCTCTGGTCTCTTTCTACAGTCCCTTGTTCCATTGTTAATGATAATCTTGCATACCCCCATTGGCTCAAGACTTCCTGGAGCCCGAATACCCTTTCCTATGGTATGCCACAGTTTGCTGAGCCCTTCAGAAGTAGAAGCTCCAGACAACTCTGCCTGGGAAGCAGCTGGTACCCATAAGCTGTAAGTGAGTGTGTTCATGCACAGCCCTTATTGGAGAATTGACCACCATCAGCCAATCCTAGAATACTTCCAAGATCCTCAGTCCCAGTCATAGGTGACTGGTCCAGGACTGCAGGTTTGATAAAAGTTAGCCAATCACGCTCTCTCCTGAGAATATGAACTGTGAAAAGGGATTTCCCTGAAGGTCCCTGTCCTGGCTGGTTTTGTGTGTCAACTTGACACAAGCTGGAGTTATCACAGAGAAAGGAGCTTCAGGTGAGGAAATGCCTCCATGAGATCCAGCTGTAAGGCATTTTCTCAATGAATGATCAAGGCGGGAGGGCCCCTTGTGGGTGGTACTATCTGTGGGCTGGTAGTCTTGGGTTCTATTGTAAGACTCTGGGGAGCCTTAACTTCCTGGAGGATGCCCCCCTCCCCAAGTAAACACCATGGAGTCGGGGATTGATGCAAAATGCAAGAGGAATTTATTGATCCACCATGTTGGGGGTCACCATGCACACCAAGGAGGGGGAGAACGACCACTCACAGCCCGTTCATTGAGTTTTTATAGCTTTTAGAGCAGCCGCCATTAGGCACAATGTGATTGGCAGAACAGTGTGACTTTTAAACAGATTGGTCTGTAGGGAATGAGGTACTAGGGGCTTAATCAGCCCCTCCCTTCCAGCCTACATGTTCTCTAACCTGTTTCTTCCAGGAGGGGTGGCGTGCCCATGTGCTCGGGTCCCTGGTAGAATTTCCCAAAGAGTCTGAACTGACTTCTCACTATAAGAAAGCAAGCTGAGCAAGCCAGGGGAAGCAAGTCAGTAAGTAACATCCCTCCATGGCCTCTGCATCAGCTCCTGCTTCCTGACCTGCTTGAGTTCCAGTCCTGACTTCCTTTGGTGATGAACAGCAATGTGGAAGTGGAAGCTGAATAAACCCTTTCCTCCCCAACATGCTTCTTGGTCATGATGTTTTGTACAGGAATAGAAACCCTGACTAAGACACTGTTCTTGACATTCCAGGATCTAAATGAGCTGAAGCATTGGGAACAGGAAGAACAGGGCAACCAAAGATTATGTCAAACACAAAGGAGAGGATTCTCCTTGGCTTCTGATATCTGTGGGATACCACGGAGGAAGCTCTTGTACATAGCCCTTAGTCTCAGGAGCTCTTTCTCTGTCCCCCCAATAAACCTTCCTTTTTGCTAGAATTAAAATATATACATTTTTGTTCCTTATATATAAACAAGCCTTGACCAAGAAAAGGGCCTTGAGCATGAATCCTGGCCTAGATGTTAGAAGCCCCAGGTAAAACACTAAGTCCGAGAGTCTCAGTACCCACACATAAAAGCTAGTACTAGCATGTAGGATCTAGCGGGAAATAAACACATTTAGTAGCTGCAACACATTTAGTAGCTGCATCCCTACTGGGTAGAGGAACTGTTAGTCCAAGTTCCTCACAGAGTGAGCAAAGTAAATATCATGGTAGGTGACTAATGAGACATCTGGAGAGAGATGAATCAGCTCCCGACTGAGAATCACAATCCTTGGAAATACAAGTGCCTATGGGTCCTGCCTAGGGCCAGGACAGGTGCAATGGCTTTCGGTACTTCCCGTCCAAGAGTTGCCAGCTTCCAAAGATATAAGGCAGGAGAAAAAGTTTAGCTATGCTGTGGGAGATGTATGTTGGAGGGATGTCATCTCTCTTCAGCTTCTATGTCTGGGAGCTCCAAGGGTCTCCAGCCATCCATCTTCCGAGGGTCCAGCCTGTCTGTCCTGATCACAGTAAGTGATGCCCATTTTAATCCACGTGTCTCTGCCTCTGCAGTCTCTTCCTGCTTTGATGACTCTGTCCCTACCTTTTCTATGCTGTCTCTTTTGTCTCTCCTTGCTCTTTTTCCCTATGTCCTCCGTCTCTTTGTCTGTCCCTTATCCTGTCTCCTTCCCACCTCATCCCCACTGACACACACTGGCACCTACCCCTGACCAGCTTCCCTTTGTCTTGGTCCTTCTCTGGTTGCCTGGTAACCGCCTTCCCCACCAGCTCCACAGAAACCATAGCAACGGGCAGCCTGGAGATGCAGCCATTCATCTTGCTTTTGTCCTGTATGTTTCTGCCACTGCAGGCCACGCACGTGGATGCTCCCATTACAGGTACTCAGGCAGGATGCCTTTGTCCAAGGCCCATTCACAGCCAAGTGAACTCAGCGAGCAGAAGCTGTCAGAGCTGCCACACAAAGTGTCTTTGTGCCTCCTCCAGGTACTCCCTGCAGTGCTCAAGGACAGTGGGATCTCCAAGCTCACACTCAAAAGCCCACATGACAAACAATGACAGGGATGGAAGAAAAGGGGGGCAGCAGACAGACAGACATCCAACTCAACAGGCCCCAGAAGAAAAGTCCAAGGGCACAGGAACATAGAGTAGGGCATTGCAATGGTTTGCACAGAGGCAAAGACTCTGTCCCTGCTCACTGAGTGCCCCTCTGGACCCTGATGCTCTGTCCATCCTCCAGCACAGATCACTTTAAAGCCACATAGATCTTCCCTCTAGCCTCAATCTGTAGAGTCCCACTGCAGCTCCCCTTGGGGTGAAGCCTTTCTCAAGAACTCCCCCACTGCTCAGCATTGATTGGGTCACCTGACTGCCTAAGCACTTGTTCTCTCTCTCTCTCTCTCTCTCTCTCTCTCTCTCTCTCTCTCTCTCTGTGTCTGTGTGTTATGTGTATGTATGTGTGTGTATGTCTATGTATGTGGCCTGTGTGTGGTATGTATGTGTATGTGTCTGTGTATGTGTGTGTGGTATGTGGTATATGTGTGTGTGTGGTGTACGTGTCTGTGTGTGTGTGGTGTGTCTTTGTGTGTGTATGTGGTGTGTCTGTTATATGTCTATGTGTGTAAATGCATGGTGTCTTTATCTCCATGGGATATTGTATAAAATTGTCACAAGCTGGGGTATCTTAAGTGTACCAGCTCATAATTTGGAAGCTGCAAGTTCAAAATCAAGGTGTGGGAAGGGTCACACATCTCAAGAATCCAGATGGGATCCTTTTTTGCCTCTTCCTAGCTCCCAGTAACAGCTATCTATAAGTTCTCGGCTTCTACCTGTCTCTATGGTTACATGCTTCCTCTCCGTGTACATCTAAACTTACCTCTTATTGGATCTACAGTCCCTGCCCTAGGATCTATCCTAATTGAGATGCCTCTACAAAGACTCTATGTCCAAATAAGATCATAGTCTAAAGTTTCAGGAAGACAAGAAATTAGAGAGGAGAAAACACAAGCCAATTCACTCTAGACTAGTTTCACCCAGGTTTGTAATTCCTGTGCTGTTGACAAATCTTTGCTCATCATCCTGACTACCACAGTCAACCAGTGAGTAGACAGACCTCTGTGTTAGTGACAAGAATGCCTGGGAAGCAACTCTGGAGGAAAGGATTTCTTTGACTCACGGTTTGAGAAGATGTGGTCCCTCATGGTCGGGGAGGCATGGAGGTCCAAGCAGAGCATGACAAAATTACACAACAGTCAGGAAGCAGAGAGAGATGGAAGTGGATGCTCAGCTCATCCACTTTCTCAGGTTTATTGTCTCAGCCCTGGTCCATGGAACAGTGCTACTACGTAAGGACCAGTCAACCCCATCAGGAAGCTCCCTAGCAGACATGCCCAGGAGTTTGTCTCCTACATGACTCTAGATCCTGCTGAATTGACAAATTAACCTTCTCAACCTCCATGAGCCTTCCTGTTCCTCATTCAAAATACAGAGAAAGCAGCACCGTGCAGGAGGTCACCAAGAAGGGATGGACAAAGATGCAGATGCACAGGCGTTAGTTGCCAGCCGATAGATCTTAACATGAGGAGGCTCGGACCCTGATCAATGATGTAATCACTGAAGGACTGACACTCTAATGGCATTATTGAGACTTGGTGATAACAAGGAGGTGGAGCTGTAGGAAGTAGATCATTAGGAGCCTTGAGGACATATTTTGCTCTTGATGTTCTCCCTTCCCCTCCCTCCTCCCCACCCTCCTCTCCTCCTCCCCCTCCATCCTCCCCTTCCCCTCTCCCTCTCCCTCCTCCTCCCCTCCCTCTTCCCTTTCCCTTCCCCCTCGCTCCTCCCCTCCCCCTTCCCTCTCCCCTGCTCCACTTGCCTGGGATTGAGCAGCCTCCACTCTACCCCAGGTTCCCACTGCCATGAGGATCTGCCTCCCCTCTGCTCCCCTCCCTTTCTCTCTGCTTCCTGCTTCCACCCCCTCTCCTCTTTTCCCTCCTCCCCCTATCCTTTCCCCTCCCCCACTCTCTTCTTCCCTTTCCTTGTTCTTTCAGTCCTAGGAGCTTGCAATAGTATTCAAGGAACTCAAACGCAGTCTCCCCCTTCACACGCCCTTCTTCCAGAGTTCTCTCTTCCCTTCTTAAAAGGATCCTAGACATAGGATCCAAGATCTACCCAGATCATTCAAACGATCCCATCCCGAGACCCTTGATTACACCTGGAAAGATCCCTTGTCCAGACGAGGCAGCCTTCTCTGGTGTTGAGGGTTTGAGGTGCACATGTCATTTAGAGGACCACCATTAACGTCCTGCTACGATTATATCTGTTCTTCCCCTTTTCTCCTTCTTTCTCTTTTCTTTTTCATCCCCTTCCCCTTCATCTTTTCCCTTCCTTCCTCCTCCCTTTCCTCCCCTTCCCCCTCCCCCCAACTCCCCTTTCTTTTTCTAGGCAGAGCCTCATTATGTAGTCTAGGCTGACCTCAGAGTTTATAGCCTAAACTGACCTTGAATTTTGAATTTTATAATCTTCCTGCCTCAGACTCTTAGCTGCTGGGATTACAAGTGTGTGCCCAATTTACTGTGCTTTTTAAAAAAATATTTTAATAAATCATCTTGGGGGATGCATGTGTGGAGATCTTCTAAGGGAGAGAGAGAGAGTACTCTTGTTTCACCATGTGCATTTTGGGGAATGAACTCAGGTGGTCAGGCTGAGCAGTATCTATCCAATCCTTCATTGTGATTTGTGTCATTAAGAAAAGAGTCCAGGCCGCTGACAGTTTCTTCAGTCAATATTTACAAGAGCCAAGGATTCGCCGTTTTAAAATGTACTGATTTTTGTTTCATTTTCGGAATGATGCTGGGAAGATGGATGCCTTTGTTTCTATTCCAAAGTCGAAGAAAATGAAGTAAGAGACGCTAGGTGATTGCCTTCAACTCCCCTAGGACAAGTCCAGCACTCTCCAGACCTGCTTCCCACCCCTCAAACAACCCATGGCTCATGAATGAAGCCTGCAGCCCAGGGCATGCCCTTGGCATTTTCATACTTAAAACTCCTCTCTGGCCAGGCAGTGGTGGTGGCGCACGTCTTTAATTCCAGCCCTTGGGAGGCAGAGACAGGCGGATTTCTGAGTTTGAGGCCAGCCTGGTCTACAGAGTGAGTTCTAGGACAGCCAGGGCTACACAGAGAAACCCTGTCTTGAAAAAACAAAACAAAACAAAACAAAACAAAAACTCCTCTCTGGTATTCCCTCACCCCACCTCAACCCCACTCAGACCTCCGTCATCCTTTATGCTCCTGACAGCTAGATGGCTCCTCTTGGAGGATCCCTCTTTGACCCACAGGGCTGTACTGGACTCCTCCTCTGGTCTCTAAGCATACCCTGGTTTTTCACTGTTGGCTTCTAGCTCCTTCCCCTGATCTGTCTGCTCCCAGAGGGCCAACTCCAAGGCAGATCCACTGTCACATCCTCACAGCTTAGCACACTAATCGTGGGACAAGAACTCCATGATAGGGATTGCAATCAAATCACAGATACATCAGCACTGTTGTGGACAAATGCAACAAACTTGTCTTATCAGTTTTCTCATCATCCTTTGTCTGAGATCCAGATTCCACCAAAATCTAGGCTTTTAAAGCACTAATGTTTGTTTAGCCCTAAGGGCCAGGTCATTTCAAAGGTTCAAGACTGGAAAACTGGCAAACACCCTCCCCCCCCCCTTGTGATAAACAGAAACCAGGAGATTTGGTCATGCGAGCCAATCCTTATCAAATATTAATGTGTGCAGGAGTCACAAGAGCGTGGGTGCTTGCTTGTTGGAAACATACACCCTCATTCAGCTGTGGCAGTTTTGTGCAAGTCTGTGGGGCAGAATGGGGGTGGGGCAGAAGCTGCAGCAGACCCTGAGTACTCTGAAGCATCAAGGTTGTAGCTGATCTGAGTAAGAGGTCAGAGCTAATAAGTTTGGGTTAGAAACGCTGACACGGACTTGGTGGAGTGATTTTCCAATGAATATGTCAGTGAGGCACATCTTACAGAGCCAGAAGTAGGAATGAGAGCCAAACAAGATGTGGATGGTTGAGGAATAGCCACACTTGGGGAAAAGGGAAGACAAACGAAGACATTATCTTCAGAGAGGGAGGAAGAGAGATCAGATTAGAGCCTGACTCTGCCAAAGAGAATGAAGACAATGAGCCAAGAACCTGGTCAGGGAGTTCATGACCTTCAGTCACTGCTGACACAAAGGTTTTTGTAGAATTTGAGAGTGTGCTGTGGACATCACCGATCCCTACCTCCCGTAGGTCCATGTGAATTCACTGGCAGCTCTGTCTGTCCCTTTAGCCTCAGGCATTGCTGAGTATCCCAAGGAGTGTGTGAGACTCAAGGAGTCTCACCATGGACGTACAGACCATCTAACATCCTGGGGAAACACCCAGGAGACCATCTTGGGAAATGGATACCTAGCCTATTGTCTCTATTTTCTCACAAGGAGGCCCTAAGGCTTGGTTTAATGAACTCTGTGCCCACAGCAGGAATCCATTCAACTGTAGATCCATCACTTTCTCCTTCTTCCTCACTCACCCATTCCTTCCCCAGTGTTTCTTGGGATAGGATCCCTAATAAACAGCTCGCACCTAAGTCTCTATTCACAGTAAGGCAGGTGAGAAGGCATGATGCAAGAGTACATCAGGATAGCTCCTTGCACCCTAAGGGTTTTGAGTGGGGCAGCTCAGAAGACTCATCTGCTGCCCAGGAAGGTGGTGGACTGAGCTAGACAGGAAGTGGAGTGTCAAGACTCCCTAGTGTCTAGACAAGGAAAACCCATTGCAGGATAGACAGTCTCTACAAGTACCTCCAAGCATCACCTCTTCCCCCACCAATCACTTCAGAGCCCACAGAGCATTTGTGGACACAGTCCCAGGACATAGGCAAAGCTTCAGGAGGGTGAAATTTGCCCTACTTGGCTCCTGTCTCTTAAGAGAGTCCTTGGGCACAGCTGAGTTCACCACCATCCGTAACACACAAGCACAACCAATAAAACTGACTGTAAAACACTTTGCAGATCCAAAGTGCCACATAAATGCTAAATAAGAAAATTAATCTTAGCTACAAGGAACTCAAGCTGCAAGTCTCGAGTGGTTTGGGACTGGGCCAGGGGAAAGAGAGCATATGTCTGTCATCTCTCACCCCACCCCCACCCCGTCCTTCATCCCCCACCAAGATGAAGATGCATATGCCCGAGCAGCACGCAGAGGTCACATGGGCACTGCTGACATGAATGCACGCCAACATACACATGCATGTATATCTTCATACATAAATACATATACAGTGCAGGTAAAACATGGCATACAATCACTGATATATGTACCCAGGCATCTCTTCATAGTCATGCATAGGTTTTCATGTGTACCCCTAACACAAGGATACATGTGCACATGGAACCCCGCATATGTATACAATATACTCAACATGCATATACAATACATATGCCTCATACACATGCATGCCCAGACTTGCTGTCATAGCCCAGGCATCCTTGCGTTTCTCAAGAAGTACCGAAGTTTCCTGCAGAAAGGAAGGGGGCAAGAAGGAAGAGAAACAGGAACGGGAGTGGGAAGAAAATTAGAAGGGGTGAAGAAAAGAAAGCATGAAAGAGAGAAGGGAACAGAAAAAAGGAACCAAAGGGAAGAGGATGGAGGAGGGGAGGGGAAGATTAGAGGGAGGGGGAGGGGAGGAAAAAGGAAAGGGAGAGGGAAGGAGAGAAGGACCAGAGGGAAGGGAGAGAAATGGAGAGAAGAAACAATGTATACACTTACTTAGCCGGCCTCCACCAACTGTGTGAACCTGACAGCCTGAGCCCCTCCGATTACTTTCCTTTACACAGTGGAGTGTTAACAGTTACTAAAAACAGTTACTGTTCTGACAATAACAAGTTATGGTGGAGACAAAGCCCCTCAGGATCCCCTCAGGGTGAAGAGGGTGTGGTCTCAATAGATGGCAGAGGATGGGAGAGAGAGATTGAAGATTACAGTTCTTCAGCAGGGAGGAGGAGAAAGGATGGGAAGAGGAGGAAGGAAGATGCTCTGCCTGGTGCTCCTTGGCCATTTCTCCTCATCTGTAGTTCTCAGCGCTGGCTTGGAAGAAGAATTTGGGGAGGGGTTTTTAAAATCCGGATACTGGAGCTAAAGAGATAGCTCAGAGGCTGAGTGCAGAGGACCTGAATTTAATTCCCAGGACCCACATGGCAGTCAGTACATATCTCCAGGCGATCTGGTGTTCTCTTTTGGGCTCCTTGGACACCTGCACACATGTTCATACACATACATGCATAGCCATGAACAGGGACAGAAAACCATTTTTAAAATATCCCGATTCAAGCCAAGCACACAGGACACTGATTCCAGCCTTGGGAAGAGCTGGTGTCTGCTGAGCTCTCTTGCTTCCAAAAGCTGGAGAAGAGGCTCTTTCCACTAGCCTCTGACACCCCAACCTCCACACCCCAGAAACCCTCTCTTGCTTAGATGAAGTAGAACCAGAGGCAAGCCTCTTTGTCAAACATAACAAGAAACCAAGCATCCAATTTTGCACAGCTGGAGGGCATCCAGCTGAATCCACAAAGGATTATGAATGCTACTGGTAAAAGATGAGATGCCAAGCATTGCAACCCATAAGAGAGACACCCAGAGTCTCTACACAACAAGAGCACTTGGGAGCCCCTGCTTGGGCCAAAAAGGGAGAAATTCAGACCCTGGTCATCTGTCCTTGCTGTGAATGTGCTTTTCTTTTGCAACAGAGGTGGAGTCAGAAGCCTGGACAAGACAGACAGGAATGGTGTCCCAGCCCCCAGTTCAGCAGTCTAAGCACGTAGGGTTTGGAGTCAGCCAGGCTGAAGTTCAAATGCTGGAGCTGAAGTTCGCAGCTGAGAGGCACTGGGTCCATCACATCACCTCTCCATATATCCAACGCATCATTTGTACAGAGCAGAACAACACATGTCCCTCCAGAGCTGTCTCAGAACTTAAAAGGAACCAGTTCTGCAATTGACCATGGTGAGTAATGCCACACGGCTATGCAGCATCTCTGTGGGATGCTGAATTCTGGCCCTTTGGGTATTGACTTAGTTATGTTTCTGTTGCTATGATGAAGCATCAGAACAGCTTTGGGGAGAAAAGGCTTGTTTCAGCCTATAGTTCCACAGCACAGCCCATCACTGGAGCCACGGTGGAATACTGCTGACCAGACTGCTCCCCAATTGTGTGCTCAGCATTTCTTAATAGCCCACAGGACCACCTGCCCAGCTAATTCCACTCATAGTGAGCTGGGCTCAAAAATGGCCCCACAGACTTGCTACAGGCCAATCTGAGTTTTCTCAGTTAAGGCTCCCTTTTGCCAAATATGTCTAGGACCATGTCAAGTTGACATAAAAATCAGCCAGCCTAAGTCCATGAGTTCTGATTCTCCCCCCAACCCCTTCCACATTCTCTTCCCCTCCCCCATCCATCTAAACCTGCACCCTTGCTTTCTCTCTTATTAGAAAACAAAACCAGGCATCATAAATTAATTAACTAATTAATACCTGAATAGGACAAAACAAGCAAACAAAAAATTAGTTAGGCATTAATTTTTTTGTAACCAGCTTTTAATAAACGTTCAATCTCCCACCACCCACCAGAGGTAACGGAAAAGAAAAGTTTTTAGGATATGAGAGAAGTGGACCTGTTCAGCGATAGTTCTTTGGGGATGGGCTCAGTCTTTTTGGCAGCAGTTCAGTCCCGTAGCAAACACCAACTACAACTCAGCAGCTGCACTCCAGTCCTCTAGGCAGGCAGACACCAGGCACAAACCTACAGCTGTAATTCAATCCTGAAGAAACCACAAGGCTCACCAACCAGCCTGAGGCGAGGCTGCAGAAGCAGCAAGCTGCCTCAGAAACCTCATGAGCAGTTCTCGGGCGAGTTTCTCTCGATGGCAACATTACCACAAGTTGAGCTCAACAACGCAATGTAAGGCGAATCAATACATGCACGCTGTTAGTGAAAAATAGCGAGGCGGAGCAAACCAAGCCGTCCCCCACTGTCTGTGGGGTCACATTTATTGTGGGGTCACATTTATACTCCTTCATCACGGGCCCTTCCATGTGTTTGTGATATCAAAACATCCTCTCACCCATGTCTGCCTCCAGAAAACATTCTTTCACACATGTGCCTCAGCAAATCATCTTTTGACATAACTGAGTTTCCAAACAAAAACCCCAGAAGTTTCCACTTCAAGTTTGACTTATCATTGCTTCCCTAACACACCACTTCCATATTCAAAGTTCTTGTGCATGCCACAGGTATTTAGATTTGGCTACTGTTCCTCATTCGCCCAGATCTACCCCTATCTGTCACCTCTCGTAACTTCATACTCGATTGACTTTATTTTCGTAGTCACTGAGTCCAGTGGGTGCTGCCCACAGATACATGTCCATGGGGCAAGTGACTGAAGCATGGTTAACCTAGCAGGGGCCACACCCTTAGGGGAAAACTGACTTTTTGGTTTTTGAGGAACTGCCAGGCTGATCCCCATAGCGGCTGCTCTGACTTATAACAGCCAGATTATGGATCCCATCCTGGGATCTCTTATTTATATAGTCAGCCTACGTGGCCATTAGCAAATGAACTGATAACATGTTCTATGTAGAGATTATTGCAGTAGAGTGGTAGTCAGCCACAAGGTAAAATAAGATCGAGTGATTTCTCAGGGGGAATTGATAGAATTGAACATCATCATTCTGAGTGGAATAAGACAGGCTTGGAAAAAATATTGCTAGTTTTCTCTCACGTGTGGAATCCAGATTCTTAAAATTATGCATGCACGCGCACACACATATACACACATGTTCACACATATACAGCATACACACACACACAACATACACACACGCACGCACACACGCACGCACACACGCACACGCACGCACACACGCACACACACATGCACATACAACATACACACACACGCACACACATACACACATGTTCACACATATACAGCATACACACACACGCACACACACATACACACATGTTCACACATATACAGCACACACACACACGCACACACAACATACACACACACACACGCACACACACACACACACACGTGTAAGTATAAAAGGATGACTGTGGGTGAAAGGTTAGGTCTAGAGGGAGGAGTGTTGGTGGGTGATGGGTGGAAATAGGCGATAAATATAGCATATATTTTTTCTTGGGTGGAATCCAGATTTGTCTAAAGCCAAAAATAAATATATAAACAATATGTCACCAAGAAAAGAAAAGCATTGTGGTAGAAGAGATTCATTCAGAGGAGAGATCATGGGGAGTTAGAGGAACAAGAAGGCAAGTGGGTGTTTATGATCAAAGTATATTATATTCACGTAAAATATTATAGGGAACCCTGTTATTGTTTACAATACACACCAGTAAAAAAAAAAAAAAGCTTAAATAGAATCCATGAAGAATGAATGTTAGCTTGCACTCAGTAGCTGGCTTTAGATCCCTCCACCCAAGTGTCAACAGTTATGGAGCTGTTGTTACTGAATACCCAGAGATATACCATCCTGGCTCCTCTTCTTCCTCCCTTCTCCCCATGGCATCCTATGCTCACCCAGCTGTCCTCCTCAGCCTTGCCTGACACCACACTCAACCCAAAGCCATCCTAACGATGACAGAAGTTTTATCCCCTTGAACTTTCTCTCATGGCGGGCTTCATGCACAGTTCTGAAAGGTGACAATGAATGCTAGTTTATGCTTGTTGTGAGAGTAAGCTACAGAGTCAAGGCTGCATTCTGACCCCTGTTATAATAAACATTCAACATGACAGAACACATTTAACACCCCACACACACAGCCTCCTGATGTAGGTACAACATGGATCCCTTTTCTCTAAGTTTTGGAGACAGTGTCTCCTGTATCCCAGGTTGTCCTGGAACTCACTACATGAGTGAGGATGGCCTCTGATTCCATCTCCAGAGTGCTGGGATTATAGCAGGGTCTATCTAGATAGCCCAGGCTAGCCTCAAACTTCAACTCCTCCTCCTAAGAGCTGGGATTACAGGTGTATGTATGCCCACATACAATTCAAACTGGTTTGGAATGTAAGTAAATTTTTGCTAGCTATCGATAGATAGGTAGATAGATGGATGGATGGATGGATGGGGATGTGGGTGTGGCATAGCTGTAGAAAGGGGAACAGTTGTAGAAGAGAAAGAGGGGTAGAGATGGGGAGCATTGGAGGGGAATGAATTAAACTAAAGTAAAATGACATGTGAAAATATAATGAATCCAATCATTTTGTATGCTAACCAACAATTTATATTCTCAGCAAAGGATGCTTATTAAAAAGATGCAGGTGAGTTTTCACAAATGAGCCCACAAAATCATCAGCCCAGAGATTAGGGCCTTCCACCACCAAGACCAACCACCCACCTGATCACTGATTCTAGTCTGCTCTGACTTTAACCTAAACAGACTCACAATTGATAGGCTTTGACTACATCACCTTGAGTGGCCAACGTGATCTGCAAAGGACTTTGAGGTAGGAGGTGACCTCAGAATCAGACCCCAAGTTTTAAAGATGAAGCCCCAGCTATTAAATCTAAACCCAAAGATTCCCCCCACATTACTTGTGAGGTCAGAATTTCAATCTGTGAGGTATCTAGAATCCATACCCTGAATCTAACCCCCAGTGGTTACACTGAAGTTCTAAGGGACATGGTGATTCACCTTTGTTCCTCAGGGCAGACAGCAGAACCAGTCCTGTACTGGATGGATGATCTGCATCTGATGGCATGGTGCTCCCAATAAGCTGATCCCTCCCAGACCTGTCATGTCCCACACAGACCTGTGACACAGACACTTCTACCTCTCCTGACAACAGACCCTCTGAGACTTCTACTCTTGTGCAAGAGCCAAGAAGACAGCTACAGGAGCGGCTCACCAGGGAGGCTCAGCAGCTCCTGGTGTCAATTGCCAGCCTCAGCCCTTGACACTGTCTAGGGAAGGCTGTGCTCTCTCGGCCCCTTGATGCTTACTCTAGAAAGCACAGATAAGATGGAGAGAAGTACCACTTGGATTTTCTGCAGGGAACACGGGCTGTGGGATAGCTTAAAGGGAGTTGAACACGTGGCACTATGACAAGGTTCCCTGTGGGGGATGTCACCAGTCCCTGTCACTCCGAGAGGCTAGTGAGGTCTGATCTGATCACAAGAGGACTAAAGGCACTGAAGCCGAATAGATTCGTAGAATGTGTGGGTTCTACTGGACATTTGAAGACTTTGACGACACAGGCTGGTCTGATGAAGTGCCTGCTAGGCACCTATCCGGTACTGGGGCTGGAATGCTTTCTCTGCCATTCCCACCATTCTCCAGACACAAGGACCCATCAGTGAAGAATGGAAGCAGGCACAGTGGTAGGGGGGAAGGGGTGGCACTCAGGTCTACATAGCGGGGATTGGGTGAAAGACTTCAAGTTGGGGCCTCCAGGGAGACACTAAGAACTGTCCTTTGGATAAGAGATTTATTGGAAGATATAGACAGGAAGATGGGACTGAAGGGAGGTTCCTTTCTTATGGGCCTACGAAGAAGTGGGAAATGGCTGTGGCACATGGTTGGTGAATAGTTACACATGCAGTCAGACCGAACCTCTTTCTCAAGAGCTTCCAATCCAGATATTTCTACCACTTGCATCCAGAAGTACCATGATTTCATCAACGAACTTTAAATTCTGGTGCAAAACTGCAAGGGCTCTAATCTCCACTTCACCGACAGTTGGCCGTGTGACCCTGGGTCTCGACCTTCCTGACCTTGGTTTTTGTACTTCTTACAATCCCATCAACAGTAACAATCCAGGGTCTCCACAAAGCCCCAAGGAGAGGGTAGACATCAAAGCACCTTGCAAATTAAAAAACGCAGAGCACGGCTAGGTATTAGTATTGTTGCTGATATTACATTCTCAGCAGGGCCAAAGACAGCCGGAGGCATCCTGGGAGCTGCAGTGCCTGCCCTCCTTCCTAGGGATGCCAGGAAGAAGCAGCAGCTGGGAGGATTCAGATAAGGTCGCATTTGCATTCTTCCAGCCTCCCTTGCCCAGAACTCCCCAGCTGAGCCAGGCGCAGGGCCAGCAGCCTGCCACAGAGGATGGAGGTAAGGATGTTGAGGTGAGGGAGCTGTGCTCCAGCCATGTCAGCGCTGCCTCGGTAGGTCGCATGCCAGTCAATGTACAATGTCCCAACTATCACTTCCTGACAGCCTTCCTGGTACCAGATTCCTTGGTCTGCACATCTCCTTCCGTCCTTGTGACAGCTCCATGAAGTGGATTTACTCCTGTTACATGGGCAGGACAACCAGAGATGAGGGGTTCATGAATGTGCCCACGTCTACACGGCCGGGTCTGGAAGTCTCATGCCTGTGATTCCAGTGCCAACTCCTGACCACAGTGCTAAGACTACCAATATTAAGCACCATGCAAGCTGCCTGTTATTAACAGGCTTTTGGAAGCTGCTTCTGTTGGCTGAAGAGATTTGCTCAATGGGTAAAGGTGCTTGCTTGCCAAGCCTTGTGACCTGAGTTCCATCCATGGGACATAGCAAGAGAGGACTAACGTCCACAGATTGTCCTCTGACCTACATACACACTGTGCCAAGCACGGACACACACATGCACACACACACACAGTAGGCACACAAGATAAATACATATGTAAATGAGTAAATAAGTGTACAGTGTGTGTGTGGTGTGTGTATGTATTGTGTGTGGTGTGTGGTGTATGTGTGGTGTGTGTAGTGTGTGTATGTATTGTGTGTGTGGTGTGTATGTGTGTGTGATGTGTTATGTGGGGGGGTGTGGTGTGTGTAGTGTGTGTATGTATTATGTGTGGTGGTGGGGGTATATGTGTTATCTGGTATATGTGCTATGTGTGTGTGTGGTGTGGTGTGTATGTTATGTGTGTGGTATGTGGGGGTGGTGGGGTGTGTGTATGCGTGTGTGTGTGTGTGTGTGTGTGTGTCTGTTTAAAGAAACTTCTTAGTCCTCATGAAGTAACTAAAGACAGTAGGAAAGCCTGGCATCTCTTGCCTCCATTTTTGTCAGCCTGGCCTCCAGAAAAAGTCACCGTTTTTTGATGGAAACCCAGGTTTTCAATAAAGACATTTCAAAGGAGATAGCAGTTCTCTGGGGGTGGGGGGAAGATCCAGAAAAGCAGTGAACATAGCTTTCTGTGAGAGCTTCGGGGAACAGAGAAAATGAGACAAGGGCTTTGGGGAACAGGCTGGGAGTCTATATGAGTCCCTCCTCATATAGTGGGTCTGGTTAAGACCCACTCTCTGCCATGCCTTGTGCCCTTGACACCTGTGCCCTGGGGTGACAAGCAGCAGACAGGGCTGCCTTTGTCTGTGAATCACTAGTATGTGTGAACAGTGGGTGTCACCAAGAGAGATTCAAACAAGACAAGAAAGTTAAAAAGTTAAGAGGTGTTGGGGCTAGAGAGATGGCTCAGCAGTTAAAAAGCACTGATTGCTCTTCCAGAGGTCTTGAGTTCAGTTCCCATCCCAGCAACCACATGGTAATCACAACCATCTGTAATGGGATCCAGTGCCCTCTTCTGGTGTGTCTGAAAACAGCGACAGTGTACTCATATAAATCAATAAATCTTTTTTCTTTTTTCTTTTTTTTTTTTTTTAAAAAAAGTAAGAGTTGTCTTTGAACTACAGTAAATACAACACTCAGGAGAGTGAGTGAGTGAGGCAGGGGGATTGCTGTAAGCTCAGGAACATCCCTGGCTACACAGGGAACACTCCCATTTCAGAGGGAAAGAGACAGAGACACGGAGATAGGAGAGAAACATGAGTTAGTTCAAGTTCCTAGTTCCCTATCACAAAGCTACAGTGACTGCGTTCTTCCACAGCCTCAGCTCCTCAGGCTCTGTCCCTGGTGTTCGCTCTCCCAAGCTCTTGGTCCACAATAGTCATGGGGATGGGAATAGCTCCCACCTACCTCTACATACCTCAATACCACTCCCAGCTTCAGTCCCCTAACTCAGCCATGTCTTCTGTAAATTGTCATCAGAGTTTATTCTGATGCCCAGCTGTTGTCTTGTGATGCCCTGAACATGAGGAGGTAGAGCTGGGTCAATGGCATTCTGGGATACACTCTCAAGGAGATGGACTGTCCCAGATCAGCTCCTGCAAAAAACTGCCACTCGGGAGAGCTTTAAGAACCTTTGTTTGGTTCTGCTGTGTGATGTCATTTCCTTTTGGATAAAGGATTACTGGGCTTCCAGAAACAAGATTCCAGCTGTTTCCTCCTGGCTCACAGTAGGCTTGAGGACAGTATTGCCAACATCATGTGGTGGGAGATGGTATACTCTTTTTTTTTTTTTTTTTTTAATTTATTGTCACTGTGACCAGATATCTAACAGAACTTAAGGGGAGAAGGGCTTCTTTTGGCTCATGGTTTAAAGGGATTAGTCTGTCACATGTGGAAAGGCATGGTAGCTGCTACGGTTTAAGGGTAAACTTGCCACAGCCTAGACTTACCTTGAAAGAGTCTTAAAAAGGAATTTTCTAGTTCAGTTTAATCTGTGGATGTTTGCCTTGACTGTTAATTGATGTAGGAAGACCTAGCCCACTGTGGGCAGCACCATTCCCTAGACAAAGAGCTCTGGATAACACAATACAGGAGAAAGCCAGGCAAGAACAGGCAGGTAGCATGGGTGCATCACCTACCCTCTGCTCTTGTTACAGATGTGGTGTGACTAGCTGCCTCAGTTCCTGCCTTGACTTCCCCCAAACGATGACCTGTAAGGGTAAGTTAATATAACACACCCCCACACATTGCTTTTTGCCTGTCTTATATCAGAGGACAAAAGGCTCTTTTGTCTGAGGGTGATGGCTATAGTGGCTGGGAGCATAGTTTACAGCAAACCTGGAGAAAACATCTTGGAGGATCAGGAAGGGGAGAACTCCAGCTGAGGTCGGGCTGGACTAGAATCCTCAAAACCTTCCCCCAGCCACCAACTTCCTCCAACTAGACCCCAACTCAGAGTTCTGTCTCAGCTTTCCAAAACAGCAGCACAAGCCAGGGAACAAATGCCGAGGGGCATCACAGTCAGAGCACAATGTGGTACACAGCTCTCAACACAATGGCTCCCTCCTCTCAGCTATATGCATTTAAATTTACAGGGCACTTTCTCCTGAGTTCACACACCATAGCCTTCCAATGATGGCGATAAAGGTCATCGTGGACACACACACCACGCACACACACACACGAACATGCATGCATACACACACATAAATGCTTGAATGGGAACTTGCATCTGTTCATTGAACAGCTTTAACATTCCAGACACTAGGCAAAGCATTTTGCACACCTCTTGCCCATGTAAATGCTCAGGGATGCTGTGAGAGGGTTATGATAGTCTTCCTTTAATATTAAGGTGTTTGGAGCTCAAGATCTAAATGATTCACCCAACCCCACAGTGCTAAAAATGACAGCACTGGATTAAAAAGAGACACATCCCAAGGCCCCTGTTCTGGGCTGTGTACTACACTGTGTCAGCACCTTCCAAAAGGACCCTAAACATGATGAATGAGAGGTTCATTTGCAACTGGGATCGGTGCGTGTTGGGCGACTGTGGAGCAATGCAGCCCCTCTCACAAGGGCTTTCCTTGTATGTTGTTCTCCCACATGATGCTCTCTGAAATGGGCAGTTTGGGGGAGCACAGGCTTATGTTTTTCAGAACCTACTTTAATATGTGTACTTAAATGCTTTCACCTCCATTCCAACCCACCACCCACCAGACACAGTGGGAAAGAAAGGTTACTAGGGCAAAGGAGGATGTGGGCCTGTTCAGAAATAGTTCTTTGGGGTGAATCCAACCCACACTGTCGGGATAGCAGCAGCTCAGTTCACATGAATCAGCAGCGGCAGCTCAAGCCACTCGCAAACACCATCCATGAACCAGCAATGGCAGTTCAATCCAGGAGAAACTACAAGGCTCTGTCAATCAGCCTGAGTCCTTGGAAGTGGCAAGAAGCCCCTGGAACATGACCAGAAGTTCTTTGGTGTGTTCGGTCCTCAGCTCCAAAAAAAAGGACAAAATGAAGGCACAACAATGACCAGCAAAGAGTGGCAAGGTGAACCAACACCACACAGCATTGTCCACTGTCTTTTAGAGTATGTTTATATCCTTTTCAAACTTCATGGGTTCTCTCAAGCACCCACTCTAGCAAAACATCACATGCCCTTTTTACAGGCAACTTCTGGAAAAATACCACGTGTCTGTTCACAGCGAAACAAACTTCCACTTGTCTGCTTCAGCAAAAACATCCTCTCATAGTCAGTTTCCAGAAAAACATCACATGACACAACTGAGTCTCCAAAGAAACCAGACAAAGCCACTTCAGGGGACCCAATGATGAAGTAAAGTCTCCAGAGATGAAGAAGGTGACTCAGCAGCTTCATCCCTTCATGCTCTGGGGAGGGTTGAATTGTCAACTTGACATGACCTGGGAAGAGAGTCTTAATGAAAGAGTATCTAGATCAGGCTGGTCTGTGGGCATGTCTGTGGGGAACTACCTTGACTGCTTTAATTGACATGGGAAGGCACAGCCTGAAAACTGGCACTACTGTTACTTGCCTGGGGTCCTAGGCTGTTATGAGTGGAGACAGTTAAGCTGAGTATCACATATGCGTTTGTCTCTGTGTTGACTGTGGCTGTGACGTGACTAGCTACTTTAAGTTCCTGCTGCCATGAAATCTCTGTCGCAGTGGACTGTGAACCTGAGACTGTAAGCTAAAATAACCCCTTTCTTTCCTAATGCACTTTTTTTTGGTTGGGTATTTTTTATCATGGCAACATTATATTAGGCTTTTACATCCAGCGGGCACTTTATCTTTGCAGAAAAATTCTTAGGACATACATACATAGGATGAATACATAGGACAAGTATTCACATCTTTCCTTGGAGAAAACCCAGGGTGCAAAAGAAATAAGGAGGTTGTCCAGTCATGACAAAGCCAGGGTTCTCATCAGTGCAGTCTGGGTCCAAATCCTTTTGCTCACACCGCTACACTGGGATGGTTATCTTGTAATAAGAATCCAAGTCATGAAGAGACTTTCCCAACGTCACGCAAGACGGAGTCGCTGAGGTGAAACTCAACTGTTATGGTTTAAATCTGAAATGTGGCTCTTCCCCGCCCCCCTCAGCTTTGGGTGTTCGAATACTTGGTGTCCAGATGGTGGTTCTAGCTGGAGGAGATGGGTCACCAGTGGGTAGGCCTTAAGGATTTCAGTATGCATCACTTCAAGTGGGACTTTCAGCCTCCTGCTCAGTGGCATGTAGCACGCAGCTGCTTCATGTTCTTTCGAGACACAACAGACTGTACCTCCTCAAGCAAAGAGCCAAAATAAATCCTCTTTACATTGTTTTTATCAGATCTCCCCTCATATAAATGAGACATATCACTGACACAGCCAACCAGCACATTTTGCTGCTTCCCAGCAGCCCCTAGCTTCTGCCTCCCTTCCATCACAATCCCTGGAGAGTCCATTCCTGTTATGGCTTCTGCCCCTAGTTCTGCCCAAAGGACAGCTACAACTGAGAGATGTATCTCACCCATTAGCAAGATAAAGGAGAGATTCCTGAGAATGGGGTGGGGAGGCATCTGATCACACCTGCTCTGAGGTGGTATGTTAAAATGGCTCCCTAAACTCTTGGTAGGGTCTTCTTGAAGGGAGGGCAGGACAACTGTGCACACATCCGCCAGAGAAGGTCTCTGAAGAGTTTTTCCTGGCACCAGCAGCAGTTACAGGGCAAGTGCTTGAGGCTCCTATGGAGTTTATTTTCTCAGTCTGGGGTTTGTATTCTTCCACAGCTGTGCACATAGAGGAAAGAAAGGCTGCTGGATAAGGAGCCTTCTAAAGCAAGGCTGTGTGTGTGTGTGTGTGTGTGTGTGTGTGTGGTTTCAAAAGCTCTTCATACTTGGCTTAGATTGGTTATTGGCCACTCTATCTACCTTCCCCTCCAAATCTCTATGACCCAGGTCCTGTTGTCACCTTCCCCTGCTTCTGTAGGGGAAACCAGGGCAACATCACACCGAGTTGCTCAGCAAGGCCACACAGCTTGTTCAAGATTGAAGCCAGGACTCAAATCCAGGAAGTCTTGTTCCAAGGCTCCTGTTCCATGTGGGGATATCCCATTTGTTCTCCATGGTTCTGAAACTGTATTGGTAACAAGCCAATCACCCAGGACACTGGCTCAAGTCCAGATCCCTAGGCATCTGCTGCCTTGACTAACAGACCATATTTACGAATAGATTAGTTCATTTCTATAACCTATGGGCTGAAGGACTATATGCCAGACTAAATGGGGGTGGGGTCCCACTTGAGGGCAGAGGAGAAAGAATTTTAATACAGGCTGCCATTTGCTGAATGCACATCCCTGCATCCCCCAAGCCCTGAGTGATGGGTAACACTTGCTGGTGTTTAATCATCACAAAATCCCATAAATCGGGGGCATCATTATCTGTACATTACAGAAAGCCCATAGATGTAAACTGCCTCATCTACAGCCTGGCAGCTCACAGATGGAAAACATGACTTCCAATTCAGGTCGGCCTGATTCTACTGGGTGTCTTGTCTTTTACTCATCCTTACATGTGTCTGTATGATAGCACACATGTTGAGGTCAGAGAACAACTTGTAAGAGCTGGCTCCCTCCCTCTACCAGTCCTGGGGATGAAACTCCGGTCTTAAGACTTGGCAGCAAGCACCTTTCTCCTTAGGGGCCATTTTGGCTCCACTGTACCACCCTTTGTAGCCTTGACTGTGGAAGCACAGTTTCATGTCAGATTTGCAGGTCAGTGGGGAAAACAAGCTGTAGCGTTTCACACTGACAGAAACACAATAGAAAATGGGGGGAGAGGTGAGTAGCACACAGTGTGTGAATGAAGATGAGTGGGGGAGGTAGTGCTTCCTATTGGTAGACAGGCATGGCAGGCTTCCTAAAGAAGATGACGGGTCATAGGGTCTGTTTGTAAGAAGTAAGATTTGAACCAAGTGGTGATGGGGTTTTGGTATGGATCAGAATGTTCAAAAAAAAAAAAAAAAAAAAAGCCAAAGTCCTGGAAACAAAAATACTGGTGTAGGAAGTCAGTGAGAAATGAGAGTATCTTGCTTACTCTGCATCCTGACAGCCAGGAGAGCTCACTCCCTCATCCCCCTCAGATGTGTAGGTCTTAGCAGACCACTCCACTGCCAAGAAGTCTGGTTTTTTGAGTCCCGGCTCTGCTTTATTTCTCTGAGGGTCTTTTAACTTCACTGATAACTAATCCCTGCTTTCATCTATCTCTGTCCACTAGGAGTTAAGCTGGAGAAGAACAAGGATTATTGACAGTTTTGTTCGTTGTTGGCTCCCTAAGGGTCAGTAATGGCTGAGGGAGGTGAGACACGTGGGTGCTCTGCAGGAGTTAGCTGAAATCCGAGCAGGGGAAATGGAAAGAACCATGCAATAGGGAGGAAGGAGGGTTCAGAACCATGGACAGTGGCGCTGACCAGACCTGGGGCAAACCATTGACTGGGAAGGAAGGAGGGTTCAGAACCATGGACAGTGGTGCTGACCAGACCTGGGGCAAACCATTGAATGAGAAGGAAGGAGGGTTCAAAACCATGGACAGAGAGGCGCTGCTCAAACCTGTGGCGAACCATTCATTCATTAAATGGGGAAGAAGGAGGGTTCAAAACCATGGACAGAGACGCGCTGTCTAGCTGCTGGGGCGTTCCCTCCCTGCTACCCCAGCAGATGTCAGTTGGAGAGTTCTGGCAAGAACAGAATTCCTTGCTCCTTCCTTGTTCCTCCCCTTCTCTCCCCTTTCTCTTCCCTCCCTTTCTCCCCATTTCCTCTTTACCTTTTTCTCTCCTTTTTCTCTTTCCCTCCACCAGTCCTTCCTCTTTCCCACACTCCCCACCCCGCCTTCTTTCTAGATCTCCATAGAAGACTCTCAGGCATAGGCCGCCTAGACACAGCCCCGGGTCTCACCCAGCTACACAAGCCACCACAATTGCAGACGCCAGCACATTCCCAGATTCTTCATCCCACCGAGCCTCACCGCACAAGCCACCCTGGAAGCCTGATGTTCTCTCATTAGTTTGAGTCCAGGAGGTCCAACATAGCCCATAGGGACAACTCACCGATCAGCCCTGAACCCAAGACAGATGCCTCAACTCTTCTCTGACAGAACATCTTTGACAGACTCCCCTTCTTCCCCCCCCCCCTCTGTCTGGTGAGTCCTCAGAGACTCCAGCCAGACTGTTGTGATCCATATTGATCAGCTTGGGGCTACCTTCCTTTCCTAACGTCGTTCTCAGATTCTCCCCTGAGTTAATTGGGGAAGATGGATGGATGACGGCGCCCTATGTAACTCAATTAAGATAAAAGCTCCCGCTTTATGGCTGCCAGCAATAACTCCTGGTGCCGACATGTCTGATGTGAGCCACCCTGTGGAGCAGCCAAGGGTCTCAGCAATTGCTCTTGGTGCCAAAGCATTCCAGTTCCATGGTCCCCACACCCTGGACAGATATGGAAGGTGAGTAAGCCCACCCATGCTGGTGGAGATTCACGGTCTCTATATCCAGAGCATGGTCACTTCTAACTGCTGGCTCAAGCCCCCATGTCTCTCCACTGCACTAGTAAGGGCTACATGCCCAAATCTACCTGCTCCTAATATTTCTTCTTCCTATACCCCATGCACAACACAACATTACCGTGTTGTATTTCTCCAGATATGTCAGCCAAATTAGGTCACTCATGGAAGCCATCCAGAGCTCCCCTCCATGTCACTCAAAGGAATAGCCATAGTCCCCCGTGATGGTTCTTTTAGTTTATTCTCCCTTTTCTCTTTGACCTAAGATCTTCCCACTCTCCCTTGCTTGCTATGTCCAGGTCACACAAGCATCCCTCACACTCCCTGAATCCACCCAGCATGCTCTGGGCTCCAACTTTTTTTCTGGCTATTTCTCAGACCACAGTGTCTTCCCCCCAGGGTCTCCCATGACCCATCTCCTCACTATTTAAAACTGCCACACCCTCTGCCAATAATCATTATCCTGACCTGTTTCTTTCCTCTGCGGCACTTGTCATCTGGCACTGGCTAAGTCATCTGTCCAATGACTCCTTTCCTTCCCAGTGTGGGAACATCACAGAGAGAACAGTTTGTCTCCTGGCCTTCTGAAGCCTCATCCCCTTGAGTGGCATCTGGCACACAGGGAGCACACCATAAACACTTTCTGAATAAAAACAGCAGTCAACCAGTAAGAATCTAAAATGGCTTTGTTAGAGTTGGATAGAACAAGAAAGG
>JADRCH010000228.1:63100-113041 GCA_019843965.1 Rhynchomys soricoides | reverse complement strand
GTAAGAATCTAAAATGGCTTTGTTAGAGTTGGATAGAACAAGAAAGGGAAACTGAGGCAGAAGTCTGAATCAGTCAACTAAGATTCCCTGATGCTGACTGATTCAGACCTCTGCTTCAGTTTCCCCAGTCAACTAAGATTCCCTGATGTAGCCGGGCAGTGGTGGCGCACACCTTTAATCCCAGCACTTGGGAGGCAGAGGCAGGTGGATTTCTGAGTTCGAGGCCAGCCTGGTCTACAGAGTGAGTTCCAGGACAGCCAGGGCTACACAGAGAAACCCTGTCTTGAAGAAAAAAAAAAAAAAAAAAAAAGATTCCCTGATGTACAACATCAATGACTTAGCAGCTCCCTAGGATAGCCTGATCATGTCTGTCCTCATTCAGACAACTGTGTACGAGGTCAAATTAACTTCCTGCCTCTGCTACTTCCCAGCTGTGAGAAGCTGCCCCTTCAGGAAACTCCACATGGATCCAGATCCCTCACATTCCATAAAGCAGACAACTCTAATGTAAAAAAAAAAAAAAAAAGTGTATGTGTGTGAGTTGTGAGCTATGTATGTACATTTCCCACTGGGGCCAAAGAGGGTGCCATATCTCCGGGAACTGGAGTTACATATGGGGGGAGGGGGTGGGTGATGGGAGATTTAAAATGAGGAAAAAGCAGGAAGCTAGGAGGGAAGGAGAGAAAAGCAGCTGTCTCAGTTTTCCTTCCTTTTTCTACCTACCATGGAGAAGAAAGCAAGACAAACTGCCGTCTCTATTCTTCCACTCACAGACCAACAATGGACACCTGTGAACGTCTGGTTACTGTGAGAGATCTGGGAGCTGGAGCGACATCGCAGTCAGCTGAGAGCTTGCCTTGAAAATATGAGGACCTGGAGGGGGGAGTTATCCACATAAAAAAGCCAGCTGTGGTCACAGGAGCTTGAAGTGCAACCTCTGAGGAGGCAGAGACACGTGGGGTGACCCCACAGATGAAATATTTCTGCCCAGTATCTATGTAAGAAAGCTTATACCCAAATGACTGTTAATAGTAGCATCTCATGTACTCTCTACAATACATACAGACACCTGAGACACACAGTGTCCAAGGTCACACAGCTAAGAGTTAGCAAAGCAGTACGTAGTGCAGGTCTTTGCACCATGACACCTGTGGTCTTTTCCTTCTGCCCCCTCCCCCACTCCCTTCTCCCATCTGCCCTCAGCCTGAAGCCCCCACTCCAGTCTCTTCATTTCATATATTAAGACCTTCAGTTTTCCGAGCCGGGCCCCGCCCACAGGAAACACCCCAGAAATCAGTGCTTCTCTTCCTTACCATCCAAACCTTGAAGGAGCTAAGCCTTTCTCAAGACCTGTGTCTGAAAGGTAATCCGGGAAGTGAAGTCCCACCAACTCTGTCTTGGATGTAAATGGGAAGGGCACACGCACAAACACACACACATGCACACAAACTCCCGCGTGTGGGTGCACACACGCGCACACATACACATGCATGCACACATGCACAGGCACACACACACCTTGCAGATTTGCTTTGGGGTGTTTGCAGGAACCCCACTCACTCCATGTTACAACTCATCCCCACCAGTGTTGAAGTCAACAAGATGTCCAACTTATTTCAGGCATTTGGGAAGTCTTCCTCTCTAGGGATGGGCTCAAAACCCAATGAATCCTGGTGTGCTCTCTAGCTAGGCACAGAGCTCTCAGAGGACACCTCATCCACCCCTTACCACCTCCTTCCCACTGGGCAAAGAAGCAAAATGCTAAAGTCTGTAGACCAAAAAGTAGAGCCTCACACCTATGTCCATGCATGTGTAGAGTGTTGTCCAAATCTGTTGACACTATCTCTCATGTGACAGTCTCATGTTACCACTTACATCCCCTGTGACACTCTGAGTTTCTTGTGATGGGAACACAAGGGTTATGAACACAGATGAAGGACCTTTGGCCTCTCAGTCCAAAGGATGCTACGCTGCGGCCCTGGCTCCAAAACAATCTAGCATTGCCATGATCTGTGACCTTCCGGTACCCACCTCCACCCTCTCTGAAGGCTTATTTCCTGTTTCATGAGAGACAACTGATTCAGAGTGACCTAAGATCAAGGAGTGCCTTCAAGAGTCAGTGTTCTGAATTCGAACCTCCATCCAAGCAGGACGGGAGAGAAAGGCAGCCCAGGTTTTACACCTCACATTTCCCAGTGCCTGCCCACATCTCACCTGCACGTCTCTGGACCTAGCTGTTTCCTCAGTAAGTTTCTTACATAGCACAGGCCTCTGTGCGGAATGCTTATGTTCTAGTTAAGGCTACTGTGATGAGCCACCGTGATCAAAACACCTTAGGGAGGAGAGAGTTAATTTGGCTTACACTTCCACATCACTGTTCATCACTCAAGGAAGTCAGGACAGGAACCTGGAGGCAGGAGCTGATGCAGGGGCCATGGAGTGAATGCTGCTTACTGGCGTGCTCCCCATGGCTTGCTCAGCCTGCTTTCTTATAAAACCCAGGACCACCAGCCGAGGAGAGATAGAACTACCTAGAATGAGCAGGGCCCTCCCCCTGTCAATCACCAATAAAGAAATGCCCAGCAGGCTTGCTTTTCTCAAATGAGGCTCCCTTTTCTCTGATGATTATAGCTTGTGTCAAGTTGGCATAAAACCTCCAACAAAACTGACCCCTCGTTAAATTGGCACACAAACACATCACTGTTAAACCACAACCTCTTCTTTCTCATATTTAGTCAAGATCTCACATTAAAAAGAAAGATAACATTCAAAGTCCCACAGACTTTACAAATTCAAACACTTTAAAATTCCATCCAGTTAAAATATCCAGTCCCTTTTTAAAAAATCCAAAATCTCCTTTAAAAATTCAAGTTTTCTCAATTGTGGGCTCTTATTTACGAAAAGAAAAAATCAAAATTAAGTTAGATGCTTTCTTACTTTAAGGGGGAAGAACCAGGCCACAGTCACAATGAGACCAAGGCAAAACCAAACTCGTAACACTGTAAATAACACAGTGCACAATATCTGGGATCCACTCACGGTCCTCTGGGCTCTCCAAAGGGCTTGCTTAGATCACTTCTCCAGCTCCACTCTCTGCAGCACACACAGTTTGACTTCTAGGCTCTGGCTGGCTCCACTCCTCTGCCTCTGCTGCTGCTGCTGCTGTTCTTGGTGGTTATCCCATGGTACCAGCATCTTCAAAATGCTGGGGTCTTCTGAACCTGGGCTGCACTGTCACCAACAGCCTCTCCTGGGCTCTCTTCAGGGATTTCAGCTCTGTCACACAGTGTCAAGCCTCAGCTTCTTTGCATGAACTCATCATTCCTGACCTTTCAACTGCCTCTGAGGCTGCACCTTCACAAAGAGCCTTCCCTGGATTTTCACAGTGCCAAGCCTCAGCTGTTCTCTATAACCCTTTCATGCCTTCAAAACCAGTTCTACCTGAGTGACTCTTACGCTATCATGTTCAGCTGTCAGCAGGCAGTAAGACCTTGGTTGTCTCTGGAACACAGCTTCTGTGTGCTGACTCTCAGGAAACCTTTCCTAGAAGATTTCACCTAAGTGATGCTTCTTAATCATCACTAATTTCTTAGCTCTGGCAGACCAGCATCAATTGTTTTAGTAAAACAAGGGTTTCACCTTAGTGATTCTGGTATCTTGTTAATAACCACCAATTCTTCAATCCCAGATAACCAAAACCACAGATCCTCAACTCAAAAGGCCCAGTAGAGTCTCTGTTCTCTTCTAAAACTTCACAAGCCGGGCCTCCATCTTCTGCATTGCTCTTAACATTCTTTTTGGGGTTTTGTTTTGTTTTGTTGTTTTGTGGTTTTGTTTTTGTTTTCGAGACAGGGTTTCTCTGTGTAGTCCTGGCTGTCCTGAAACTCATGCTGTAGACCAGGCTGGCCTTGAACTCAGAAATCAGGCTTGCCTCTGCCTCTCAAGTGCTGGGATTAAAGGCGTGTGCCACCACTGCCCGGCTGCTCTTAACATTCTTATCTCCCAAGCTCCCACAGAACTGCTCCCTGACCTCTCAACACTCAATGGCTCTTCTGGCCCAAAGTTCCAAAGTCCTTCCATAGTCCTCCCCAAAACAACATGGTCAGCTCTGTCACAGCATTACCTCACTACCCTGGGACCAAGTTCTATCTTAGTCAGGCATTCTATTCCTGCACAAAACACTATGACCAAAGCAACTTGAGGAGGAAAGGGTTTATTCAGCTTACACTTCGACATTCATTATTGAAGGAAGTCAGAACAGGAGTTCAAACAGGGAAGGAACCTGGAGGCAGGAGCAGAGGCTGTGGAGGTTTGTGGCTTAAGGGTGTGCTTACTTACTCGTGACTTACTCAGCCTACATTTTTGTAGAACCCAGGATCAACAGCCCAGGGATGGCTCCACCCACAATGGACTGGGCCCTCTCCCCTTGATCACTAACTGAGAAAATGCCCTACAGCTGGATCTCACAGAGGCCTTTCCTCAACTGAGGCTCCTTCCTCTCTGATGGCTCTAGCCTGTGTCAAGTTGACACAAAACCAGCCAGTACAGACACAGAGAGGTTAAATGATTTACCAAAGGTCACACAGAAAACAAGAGACCAGACCCATACATTTAGTTATGCCCAACTCCAAAGTCTGTTCTGATCTTCCTGACCTTCAGCTGCTCATCGAATGGGCCTTTCAAAAGGGTCTAGTGGTAGATGGCAGAGTGGAATTTTCTAGTAAGATATTGGCAGAGGATGAGGATTTCAAGTCAGACTTGAAGATCTGATGGTGAGAGAACATATTATACTCATATTGCTCTTACTGTAACAAAATGCCTGAAGAAAATTCAGGGTAAAGGTAGAAAGCTCCTGGCTGTGGAGCTTTAACTCTGTGGTCACTTGACTCTGTTGTATGGCCTCAGCGTAACCAGGATCACTAAGAAGCCAAAAGATGGAGAGGGGAAATCTGGGATCTCCCCAATGTGGCCAATGACTTAACTCCCTCTCCATGAGCCACACCTCTTAAAGGTCTCAGCCCTTGTCGATGGTTTCATTACCTGGTGACTAATCCTTTAACACAGGACCCTTTAAGGACAGTCTAGATACAAACCACAATAGAGAGACATAAAGTGGATCCAGAAGACCAGGGGATTCACAGGGAGCCCTAGGAAAAGGCCTAGAGGGAGCTTTCTTTATCCTCATCCGTTGATGAGGATGGTGAGGATGCTTATTAGAAGGCAGGAACCCTGGGAAGTCCCATCCATGCTGGGCCACACATCAAGGACTTCCTAATAGCATAGGCACCTCCTGCCACAGAAGCAATGGCCACAGGCCTTTTAATGATGGATAATGGAATTTTGCATTTAAATGTGTCAAACCAGGGACCTCCCTCTGTAGTCACTGAAAGAGGAAGAATTTGAGGAGCCACTAAAACAAAGATCCTGGGACCCTTGTGGCTGCTGTGGTCACCACAGGTGGTTCCTTGCACCTCTTTGGAAGAGAACTGTCCTGGGTAGCACACTGCCATCACTATAGAAAGTTCTATTGAATAATCCTGATATGCACAGGGGCCTGGGAGAAAGGTTGGTCTCCCCTGAGAAAAATCAAGAATGGAGGGTGGCCTATTCCAGATTTTATCTGCAACTTCTTTAATAGATGGAAGCTACGGGTATTTTCCCAGAGGAAGAAACAATTATAAACAATTTCATAAGCACAAGATTCTGCTTAGTGTTCTGGAGGGGTCATAGGCTCCCAGAAGGCAAACAATGAGCAATGACCCTAGTCCTGCCTAGTGTTCAGGGAATTTCAGCAAGGGGAGCTGGGGACCACAGTTTGAAAGCCTCCGTTGCCTGGGAGCCTTCTCCAGGGTCTCCTTTGTTCTCCACCCGACGCCCTTAGTCTGGGAAGAGAAGAATTTGTCTCTACTCCTAATTATGGGTTAAGACACAAATGATGCAAATATTATGCTAAATGAGTCCCCTTAAAATAGCAGGGAGCAAAGCCTGCAGAAGAGGCCCCATCCATCCCATTTGCATGAGCTAGATGCCTTCTCCCCCATCCCTGTTGTTGATGTTAATCTGAATCCCTGAAGGAGTCACCTTCTTCTCCCCAGAAAGCTGTCCTGTGAGAGACATGGATGATTGCCTACAACTAGTTATAGTATTTATGTGCCCAGAAAGGCTGGAGGAAAGCTAGGTCTTCCTGATGAACTCTGAGGAGGCAGGGCTCTTTGTCAACTAAACAAAGGGACTTAGGGACTAAGCTGTGGAGAAGGGAAGAAGGAAGTGGGAAGGGAGATTGGCTGCTGTTCTAGCTTCCTTTCTGTTGCTAGGATAAAACACTCAGACCCTGATGAACCGAGGAGAAGAAAGGGTTTATTCAGCTTAAACTTCCAGGTCACAGCCCATCACTGAGAAATTCAGGGCAGGAACTCAAGGTAAGAGCCTGAAAGTAAGTAAGCCTGCTTGCTATTCCATCCAACATTACCTTCACAAGGAGCTCATTTCACAACCAAAGTTCTGTCTAAGCTCCACCTCTACAGCACCCGGTATTCCCAGGCAGTTTCCCATCCAAGTACTAACCAGGCTCCACCCTGCTTAGCTTCTGAGATCAGATGAGATCAGGCACATTCAGGGTAGTATGGTAAGGACATAGGAATTACGGAGGATGGTGCTTTCTGTTTGCTCACAGCATCAAGCTCAGCTAGATTTCATAGATAGTTCAGGACCACCTGCATAGGGAATGGTGTTGCCTACAATGGGCAGGGCCATCCTACATTCATGCACGATCAAGATAGTTCCCCCATAGGCATGTCCAGAGGCCAACCTGATCTAAACAGTTCCTCGGTGGCAGCTTCTCCTCCCATGTGACTCAAGGCTGTGTCACACTGACAGTTGTCCTGGTTAGGGTTGCTTTTGCTGTGATAAAACACCATGACCAAAGCAACTTGGGGAGGAAAGGAATTATTTGGCTTATGCCTCCACATTCCTACCCATCATGGAAGGAAGTCAGGACAGGAACTCAAACAGGGCAGGAAACTGGAGGCAGGAGCTGATGCTGAGACCATAGAGGGATGCTGCTCACTGGCTTGCTCCTCATGGCTTGCTAAGACTGTTTTCTTATTGAACTCAGACCACCAGCCAGGGATGGCCCCGCCCACAATGGGCTAGACCAGCCTCCATCAATCACTGATTAAGAAAATACTCTACAGGCTTGCCTACAGACTATCTTATGAGAGCATTTTCACAATTGAGGCCCCCTCCTCTCTGATAACTCTAGCTTATGTCAAGTTGACATAAAATGAACCAGGACACCAGTTAAAGCTAACTAGGACCACTGGGGAAGCTTTAGGAAGTTGGTGTCAACCTTTGTCAGCCTCTCCTTCACTTATCCTCATGGGTGACCTTGAACTATGTGGATCAAACAATGTCCCTCAGTTTACTTATCTGTAAAATGAGAAGAGAACTGTCAAGATTAAATAGGACCCCCCATAGGTTCTTATTCAGAATCCTGCCCTGACTTCCTTTCATGATGAGTAGTGATGTTGAGGCATAAGCCAAAGAAACTCTTTCCTCCCCAAGTTGCTTTGGTCATGGTGTTTTATCACAGCAAAAGTAACCCTAACCAGGACAACTGTCAGTTTGACACAGCCTCGAGTCACATGGGAGGAGAAGCTGCCACTGAGGAACTGTTTAGATCAGGTTGGTCTCTGGACATGCCTATGGGGGAACTATCTTGATTGTTCATAAGTGTAGGAGGGCCATACCCACTGTGAACAGCACCATTCCCTATGTCATACTGGACACAGACAAGCTCCCGCTGGTCCCCACTGCTAGGGGCTCTCTCTTCTCTCTCTCTCTCTCTCTCTCTCTCTCTCTCTCTCTCTCTCTCTCTCTCTCTCCATATATATGGTTGGGAAGTTTACCTTGGCTGCTCACCTGATTGTGAATCTGTATTTTTCAAATGTGGAAAGAAAAATAGCAGGAGAGTCCACAATAGACCTCCACATCTCCTGTCACCAGAAAGGACAGTGGTAGCTTGGACACAAGAAGAAAAATATTATATTTGGATTGAGCTGTTGTCAGAAATTTTGCCGATGTGGGTGAAAACTAAGAAAAGATGTTTCACTTACCCACCGGTCTCAGTTGATTAAGATGCAGACAAGACTCTGAGAAGAAGAACCCTCACCAAGCATCCTCCAAGGACCAGTGGATGGCAGGAAGCCCAGTGACTGATTCTCCCCTTCTGTTAAGAATCAGAGCACAAGGGGGCTGAGAGGTGGCTCATCTGGGAGAGAGATTGATGTACAACCCTGAGGACCTGAGTTCAAGCCCCAGAACCCACAAGAAAGAATGCTGGGCACAGTGCAACATGCTTGTAGTCCCAGGGATAGGGAGGTTAAGACAGGTGGATCCCTCAGACTCACTGGCCCTCCAGGCAGCCAAGCTGAATCAGTGAGCCCCAAGCCAGTTAGAGACTCTACCTCAAACAAGTAAGGGATCTAGCTCTGCAGCACTGGCTGCTCTTGCAAGGGACCCAGGTTTGATTCCCAGAGCCCACATAGCTGTTCACAACCATCTGTACCTCCATCTCTGTCTCCTCAGGCACCAAGCACACAAGACTATACAAACTCCTTCCCTTTCCCCATACCCTACTCTTTGGGGTCATTTCAGTCTGTGCTGTGCTCAGTGAGGGCACACGCATCATCAGTTTGACATCAGACATTGTATTATACTGATTTTCTGTGATCTCATAGGGTCAGCCATGATGGTGGCCTCTTTCCCAGTGTCACCTAGAAATCTTTGAGGGTATTGACAGGCAGATTTAGACCTCATGCTCCAAGAAGATTCTCCTTTAATTGACTTGAGGTGAGGTCTGTCAAGTGGAATTTTCTTAAAGCCCACGTTGTCCTTATTAGCAATTATATTTGAGGAGGACTGGGCTTCAGAAATCATGGCATCGATCAGCCAGCAGGCTATGCAGAAAGGAGATCTAATACCTTAAATCCATATTTTCAAACTTCATAATAAAGAAAATCTCAATAAATTTGACTGAGATTTAAAAATTAAATATTTTTGCACCCTCAAAAATCAAAAACTAAACTGAAAAGTGTTAGGTCCAAAGTAGGTCCCCAAAATGACGGTACTGGTAACATTGTCCTAGGGACTCTGACTCAGTAAACAGAAGGATTGCTATTGGGTAGACAGAGGCCTAGATTAAGCATTCCTCAGGAAGCTCCTAAGGTGGCTTTCTGGTTACCAGGAACCCTCCTTTAACCACCCCAAAGGTCAACTCGCTCAGGCAAGGGCATCTAGTTCCCATCAATCCCAACAGCCTGTATCAGCTCAAAGACACTACCCCTTCCCCCACCCTGCTGACTACCATATGAAATTGCTTGTTTTCCCACCATTTTGCTTCTCTCTGACACCCTACTCCCACCCCACAAGAGATAGCCTTGGCAGTTGGATCCCCAGTAAGTCTATCTTTCTACACATGGGGTGGTCCAGTTTTGTGGTTTCACTCAGCTTTCACATATGAAAAACAAAACAACCAGCTTCCGAGAAAGAAACAGTAGTAAACATGGAACAAAAAGTGGAGTGTGTCCATCCATCTTCAAGTTAGTCTAAGCAAACAACAAAACGTGCTCTCATATACCAAGAGTTCTGGGGAATCAATAACGTAAAAATAAAACACCAATAAAAGAAAATTAACGAAAGGTAGAAACAAATAATTCTCAGCAGAATAAATACATTTATCTAATAAGATTTGGATTGAACAAAACCTTAGACTTTCTAGTAATAATTTTAAAAAGAGAGAAAGAGGAAAAAGAAATACAAATGGAACCAAAGACATACCAACCTTAAAATCTATTCAACCAAGAGAGACAAAAAAAAAAAGAAAAGAGAAGAAAACACAAAACACTCTTCCACACTGGCCAGGGTGAGGGCACTGCTCTCAGCATGGTGGAGGGGAATGTGAATTAGTTCCACCTTTCTAGAAAGCAATTTGGCAGAATAATCCCAATTATGTTAAAAATATATATGCATATGCATTTCAGCATATAAAAAAAGACCGGGTAGATATAAAACAAATGTTAACAGCAATTTTCTTGGTATAATAAGATTAGGGTGATTTTTATTTTCTCCTTTATGCTTTTTTGTAGTTTCCAAATTTTCACACTGAATACGAATCACTTGCATAACGAGGGAGAAACGAACACAATGGAAGGGGGCGTTTTAAAAAACCTTGTTATGTCCTTTTGAAATGTACCTCTCCATTTATTTATTTATTTATTTATTTATTTTTACTGTTTCATTGCAGAATGCTTGGTTTGGCTGAGGTTTTTTTTGTTTTTTTTTTCCTGAAGAGTTTTGTTTGTGCTTCATCCTGAGAGAGTCAGCTGATAAAAGAAACGGATTATTCCAGTCTGTCTGGGGAAAAAAAAGAAAGAAAGAGGGATGGGGGAGGGAGGCAGGGAGGGAGGGAGAGGGAAGGAAGGAAACTGAGGCAGGGAGGGAGAAAAGGAGGGAGGGAGGGAGGGAGGGGAGCATATCAGCTCTGCCCTCAGCAGATTCCTGTGGACTTGTGCGTTTTACCCTCTCCTAGCCGGTGACCTTGGACGGAGCATGCTGATCCTGGGAGGTTTAAGTGGAGACCTGCACTCATCCCTCCTGCACAGTAAGCCATGGTAATTATTTTCATTTTGACTGGATTCAGAATCACCTAGGAGACACACCTCTGAGCACCTTTAATGGAGAAGGGAAGATCCACTGTGAGTAGAACTGTCCCCTGGGCTGGAGGGGGAGGAGGATGTCCCTGACTAAGAAGGAACCATGAGCTGAGCATCATTTTGCACCTCTCTGTGTGATGTGTGACTTTTCCAGGGGAGATGTGATTAAGCGTCCATTCTCACCAAGTAGGGCACTAAGGATCGATCGTTCTACCCAAGACTAACTTAGGAAGCCCCTGAGTCTATTGGAACTACTTATAAAAGGACAGATGAAGCTTGGGTGACTCAAAGCCACTTGCACCTCCCAAAAGCCCACCCCAGCATGGGCAAGTCAAGAAAGCTGCGCCCAGCATGGTTGGTCAGTCTTCTCTCCCCAGCAATTGTTACTGCTGCTACATGTAGCCTTGCAGAGGGGCTTTCTCAATCTTGCAAGTTTCAGGTACTTCCTGGACCTTATGAGTTTTATTAACCTCCCAAGCCTTAACAGGTTTTATTTTCTTCCTGAATCTTAATCCCTCCAGCTCTGAAGAAAAGAACCATATCTGCCCCAGAGCCCCGCCCACAATACCTTCCCCACTCAAACTGTGAGCCAAAAAGAATCTTGTACCTCGCCCTGCTTCTCCCCTGGGGTGTCCAGAGCAATGCTGGCTCGCTGCTGGGAGAAGGCAAGGCAAAGTTCGAAGTAGAGAGTCCACAGTGGTTCCTGGTCTCCTGTGTACCCGGGAGCTGCCATTGTACCGCTGGGAGTCAAAAATGGGGGTTCCCCGGTCCATGCTTCCCCTCAGGGTGTTTACACACCTGGCAGGAACTGGGAGGCGGAGCCAGGGACTGGCAGAACCTGTCTGATTCAGACTGCATGCAGAGAGTTCAGGAGAGGCTGCGAGAGAGAAGGCCTTCCTCAGGATTTCTAGGTGCAGCCCTTTAAGATGAAGACCTTCCCTGTGGTAATTAATCATTAATGAAGAGATGGTCTTTGCTTGTTCATACTGGTTTATTTGATAGTGGGTATGAATGCACACACTTTAATCTGGTTGAACTAGGGATTAAATACCTGTTGCAGGAAGGAATGCCCAGGAAGGGAAGCTCATTGGCTGAAGGCTGGGGGTTGGGGGCATTGCTATCTAAGTACCTCATTAGCATGGAGAACTCCAGGTGTTTGTACCCTTGTGACCTCAGTGGGATGTGGTGGTTACATGTTCCAGAGCAGGAAGAGGTAGATAGGGAATGACTCCACTCTTGCTGGTCTCAATTCTGGGTTTGAGCTTACTCAACCTTACCATTCTTATGCCTGTCCGGTAGCAAGGTCCCACTTGTCTTTCTAGGAGCTGTAGAGATGGTTCAATAGGAAAGGTGTTTGAGTTCAGATCCTGGTACCCATGTAAATGCTGGGTGTGGTAAGGGCTCACCTGTAACTGTGGAACTCGGACATAGAGACTGGTGGGTTCTGCTGGGGACTCACTGACCAGCTAGCCTAACTAAATGGCAACTGACAGGCTCAGTGGCAAGCAACAGACTCAATGAGAGACGCTGTCTCAAAATCAAGATGAAGAGAGATTGATAAAGAAGCCCAATGTCAACCTCTGTCCTCCACATGTACTGACTAGACCCCAGCCCCACTCGCCACCAAAACTTCCTTCTTCTTTAAGTTATTGTGGTCAGGCATTTTATCACAGCAACAAGACAAGTGTGAAGTACAAATTCACCAACAGTGTCTGGTTTGTGGTAAGTGTTCAGCAACGAGAACTCACACTAGTCAGTGGGTGAGGTGCCCGGACTGAAGAAGTGGTGTTCCAAGGGAAATCCATTCTGCGTGAAGAAAAGTAGGTTGAGGTATGTCTCACACCATCGTTCCCACTTCAAAACTGAAGCTTTGAAAGCTTGAAGGACTCAGAGCTGACAAAGGACAGTGCCTTGCCCCTTCCCTCTGAGTTCTCTGAGGAGAACAGAAGGATTTCCTTCCATCCATCCATCCACCCATCCACCCACCCATCCATCCATCCACCCACCCACCCATCCATCCACCCACCCACCCACCCATCCATCTACCCACCCATCCATCCACCCATCCACCCATCCATCCACCCATCCACCCATCCACCCACCCATCCATCCACCCATCTATCCACCCACTCACCCATCCACCCATCCATCCATCCATCCATCCACCCATCCACCCACCCATCCACCCATCCACGCACCCATCCACCCATCCATCCACCCATCCATCCACCCACCCATCCATCCATCCATCACCCACCCACCCACCCATCCATCCATCCATCCACCCACCCTATATCTCCCCAGACTAACACCTCCATCATCTCTCACAGTCAAGGCACATGAAGCTTCCCATGTCACGGCAGCACAATGATCATGGGAAAGTGTGAGTACCATCTAAATCTCTATGAACTGCACATGCCCAGTCACTAAGAGGCTGGGGACAGGTGAGGCTGCCTGAAAGTGCACCAGTTGGGGAGACTTCAGCTGCCAATGTGTGCAGAACAGAAGTCTGTCTTTTGTCCCGCGCTATGGTCTCGCCAGCAAGAACGACGCGGCACACATAGGATCCTTCTGCAGTAAAGCTTTAATGCATCTTGAGAGGGAGAGCATAAGCTTGCCTGGGACCCTGAGTGGAGTGGAGACCCTGAACAATAGAACACCCGCCCTTTATATGGGTCACAGCGCTTGCCTGGGACATGGAGCTTCCCCATTGGCTCCCGCACACCAGGCCAGATGCCGCCACGAGAGAGGCTGAGATTCTGAAGTGGAAAATTACCAGGTGCATGCGCACTAGCCTGTTTACAACTTGTCCTCGGCCGAATGTAGGCGCCATCTTGTAATGGCGAATGTGGGTGCTCAGGCGGCTCCCTACAGTCTTTGGTCTTTTCCCTGTTATTTCCTAACACCAGGTTACGCGTTGGGCACTTATCCTTATGACCAGAGATATTCCCAGTCAATCTCCCAAGAGCTGAGTCTCTCAATACCCCTTGCTTCCACTACTCTGCTGGTCTCATTACTGCTAACACAGCCACACACTGCTCTGAAACTGACTGGGCACTCAGCCCTCATGCCAAGGCAACTATCCCAGAGTAAAGTCTGCACCCTGAGAGACACATCTGTCTCGGGCTACTGATGAATCCTGGGACTCTTCCACGGAAGGCTGGGAGGATCCCGACAGGACTGTTTGCAGATACAGCTTGTCATTCACTGCAGTGACTTGTCTCTTGCTTTTGCTAACCACGTGCTCCTAAGTCCCGTTCAGAGGGTTTCTGACAATGCCACTTGCTCTTGCTCACAAAGCCCCTTATGCAAGCCAGTCAGAGCCAGCCACGTGCCCACATCAGATCCTATGAGATGGCAACCATGGTTCTCTCTTTATAGACGGGATGCTTCCCACTGTTTGATAGCCCACACCTTGGTTTTGCCTCAAAGGAGGAAGAACAGAAGACCGATCTGCTGTAGCTAGCTATAGCCTTCCTTTCTTTGATGCATTTTTAGCGAGGGAAACCGAGGCTGGCTCTATTCTTTCCCTAGGTTGTTTTGTCCATACCCATAATTAAGTTATGCCACGTGTTGACAGACTTCCACTTCCAAACACGTGTCTTCAGAGTGCTTACCTGCAGACTCACACAAAGATCTTTATATCCTGTTACGTTCCTGCTCTATTGTTGAACACACTGCATCACACTGTGTTTTTTTGGGTTTTTTTTTGTTTTGTTTTTTTAAATACAAATGGAACCCGATATATCCAGGCTCAACTGGGCAGTCCTCCATTCAAGCCAGTCCTAGCTTCCTTTAGTGACCACTGCATTCCCCAAGTGCCAGACAGACATCCTTCTTCCAGTCCCCTCTCCACCCTTCTCCTCCTCCTCCCCACCCTCCTCCTCCTCCTCCCCACCCTCCTCCTCCTCCTCCCCACCCTCCTCCTCCTTCTCCTCGTCTTCCCTTCCCCTTCCCCCTCTGTATCACTCTTTCTCCCTCCTTCCCTCTCCTCACTCCTCCCTAACTTCCCTCCTCCCTCCCTTTCCACCTCCTCTTCCTCTTCTCTCTTCTCCTTCCCCCCTCCCTGTCCCCCCTCACCTTATTAGACCCTAACTGACATGCCAGTTACATGCTGAACCGGCCCGATCTGTCTGCTTGCCTCTCCTCACCTGCATCACACTGGTCGAAGGCAGTTTCATCTCTCCTATGGCTAGTGGCAGGCAGCACCTTCGTGACTCTACCCTGCCCTAATTTTTAGGCCAAATTTCCTCAAAACTCACGGTGACAATGTTTCTCTCTTAAATCCCCTAAATGCCTTCTCAGTGTTCTTCGGAGTTTTTATCTCAGCTCTGAGGACTATGCAGCACATATCCTTATCCTGCCTTCTGGAACCTTCCACTGGCCACCCTAGTCTCCTTTCAGTACCATGGATGTCTCACCTCAACCTTGATATGGGACACTGGTTTCCGGCACTCTGGTCTCTCCCTCATTTGGTGATTAATTTTCTATGTTAAACCTAATGTCTGTGCTTCTAACTCCCTGGCTCAGTCCGTGTGTCCCTGCGTGTTTTCACAGATGCAAATCTGTCCTTCACAGCAGCTTCTCCGATTATAGCCACAGACCCGCGGGGTGATTGCTTCATCTGTCTCCTCCACTAAAACCGTAAGCTCCCTGGGGACCAGAGCTGTGCAGCATTATCGTTTACAATTCCCAGGTTGTGTCCCTCATAAGCCAGAGTGAAGAAAGCCAGAGTGAAGATAGGGTGGGTGTTCCTCTAATTTCTTACTGCAGGATGGGGGGGGGTAGAGGGAGGGAGGAAGGGGGGAGGCAGGAAATCTAAGATCAACCACTGTGAAGAGTACTATGCCACCTACAGTCACAAAATACAAGGATTTGGGGTTATCAAACAACAATGTGCTTGCAGGGGAAACACTTCTCTTCCCAGTTTGCTAAAGTGTTTCCAGTGACCTCTTTAGTTAAGAAAAAGGCAGATTCTGCTGATTATAAAGCCACACGAGGCTCGGAGAACAGCAAATGAGCAGCGAGCGTCTGCCTGCATGAGTGCGAATCTCACACAGACACAAGAAGCCCCTTACCCACAGTGCACTGCAGCAGACTCTGTGTCTGCATAATGTGCCCATTCCTGGTGCCGATTGGACAAAAGATGAACATCTTTTAAAATGAGCCAGTCAAATTTTACTGCCTGGGTACACAGCCAAGAAACTCAGGGTCCTGGTGTCCAACAGACCCCGATCTGCCTAAGAGATGAAGGTATAGAAAAGCCATCTGTGGAAAGGGAGGAGGGACTTCCTTGGTTTCTGCCTCAACCTTTCTGCTTCCCTTCCTTACATACCTGCTCCAAGAGTCCGTAGCACTCCTCAGCGTCACCCTCCGACCAAATGCCCTTCTGAGTTTCCAAGGTCAAGAACATTTCTGCAGCTGACACCCAGAGCCAGGGTAACAGATGTATTGATTTTGTTTCTGCACAAATGCATGCTCGCATGCTAGAAGTGTTTTTTCTCCATTGTCCTTGAAGCCCCTCCCCCTCCTAGTCTCTTCCCTCTAAGCCCCTCCCTGGCTTTTATGCTCTTCTAAAATATACATATATATATTAGGGTATATATGTGTAATATACAAGTGCTTTAACATTCTCTTGCTATTTTCCCTCTGGAATAGCACTGCCCCATAAAACAGAACTTTTGAAAACTTCCTATACAACATAGCCAACCAGAAGGAAAAGAGCATTGTAAGTCATAAAGGTAAAATAAAACAAGCAAGCCACAGAGCAGAGAAGACAGTCATAATATGCATGGCCAAGAAAGGGTTAAATGCCAAGAGTATTATTTCCTCAAATAACACCCAGGCTGGGAGGTATCTAGACGGAGGAAGAGTCTGCCTTACAAGATTGAAAGTCTGAGACCCAGCCACAGAATCCGTGTTCACACACATGCACGCACACATGCACGCACGAGCAGCCAGGCATGGTGGTGACATGTGATCGCAATCCCAGTGTTGCTGAGGCCGAGAAAGGCTAATCTCTGGGGCTCAATGGCCAACCAGCATAGCCTACTTAGTGGGCTGCCAGCCAGTGAGAGATGGTTTCTCATAAAAGAAGGCGGATAGTGTCTGAGAAGTCACCCAGGACTGACCTCTGAGTTCCACACACACACAAACACACACACAAAGAAGAACGCTTGAAACAGAATGAGAAAATGAAATAACAGAAGGAGGGCATGCCCATGGGAGGAGCTGGGGAGGAAGAGCAAGAGCCGAGCCCGCCAACCAAAAGAAGCGAGCCTGGCCAAGAGACAGGCATAGTTAAAATGGCTGAGTCCTGTAGGGAGCAGGCTGGGGGAAGAGAAGCAGAAGCTCAGTCCTGGGAGGGAGAGGTTTAGTGTAAAGGGTGGGGTAAGGTGTGCTCTGAGGAGCCACAGGTACTGAGGGATGCTGGGAGAACTGGGAGGAGCCCAAAGTACAGGGGTTATGCTGGGAGAACTGGGAGGAACCACAGGGACTGAGGGATGCTGGGATTGCTGGCCAGTGTCCTTTGTTAACAGCCGCCTCAGTTAGCAGTTAGCTGTTTGTCTCGGATCTCTGGGACCTAACAAAAAACCCAGGTGAGAAATCCTCTCAGTTGTAGTCAAGGAAATGTAAACTAAAACAAGACAGTATCACACCCACCCTTTCAGGAAGTATGTGAGCGTGGGACAGTTTTCACTCCTCCCTCTCATTAGTTTAAAAAGCACCACTGAGCGATGGCCTTGGCATGGGATTCCTCTGGAAACCTCAGATAAAGCAGAAGCACACAGAACTCTCCGTCCTTCCAGAGTTTGGAGACCGAACATCGTAATAAAAAGAGAATGATACACATTCTGTGTCTTCATCTGCTTTCTGTTGCTACAACCAAAAGCAACACGCAGAGGGAAGAATATGTATGTTTGGCTTACAGGTTACAGTTCACCACAGAGGGAAGCTGGGATAGAGACTCAAGGCAGGGACCTGGAGGTAGGAACTGAAGCAAAGGTGGAAGGAATGTTGCTTACTGGCCTACTCAGCTACATTCCTTATACAGACCAGACCCACCTGCCTAGGAATGGTACCGCCCACAGTGGGCTGCACCCTCCGACGTCCATTAACAAGGCAATGTTCCCATAGACGCGGCCATAAGCCAATTTGATGGAGACGTGTACATAGAACATGGTGTATGGTCCTTTAGTGGTATCTGTTAAGGTAAAAAATTAAGGCAGAGAAGGACATGACATTTGTGGGGATGTGTGTTAAGTAGGTTAACCAGAGGAGACATTTCGAGGAAAATACAGAGAGCAGCAGGGATGGCTTAGCTCATAACAGTGCCTGCTTTGTGCCTGTGAGGACCTGAGTGTGGAACCCATGTAAAATGTCATGTAGGGTGGCATGTGACTGTCACCTCAATAATAGAGAGATGGGTGTTGGAGACAGGAGGATCCCTGGAAGCTCACAGCCCAGTCAACCTGGCCAACTTGTTGAAGTCATAAGCCAATGCCAGACTCCGTCTCAAACAGAAGTCGCAGGTTCCTGAGGACCCATCCCAGATGTTGTCCTCTGACCCCCACCTTTGTGCATATGGGTGCCCACGCTTACAAGAATGAACATGCATGCACATGCTTACACACACACACACACACACACACACCCCTGGAGGAATCAGACATGATTCATGTAATATCTAAGAAGCATCTTCAGTGAAGATATTGGCAAAATGCAGGGGTCCTGAGGCAGAAATTCATCTCTGTCCTCCATCAACGATCAGAGAAGAAGTGCTGTGTGATGGCTGTCATTCGCCATTCCTGCACCCCAAAAGTAAGAGGACCGGGAGCTTCATGCCAGCCTGAGCTACACGGGAGACCCCAGCTAGGACAAAACAAGAGAATAGTTATTGGAGTGTCAGGGTTGAGGACAACCTCAGAGAGACACAGTAGAGACAGTCTTTGGGTCCCAGTGAGGACTTTGGGTTTTCCTCAGCGGGCAGGGACATTTACACATTTGTTCACCAATAAATCCCCAACATCCAGATGAGTGTCTGACACAGAGCTGGTCAACAAACAGTTGTAAAAATAGATGAATAGTGTGTGGTAAAATAGTTATGCCGTGAGGCTTGGTGGGGCTTTTAAAGGCAGCTTACAGAAGACTGTGAAATGCAGGCTCTCAAGCTAGTATCCATGGCTACCCCATCCTCCACCCCCTAACCCCTATCCCCCATCCTCATCCTTCACCATCCCCCACTCTTTATCCTCCATCCCTCATCCCCCACCCCATCCCTCATCCTCCATCTCTCCTTCTCTAACACACACACACAGACACACACACAGACACACACACACACACACACTCACTACAGCCCATCTTCCTTCCTTCCCTCCCTGCAGCATTCTAGGCAGATGCCCAGCAGCCCCTGCTGTCCTGTGCCCCACCCCCTCCCACAGCCGCAGTGTCTGCTTCATGAAAACCTGTAGAGTCCTCCCTTACTGGTCCCACACCCTCACTCCCCACCAAAGAAACAACAGCTCCTTGTGAGGAAGCACAGAACTGCTTCTGCTAGGAGCTTCATGCTTGTGCAGAGAAGCCCCACTGAAATGCACAGACATTGCAAGACGTGGGTCTCACATGACCAGAAAGCCCACTGTCCTCAGGCAGGTGTGGTCCAATGACCATAACAGTCCCTTGAATGACTTTCTGGAAACTCTACGTTAATCTTATAATGTGAAATCAGACTGCTAGAGGCTAAGAGAAGTAGCCACAAATATCTCAACTGTTATTAACTGTGTGGCCTTGGGAAAACCACACTGCCTCTCTGAACCATTCCTACAACAATGAAGGCATCATAGAGGAGGGCAAAGGGAACAAGCCCATTCTGCAACCAGTGGTGACCCACTATGCCATTTGCAATGGGAATTGGTCACCCCAGTAAAGGCCTTGGCCTAGACAGTAAGAGTGGGTGCTAGTCAATGAGTTTATGCCTGATTCATCCAGAACCCCCCTCCCCATCTCAACTGTTTGAGACTCCTGAACTGTGTTCAGGATGGATGGATGGATGGATGGACTGACGGACGGACGGATATTCAGTAGAGAAGCCATGCATGAGGCAAATGGTACAAGGAGCCCAGCTGGGGTGCAAGGAATAGCCTTGGCTGAGTAATGGTCAAGAATAGATTTCAGGGCTGGAGAGATGGCTCAGCGGTTAAGAGCACTGACTGCTCTTCCAGAGGTCCTGAGTTCAATTCCCAGCAACCACATGGTGGCTCACAACCATCTGTAATGGGATCCGATGCCCTCTTCTGGGTGTGCCCAAAGACAGCGACAATGTATTCACGTACATAAAATAAATTTTAAAAGTAGATTTAGGAGTTGTGCAGGGGTGAGAATTGACTAAGGAAGATCTCTCTGTGGGCTTCTGTTGGTTTCCCTGTAAAATGCTAGTAGTTAGCTTCTTTGCTAAGTTACGCTGTGTCTAGAGCACAGTAAAAGCTCAGAAGACTACTCTGTGAATATCCAGGGCCTTTGTCATGGTACTGTGAGGTGGGGAGAAGAATTGGCCGACTGACTCTGGGAGAAGCCACTGGAATGTGGGGTACTGTGGGGGCCCCTAGACAAGCAAGGTGAGGGCTTCACCCTGCAGGAGCTCTGAGTCAGGCCTAAAGAGATAGATAACTTCTTAGCAGGGTGGAAGTGTTCAAGACCAGGTGAAGGGTCTGGAGAGGTGGTTCATTGTGTAAAGAACTTCCTGGCAAGCATACATACTTGAGCTTAATCCCCAAAATCCACTTTAAATGCTGGGCATGGTAGTTCATGCTTGTGGTCCCAGTTTGGGGCAGGCAGAGAAAGAGAGAGATCTCTGGGATTACCTGACCAGCCAACATAACCTAGTTGGTTAGCTCCAATAAGATACCCTGTCTCAAACAAATAACAAAACAGCTGTCCCCCAGCCTCGGCATACCCCCACTCATACACACATAGATACACACAAAGAAACCAAGCTATTGAGAGAGGGCCCAACCACTGACCTAATTAATTCCATTTCACGTCCCTCTCGTCTGTGTGGTTCAGAGTTACTCTTCCTTCCTTGTATCTTGGCCTTCAGGGTCACAGGATAAACATCATTGAAGCGGAGATCAGAAAAGAAAAATTTCCTCTCCGCAAGTAAGAGGGATTTCTTTAACCATGAATAACTGTCTTCAAATGAATTTGTTGTTTAGATTTGACTTTTTTTTTTAATTGACAGAGAATTAACTGTAAATTTCTGTAGGGTACAGTGCCATGTTCTGAGACATGTACATTTTTTGCCAGGATCAACGCAGTTCTCCAGGCTTTCCCACATCTCAAACACTTGTCATTTCTTTGTGATGGGGACATCCAAAAATCTTACTTTCTAGCTACCTTGAATTATTCCATGAACTATCATTAACTATAACCTGCTCCAATGCTCAAGACCAACAGTCCTCAGGAACTGATTCTCCCTTTCTGCCTGTGATGTTAATTGGCAGGGACAGGAATGGACCCAAGATTGTGTTGTAATGAAAATTAATCCAGGGACAGACAGACAAACATCACATGACTTCAGCTGTAGGGCCTGAAGGAGCTGAGTTCACAGGAGCAGAACACAGGATACTGCTGTGAGCCTGGGAAGGCAGAGACAGGAGTGAATGGGTGATGGCCGAGTGTCAGGTGACTCTGGCCTCACTGACTGGAGAGCTGACATTTGAGGACCAAAGGTCTCTCCAAGTTCACACGCCACACTCAGAGTCACCTCTGGGTCATCTAATTCTACAGATCTGAGCAGGGCATGGACATCTTCATGTTTAATGAAGATCATTTATTTTAATTGTATGTCTGAATGTCTGAAGCAATTTCTGATGAAAGTGACCCACACAGCACTCTGTAAGAAAGGGGGGCTTCAAAGAAGGTCATCGGGGCTGGAGGGACAGGCTCGGCAGTTAACACACACCACTCTTGCAGCAGATCCAAGTTCAGTTCTTAGCACCCACATCTGGCAGCTCACGTCTGCCTGCAACTCCAGCTGCGGAGAATCAGACACCCTTATCTGGCTTCCAAGTGCACCTGCCCTCATATGTACATTGATGCACACACACACACACACATGCACACACACACACACACACACACACAAATACAAGCAAAATAAACTTCCAAAGAACGCTAGCTCCCCTTGCTTGCCTGGGATACATTTTTCCTATTTTTGAGTATCTGCCTGTATTTATCAAGTGCTTTATGGGAGCGGGGTATCCAGTTCAGCTGGTAGAGGGCTTGTCTTGCGTACCCTCTGCAAACCAGTTTCCCAGGGAGGGTATTTTACTTACACTGAGGATTAAAGTACCAGGCAATAAAGATGCCTGCGACAGGTCCAAATACAGTCAGAGTCTGGATGGATTCCTTCCCCCAACCTGCGCCCACCAGCAAACCACATTCCAACCCCTCCTGCATTACCCCAAGTTCAGGTTCTCTCTGAAATACATGCGCATATATTAAGAAAGCCAGCATCTAATTTCTATGCACAGGACACTTTTGCCTGGGGCCCAGTCATGCAATTTGCTTACTTACTGTGCTCTTTTCAGAGTATCTGAGGAAAGGGGAGCTGGGGGCCAGAGCTCTGTTTGTTTTCCTGCAGGTGTCCATATTCCCTGACTACCTAAGTTAACAGATTGAGACTTACGGGCATTTATGAGTGGTGTCTTTAATACAGCTCTGGAATATTCTCTCAATAAATTCTTAAGAACAGACTTATGGATTGCCTATTACCTACTGGCGTTATGGACTATTAATAAATCAGTTACGGTGATGTCGTTGGTTTTTTTTCTTTTTAATTGAATTTCTTCCTTTGGTGTCCCCATTCCAAGCAGCTAAATGTCGGTGAGAGATGAACCGGCCCTGTGTTCATAAAGGCTGTGATCTCTGTAGAGCAAAGGCAGGGAAGTGGGTGGGGTGAGATCTGAAACAGTTCAGGTGGAGGAGGGAAGAGGAGTCAGGGCCCTTACCAGATGGGTGTTGTTACATTTTACTGCCCACCATCAATCTCCCAGCATTCCCCAGCAACAGAGGCTGAGCTTGCAGCAACCTCCTGTCTGCTCTACACCCCCTGCCGCCGTTTCTCTGACCAGACTTCTCCTGGCTGGCTCTTCATTTACACCTTCGCTGCTCAGCATGGCACCCTTGGGTGTAGCCAGGATTGTCCAGCTGCTGAGTCCAGGTGTGATTACCCACCGCCCTGGCTCTCTGGACCCCTCCCGCATGGATAACTCACAGAGCCTTCTGCCTCTTCCAGTGTAACGTTCCATTACAGAATTCTCTTCTATAAAGCATGATCTAGACGTCTCTAGGGGATTGGTGTCTCCTTTGCAATTGATATTCCCAGAAGCTACTGCTTTACCCCTCCTGGTCTCCTCTTCCTCCTCCTCTTCTAGTGTGTGTATGTATACCGTGTATGTATACCGTGTGAATACATGTGTGGATGTGTATTTGCATGTGCGTGTATGGGTGCTCATGGACATGTATACATATACTTGAGGTGGCCAGCGGTTGAGGCTGGCTAGCTTTCCCAATCACTCTCCATGTTACTAATGAAGCAGGGTCTCTCCTCAACCCCTAAGCTTGCTGATCTAACTAGTCTAGCTAGCTAGCCCTTGGGGAATTCCTTGTTTCTACCTGCTGAGTGCCAGGATTACAGGTGAGAATCGGGATCCTTCCAGCATTTGCAGGTTTCCTGGAGACCTGACCTCTAGCTCACCCATCTGTGAGGCAATTTAGCCACTGAGTCTCTTTCCACTGCTCTCCAGGGATGGAACTCACAGCTGCCTAGGATGAGTACCCACCTCCACATTGTGAGATCTGCTGTTGCCTATGTCACTGGAGACCCCATGGCACCAGGGCCATGGCCTGGTATTGCTATACTTGAATTTTTACACAAAACAATCCTAAATCTGGGATGACAAAAGAACACACACACACACACACACACACCCTCCTCCCCTGGACTGAGCCACTATGGTCCATAAAGTTGTTCCCTGAAAGTGCACTTTCTTAAATGGACTCTGTGGTCACTTTAGAATCTCATCTCATTAAGCCTGCTCTCTCTGCTCCAAACTGTCACAGCTGTTCCTTATTCCTAAACACGTCACTGAGACTAGTACTGCTCAGTCATTGTCCTACAGAAGGTTTCATAGACAATCAGCTGTAATTAGATGCAGGAAGAGTGGTTTCTGGAAACAGGCCCCGTGGTGCACAGAATTACTGGTTATTATAATAAAGCACCTCACATCTTGACGGCTCAGTCAGTCAGGGCGTGTTTTTCACTGGTAGCTCTCCTCAGAGAGACACACTAAGGGATGCAGGCTCATGTTGCCAAGTGAAGTCACAATCTACAGGAAGGAGAGCAGACAGAGTAGGAAGAACCTTCAAACAGTGCCTGGGTATCATTGGTGAATACCCACTCTTGGGGTTCTAACTCAATTGCAAAGGAACCTGGGAAATTTGACCCATGAAAGCAACTGAGCATCAAACCAGTATCTGCTCCAACTAGGCACCTCCACTAAGCATAGCCAGAAGTCTGAAGACATGCAGATTCTTCATCTCTTCTCTTAATGAATGACATCAGACATTGTCTAAGGGCAGAAATGATCCCTTATGGATGTGGCACATACCTGTTATTCCCAGAACTTGGGAGGAGGCAGGGGAGTTATGAGTTTGAAGACAACCTGTACTAAACAGTGAGCTCTAGGTTATCATCATGTAGTAGTTAGACCCTTTGGACAAGAAGGAAGGGAGGAAGAAAAGAAAGAGCAGGAAGGTAGGAAACAATTAGTGTTCTCCTGAGCATATCCATGGGCAGTGTCTATTGATATACCTGAGTTCTTCAAAGGCCACAGATTCTAGAATGAAGTCTGGTGTAGGATAATTCTCACTTGAAAAGACACCCAGCATCTTTATCAACACTATTGTTTATGTGTCCTGTGATGGTTTGTATATGCTCGGCCCAGGGAGTGACACTATTAGAAGGTATGGTCTTATTGGAGGAGGTGTAGCCTTGTTGGAGTGGGTATGGTCCAGTTGGAGTAGGTGTGGCCTTGTGGAGTGGATGTGGCCTTCTTGGAGTGGGTGTGGCCTTCTTGGAGTAGGTGTGTCAATGTGGGAGTGGGCTTGAGACCCTCATCCTAGCTGTCTGGAAGTCGGCCGTTTACTAGCAGCCTTCAGATGAAGATGTAGAACTCTCAGCTCCTCCTGCACCATGCCTGCCTGGATGCTGCCATGTTCCTGCCTTGATGATAATGGACTGAACCTCTGAACCTGTAAGCCAGCCCCAATTAAATGTTGTCCTTATACGAGTTGCCTTGGTCATGGTGACTGTTCACAGCAGTCAAACCCTAACTAAGACATCTCCTCAACCCCCAAGTGGTAGACAGAACCAGAGTCTATCTCTAACAGATTTGAGAACTCCAGTGTGCCGAATATTACTAAAAAGCAGTGTGGGCCAGCAGCCACTCAATGCTGGGATGGTTAACTTCATGTGTCAGTTGTGCTGAACTGTGGCACGCCCTGGCATTTGGTGAGCTGTGTTTCTGAGACCGTGACAACCTCATTCATTCAAAAGACTTACTTCATTTCCTTGCTAAGTTCAGACTTGGGATTTGTAAAATTCTGGGGAGCCTTAGCTTACTGGGGACCACCCCCCCAAGTGAACACCATGGAGTCGGGGATCAATGCAAAAAGCAAAAGGAATTCATTGTTCCAGCATGCTGAGGTCACCCTGCACACCAAGGAGGGAGAGAATGACCACTTGCATCCCATTCAGTGAGCTTTTATACAGTCTTTAGAGCAGCAGCCATTAGGCACAAAGTGATTGGCAGAACAGTGTGACTTTTAAACTGATTGGTCTTTACAGAATGAGGTAGTAGGGGCTTAATCGGCCCCTCCATTCCAGCCTACATGCTCTCTAACCTGTCTTTTCCAGGAGAGGAGGGATGCCTACATGCTCGGGGGTCTTGTGGAATTTTCCAAAGTTCCTGAGGTGACCTCTTCAGATTCACTTGGAGAGGGTGGAGTTACAGGTGACCAGGCACAGGGTGGTAATTGTGATGATGCTTAGCTTGGTCATAAAGACCTACAGTGAGGATAAAGTGTGGACTGGTCCAGGCATTCAGCAGGCACTGGTGACCTCTGGGTAGGCAGTGAGGGAAGGGCCAGTGAGCTATATTTTTCCTAGCCCCTGTGATGACTTTCCCTTCTGCTTCTGACATGGTCTCTTAGCTATTGCTTTGCAGGTGAGTTCCAGAGTAAGAACCAACTTGTTCTTTCTAATCATGTAAATGAGAAGTCTGTAGTGGCAAGATCACGTGATGCAATGGAAAGCCTGGCCCCGAAGTCAGAAAATAGGCTGTGGCTCTAGCTTGAGATCTGGTGACATCAGCTTGTGACCTGATGACGTCGTCTCTCTTCTCAGGTCTCAGTTGTCACATGCACAACTGGACCACACGAAAGACAAGTCAGGACTTGGGACTTAGGAAGAATTAAGTTCCAATCCCACCTCAGACAGTTGAGCCCATATGGCTACATAGTGATGTACCCCTCTAGTTATTCAGGCCCCTATTTTTGCCTTTCTCCTTACCATAGGCAAGAAAAATCAGGTCTTTATCCTCAGAGGTGCCTGAAGACAGGGCTGGCTAAGGCCAAGGAGGATACATCTCTAGGCAGTCTCCTGGCATAGAATCAAACATCTCTCACTACCTGCCTCACTGCAGGTGCTCCAGCAGTCACCACTGTAACCATGAGGAAGAAAGCCACTCAGAGAGAGGGCTGTGAAAGCTGGAAGCAGGAAGGAGGAGAGCCCCAGGACTTGAGGGTATTCTTCAGATGGCAGCAAATCTCTTGTTTCATGGACCAGTTGACCCCGCCCCCCAATGACAAGCATCATATCCGACTCACACCCCCAAAAATAACACATCTCAGTTACTCACAGACGTGTGCCCTTCTAGCTGACCTTGAGTCAGTCGGTTGTTTGGGTTGTTGGGTGGGTGTTAGGTATACTTCCTAGTCCTGTCTCTCTCTCTCTGTTCTTGTATGTATGTGTCTGTCTCTCTGTCTCTTATGACCGGCAGACACACAGTCACAAACATACCTCTCACCTTGCCCAGCACACCAGTGCAGGGGGATAAAACCCAGAACCTCTCACATGCAAAGTAAACACTTTATCATTGAACTAAATCCCCAGCCTTAAATTTGTCCTCCTGAGCCCAGGGCTCTTAATTATAACCTATGTTTTGTTCTCCAGAGTTTCTGTTCCCCTGTCTATAAAATAAAAACAGAGAACAGTCCTGTGAAGAAGCTAAGGCTTTGGGCTTAAATCCTAAGAATTATCGATTAAACCCCACATCTATCCCTTAGTGCTGTGTGACTTAAGAAAATTACTAAGCCACTCTGAGCCTTGATTTCCATTTTAGTAAGTCTTGAACAGAGTGTCTATCTCACAGAGTTGATCTAAGGATTGACCATCGTGCTAGGATGTTGATCAAACACAGAGCCCAGCGTGATGTTCCCTGTGACTCAGATGACCTCGCCTCGCCCCTCAGGCACAGAGTTTGCACAGCGTCTGTGACTACCTTGGTGCTCAGCACCCTTCTGAGAGGAAGAAGCTACAGCTGCATTCTGTGTACACAAGACAAAATGAATCCAGAAACGTTTCATCTGAAACCAAACTTTAAAAAATAACAACAATTGTTTCCAACTCTGTTTACTCCCTGTAAGGGCTACACCTAGACATGCAGCCCCTCCCTGCCATGCGCAGTGGGAGAGACTCACCCTGCTGGGGCTCCTCCAGACCGAAAGCTCAGCAGAAGACATCAGATGCCTGAACGCTAGAAGGAGGGGCCACATGGGATGATAAGGCGCAGGTCCGAGGGGTACAGAAAACAATGAAATCGTAATATTTTCACGGCAGATTTCATCAGCACTGCTTGAGTGCATCCCATTAGGTCTCATTTATTAAATTTTGAGGAACATAATCTAGATGTAAGATTCTGGACAAACAGGTTTCGGAATAGCTGATTCCTGGTGCGTCGGCAGGCACCCATGCATGGAAAACAGGCTGGTGCTTTTCATGTTGATGGTCTCTGGAGAGTCTTTAGCTACAGCTCATGTGGGGAAAGGAGAGTAGAGCTGGAAAACAGGAAGGGGCTCCATGCCTTGCTTTGGAAACCCTCCCTACACCGCACTCCCCATCCTGACAGCCATTTGGAGAGATTCCCTGCCCTGTAGCATAAACATCTCTCAGTCCAGCCGGCATGCTTCTCCGTGTTCTGGAATTCCTAAGCCAAGAGGAAGTGGGTGGGCAGATGCCAAGGAGCCACACAGAATAAATAGCTCATTTGTTCGTCTCCGGGTCCCGACTGTGCCTCCCGAGATGCTCCCTCATTTTTGTTTGTTTGTTTGTTGTTTTGTTTTGCGAAACAGGGTTTCTCAGGTATAGCCCTAGCTGTCCTGGAACTCACTCTGTAGACCAGGCTGGCCTCGAACTCAGAAATCCGCCTGCCTCTGCCTCCCAAGTGCTGGGATTAAAGGCGTGTGTGTGCCACCACTGCCTTGTGAGATGCTCCCTTATTATCTTACAACCTCCTGTGCTAATGCTTGGACAGCAGGACGTAATCAGGATCTTTGGGAGCCTAAAATGGACTACACTTTTATTCTACAATTTTAAGGTCACTGGGTGCCCTCCCAATCTACCCCAAGTCCCACTGACTTCCTCTGCCCTCTAAGTTCAAGCTGGCCATTTGTGCAAACAAGAGATGGGGAGATCTCCGTCACAGGCTCCAGATTTAGTCTGTGAACATTACTTCTTGCCTCTCCTTGGGCCATATAAGGCATGGATGGGAAAACTGGCCCTCAAGGAGGATGTTGTGTGGCCAATTCCTCAGAATTGAGACTTCCTCTCCAGGAAGTTGCAAAAAAGCTTGGGCACTTTGTAGGGCCTATCTTAGAGTTTTACTGCTGTGAACAGATACTATGACCAAGGCAACTCTTAAAAGGACATTTAATTGGGGCTGGCTTACAGGTTCAGAGGTTCAGTCCGTTATCATCAAGGAGGAACATGGCAGCATCCAGGCAGGCACGGTGCAGGAGGAGCTGAGAGTTCATCTGAAGGCTGCTAGCAGAAGACTGGCTTCCAGGCAGCTAGGATGAGGGTCTTAAAGCCCACATCTACAGTGACACACCTATTATAACAAGGCCACACCCACTCCAACAGGGCCACACCTACTCCAACAAGGCCATTACTACTCCAACAAGGCCACACCCACTCCAACAAGGCCACACCCACTCCAACAAGGCCACACCCACTCCAACAGGGCCACACCTACTCCAACAAGGCCATACTTCTTGATAGTGCCACTCCCTGGGCCAAGCATATACAAATCGTCATAGGGCCCAAGGGGCTCAGAAAACTACCTCGGTCACAAGATTATTTAGGTAGAAACAGATGCTGGGAAAAGAGTCTCTTCCATGAAGGCGCCTGCAAATTGTTCTGAGATCTCCAGGGATACAGCTTCCCTGAATCATAGCCCTTGTTGGAGTGTGCTTCCTGATAACACAGATGCTTCTGGGTCATCCACGCTCCTGTAAGTGACCCCAGTAAACTCACTGAATCGCTGAGTTGGACCCAGATGGAACAATTTCCTTGGTCTGACCTTAGTAGCCTAATAGACATCTGTTCACATCTCTCCAAGAGCTCACACAACAGAGGGAAACAATTGTCCCAGGGTCACTTAGGGATCTGGTGGCAGAAGTGGAGATTAAGCCCTGATGGTGTTTCAGAAGAGTAGAGGCTGGATTTCGATGTAAGATTTAACAATCTTTGGATGCACAAGTGTGAGGCAGAGCTCTTTGCTCCATACAGTTCCAAGAAGAATCTGACCTCTTGCGGAGACATACACAAGGGTAGACTTGAGACAGGATACAGATGAGCTGGGCCATAGAGGGAATGGTGGGAGCTTGTAGACTCCTGGTAGATCCAGAACTCTGAATCATTTCTCAAGTTCCAAGGGGAAGAACACCCTCTGTTTGCCTGGTATCTGGCTTTGGGAGACCTGGATTGGTGTGAGAGCCATGATTCCCATGAGGGTGTTGTTTACAGTATGGGCTTACTTGGTTTCTCAAGAGGATTTGGCCAGCCTGTAGCTAAGACTTTAAATCTGGCTCCAGACAGCATTAGATAAATGCCAGCCAGATTGGCTTTGGTTCAAATCTCACCCCCACCACTTGCTGCTCCCCCACTCCACCTAGAGATGGAGCTAATTCCAAGCCCCACACCCTTTCCTTGTTTGGTCTACAAATGTCCCACTGCCCATTTTCCTCTCAGACTCTCTTGGTCACCAGCAGCCCTCTCACTGAGACTTTGATAATGGAGTCTTGCTCTTGTAAGTCTCAACAGACACAACCAAAGACATACGCACCCCCAACCAGAACCATCATTTGGCCCGCCCAACAGAATGAGATACAGATGACCAGTTCCTTCATCCTTTGGTGAGTATCAGTAAAGCAGGACTCTACCTCCCAAGCTCCCAGGGTCTCCCTAACGGGATTAAGGTCTAGCTTCCCCAAGAAGCAATAGATGGTGGGATCATCCATCTCTACTTTTCCTTCCCACCATTGAACTTAAATCCTTATCTCCAAGGCTGCTTCTGGAGAGATCCAAATGAAGAATGTTCCTGCTGTCCGTGAAATCTCAGGCATGTGATTAAAGCCCTAGGCTGTGCCTCGGCTTCCAGATTCATAAATGAGACTCATTTTTGTACGTCACTGTGTTTTTGTGCATGAGGTGAGTTCAAATGCACTAAGTCGGGCTTTGAAAGGTACCCAATAGACAGAGAACACCAGAAGCAATGGCTCTTACTATTCTCAAGGTCTAGAGTGGGGACCTGGCAACCCTGGGACTTCAACACAATGACTGTTTCTTAAAGCAGATGGAATCTCTGGGGACAGGGGGCAGCCTTTCTATAGTATTCTTTATATTGTGCATTACAGCTAGGTTCTCCTGGTTGCCTGGAGCTCACTCAATCTCACACAAACAAGGATGTTTGCTGCATGGCAGTGGTTTCGAGATACAGATGAACATCTCTGGGAAACAGCTCGTACAATCATTGTGCACCAAGCAGGAAACAAAATGGTAGCAGGGTTCAGACTGGGAGACACTTCTGATGGCTGAGTTATTCTTGTGCTCAAGTCCTGAGTACAGGGTGGTTGTGTACCCTCTCTCTAAAGATCTACAGCTAACATGGCCTCCATCCCCCTCCCTCTCATCTACTCTTACTCCTGTTTGTATAACTCACTGGTCCCATTGAGAACCCCGTGGGTTCTGATCCAATTGAGAAATAGTCAAAGGACCCCCCACCCTCACCAACTGAAGTCCAGTTTGGGAGCATTCTATAGTACAGGCTCTCCTGTATTCCTGTACCTCGAAAGCTTAACAAGAGGGGTACAGAAAGCATGTCATCTTACAAAGCAGAACCCAAAGCAAAAGTGGGCCATGCCTCGGAGCAAGACGACTCAGAAAACAGCTTACAGAAGACATGGAGCCAGATGTGTTCAGGTGTTGTCCCCAACACCACCAACACACCATCTATTCATCTCCAGGAAGATTGTGATTGGGGGGGGGGGGAGTGTGTGGACAAGAGTGAAATCTGTTGTGTGAAGAGAACCACGTGGCAGACTGAGCAGCAGACAGTGGAAAGGATTTGTTTTCCTGCATCCACAAGCCAACCAGCTTTACCAAACATCTAGTTAAAATCCCCGCTCACCCTCATTCCATAAGAGGCTAAGTCACAGGTCATGGGCTGGCCAATTGCTAGCATACCTGGGATTGTCTTTGGTTGGTCTCATCCTTCCCTAGAATACCCTTGAAGAGCAAGGGACCTTGCATGAAATGCTTGCTGCTACAATGCTAGAATTTGGCTCTTGGTCCCATGTAGGAGCAATGATTGAATGATTACAGAGTATTGAATATCTGAGTGAATGAACAAATCCAATAGATGTTTATGAAAAGCCTCCCTCCCCTTGCTAAATCACTAGATCTCCCCTTCCAATCTTGCCCAGGGAATCATCTCAAGCCTCAAATGTGCACAGCACCCTGGGAGAAGCCCAGCAGAGTAGTAAAAGTTTGCTTACCTGGAAGGAAACTAAGTATGCATGTATATAGTCACCTAACCTCATCATCAAAGCAACGTTACCAAGAGTTCCTTCCAACCACACAATGGAAGTTTCCTCAGCGATGGTATGACCACCACAATTTTCTCTGTATGATTTCATTTCCAGGGATGCTTTAGCTCCACTTGAGACTGAACCACTGCCCTGATCACATGTCTCTTCCACTACCTCTGAGTCCCCCAATGAATGACCACAGATGGCAATTCTCCCTCTAATCTGCTCCCATGGACCTTATTTAACACAAGTCTAAACCAGGCTTGGTAATAGAAACAGCTTGTGCAAATGCTATTTAAAAGGATGTAAAATACTCATGCTTTAATACATGGGTGCAAAGTAATGACCTTTAAAATACGAACCAACACCCGTGGTATCTCAGACTTTACCAAGAATGGAGACAGGATGACTGGAAGCATGAGGTAAAGTCAGTCTCTTTGAGAGATACATGTGGCTTCGTGGCCGAGCACAACACAGTGTCACAAGATAGCTTTGCAAAACAAGGAGCTTGGTGGTGGGGTGGAGTGCCTGGATGAACCACACACAGGACTTAGAATTATCTTCAGCACTAGGCAGAGGCTCTTGAAGAAACCACAGGGCAAATAAATCAGACCCAAGGGATTCTTGTAAAATCAGAGACAATAGGTGCTCAATAAGTAGCTGCCCTTGATGAGATGTAATTAATACATCCATGCCTGTGACAGGCAGAAACCTGGAGGGGCAAACTTCTCAGCTAGGATCTCCAGCACCTTGATACAGATGGACTTTCTGCATGCAGGCAAAGTTGGGGTTGTAGCTCTGGACTTCAGAAATACTGGATGTGTTCTTTAAGACTATTAAAACCCATGCGCCAATAGTCCTGAGTTAGCCTTCAGTCCCACATGGCTCACTGACTGAGAGACCAGAGCAGAGTCCTTAGTTTGTACTGGTCTTGAATGCCCTTATTTCTCCATCCGTTTTGAGAGAAAGCTTTGCTGGGCACAGCACTCTTGGTTGACAGCTACTTACTTTTGGGCCTGAAATATACATAATTTCCTGCTTTCCTGGTTTGAGAGCTTTTATGATGATAGATCTGACATCCGTCCAATATCTCTGCTTTTGTGAGTGAGTCTGGTTTTCCCCCTCTATGGATTTTAGATTCTGTCTTTACTTTGTATTTTTGACATCTTCACTGTGTCTTGCTGTAGGGATGTTCTTCTCTGCTCACGTGTTTGGGTTTAAACGCCTTGCCTCTTGTGTTTGGTTGTCAACTTCTTTCCCAAGATTTGCATACTTTCCTGCTATGGCTTTTTCTTTCCTATGATAATTTATCTATTCTATTTGTTGTTTATCTTAGCTCCTTCTGCCCCATGGAGTCTTAGGTTTGGTCCCTTGAATGTTGCCCAGAATTCTTGGAATCATTAGCCATGTTCATTGCTTTTTTTCTTCATATATGACCAAGTGCATTTGTGTCTTGCTTTGTCCTGATATCCCACGATTTTTTCCTCTTGTGTGGTCTTGTCTGTTGATGATGCTCTCTGACATGTTGGGTTTTGTGGTTTGGTTTTGGTTTTTTCTGTTTTTTTTTTTTGATTGGTTTTATTTTCCATTTCCATAATTCCCGTTGGTTCTTCATAGGTGTTTTCAATCTGATGTTGAATTTATCTTCGCTATCTTACACTTTCTCCCCCCCCTCCCCACTTTGGGTTTCACTCACTTTAGATGCTATCTTGTCAAGATCTTGACTTAACCAGTTACTATTGCTGCAAAGAAAACACCATGACCAAAGGCGAGATCAAGAGTAAGGACCTATTTGGCTTATAAGTTGTCTTAGTCGGGGTTTCTATTCCTACACAAACATCATGACCAAGAAGCAAGTTGGGGAGGAAAGGGTTTATTCAGCTTACATTTCCACATCATCACTAAAGGAAGTCAGGACTGGAACTCCAGCAGGTCAGGAAGAAGGAGCTGATGCAGAGGACATGGAGGGATGTTTCTTACTGGCTTGCTTCTTCTGACTTGCTCAGCTTGCTTTCTTATAGAACAAAAGACTACCAGCCCAGGGATGGTACCACCCACAAGGGGTCCTTCCCCCTTGATCACTAATTGAGAAAATGCCTTACCGCTGGATCTCATGGAGGCATTTTCTCAACTGAAGCTCCTTTCTCTGTGATAACTCCAGCTTGTTTCAATTTGACACAAAAAAACCAGCCAGTACACACTTCCACATCCATAGTCCATCACTGAAGGAAGTCAGGGCAGGAACTCAGCAGGGCAGGAACCTGGAGGCAGGAACTGATGCAGAGGCCATGGAGGGGTGTTTCTTGTTACGTGTTCAGCCTGCTTTTTTTATTTTTAAATAGAACTCAGGACCACCAGCCCAGGGTTGGCCCCACCCACAATGGGCAGGGCCCTCCCCATTAATCACTAAGAAAATAGACCCATGTGTCAAGATGCCATAAAACTATCCAGAGCAACTGAGTGTCCTTAGTTTGCTCATCCATTTACCTACGCTTTGATAGCATCATCGATGCTGTTTTAAGGTAGGATTCTGAATTCTTCCTCAGGCGTTTCACTTATCAGCGTGATGTGAGGGGGATTAAGGTGTTAGGGATCAGTTGTGACCAGAGGTTGTCTCATTCTCTGTGTTTCTTTGTTGTCTCTGCCTATCTGTTGGGATTCATACCTCTTGGCATTTTAACTCACCATTCTCTCTGACTCTGTTGTTGATTAGTTAATAAGAAAGGTTTCCTATCACTAGGGGGAAAATATCTGGTAAATAAGTGGCAAGAACCACTGAATCTCCCTTGAGCACTTGCAGGGGTTTCAATTCCTACCAAGAGTCATCAGGAAGATCCGGGGCTTGAGTCTGAACTAAGGAACTGTTTATCAGCTGTGTTTCAGAACTGCTGTGGACCAGTGGCTCCAGCAGGCTTCACAGTTCACACAATCTCTGTTTTGAGCAGGAAGGCCAGTACCAGCTATCCTAAGCCTGCCCCACTTGTCCTATTCTGTTGGTGTGTATAAACCCAGGTTGTCTTCAATTCAGCCTCTTCAACTTGATACCTTGAATACCTCCCAGTAACCGCAACTTCCTGGTCTCTGAAATGGGAACAAAGTACCACCCAACAATCATGTGCATGGTTATGAATGCCAGTAACTCAGGCATATTAGAGACCTTCCTATGGCTGTGATAAAACCCCGAAATCAAAATCGACAGATGGAACAAAAGAATTTATTTTGGCTCATGGTCCCACGGGGATTGGAATCCACCATGGCAGAGAGGTGTGGCCAGCACGGTGGCAAGAGCAGGAAGCTAAGGGCTCACATCCTCACAAAGCAGAGAGAGCAAACTGGAAGTGGCTAAGGGTGTGTAATCAGGAAGCCTGACCCCAGTGCTATACTTCATCAAGCAAGGCGGTGGTACCACGTCTACAAACAGCGCCACCAACTGGAGACATCTGGTAAGAGCTGCACCTAGCACCTGCTTCACAGTTTATGTTAGTTAATCCTCATTCTCTCTCTATGCATCTCTCTCTAGTCTGAGCATTCTCTGACTTAACAGCTGCCATTCTACACTAGAATTATGAGCACACCTGTCTATTAGGCTCCAAGCCATAACAGGCAGGTAAAATATCCTTCTTCTGTCCGTCTTCAACAAACCTCAATACCCTGACATATAGGAAATGCTCAGACGGTGTTTGTTGAATAAATGAATGGCAGAATGATTGTGTGAAATAAATATTCTCTATCCTGCTCTGCATTCTTTGTGATTTTGACACCTAGATTCACAGTGCTCCCTCCTGACTGTCACTGTAAAAGACGAGTTGGAAAATCTCGAATCTTTCTAGTTGGTCCTGTTTACCACACCTGTCTGACCACAAGAGCTGGTGAAGAGCAAAGAGGCAGGCCCCACAGCTGATGCTGCTATTCCTGAGATGAAGACCCTGGAGAATGAAGAATCCATCCCAATTTGGAGACACCGGAGCTCCAGGAACATCAGAACCCAATTTCCCTCAGTTAATAACATTGCCCGAAGCACTTTGGCAGCCCTCCTCCCATTTTGTGTTGTAAGAGGCTGTTCTGATATGTTCTGCTGCCACACACAGTTGAAGGCAAAATGGAATGCAGGCACAAGGATGGATAGATAGGCTCCCTTCCAACGCTTTATAAAGCATTATATTTGGCCAATTTAGGAAGTAAACCAAAATAAAAAGATACCAAGTAAGGAAAAACAAACTTGTCATGAACCAAAGGACAGTTGAGAGACCATGGTGACTGATGCATGATGTCCTTCAAAGCCACGGTCCTTAGATCAAGCGAACTCCAAGCCTGGGGTGCAATACTGCTGCTGCTTACCTATGACAGACATCACTAATAGATTACAGCACGCTTTCACCTTAGCCAGCCATTCAAAAGCTTCCCATCCTGTTGATTGGAGCAAGCCGCTACTAATCTATTAGCCACTGTACAGCATTAAACTCCCCTCCCAAACCTAACCTAGATGTCCATACTATGTGTGTAATCTACAGAAGTAGAACAGACTTCCTCGCCTATTTTCGCAAAGACTCTGATGGGCGGGGTTTAATGACGTCACCACGGAACAAACCATTTGCTTCTTTCTCTGCTCTCCTCCTCACGTGCCCCCTATTACATTCGTCTCCAGGACTCTCCTGCTTTCTTAACCCCATTTTAGTAGAACATAGCACACAATGGCAGGGCTGGAGAAATGGCTCCATGGCTAAGAGCATGCTTAGTTCTTGTGTTTGATTCTAAACACTCACAGCGGGCAGCTCCCAACCGCCTGTAACTCCAGCTCCTGGTCTCTGATACCTCTGACCCCTCAGGCTCATACGCAGACGCACGTGTAGGTACTATAAATAATAAAAATGTAAAAAATAACAATACACTATGGCAAAATGCAATCTGTGTTCACTATAAACTGTCCCCGAGGGAAACCAGGAGGTGGCTCAGTTGTTACAGGCTTAGTTTGAGAGCCTGAGGACTTGAGTTTGACTCACTCAGAGCCCACCTGAAAAGCTGATCAGATTTGGTGAGCATCAGACTCAGTGAAAAGCCCAGTCTGGAAAAATAAAAGGGATGGGCCGGCAAGAAGCTTAAAGTCACTTGCCACCAAGCCTGAGTTCATTCCATCCCTGGGTCCTACATGATAGAGGCTCCCTCCAGTTGTCCTCTGACCTTCTCTGAATGTGTACCATGGCATGGGGGTGAAGACCCCCCACGTGTACACACACACACATGCACACACACATGAGCACACACCTCCAGTGAAAAAACTATCACTAAAGCTGACATTACTTAGTATCTTCTCTCCAAGGCTCCAGGAGGAAGACCAATGCCTTCCTGGTTTAGAATCAGCACTGAGTGTCTCCTGACCTGCAAGACCTCTGTGCCTGCTCCTTGTAACCTCTGTGCCCTGTCTACCCAGCACAGCCCCACTTGGCACTGGCAGTGACACACAGCTTAGAATGATACTGGACTACTGCCGTGCAATGCTGCATTTACCCCTCCCCTGAGCCCACCCTGCTTCCTGAACCATCTCCCTGCTTTGCCTCCCTTCCCCTTTGTGGATGTTGGGGGGGGGCATGCTGAATACCTGGGGGAACAAGCCTGGTATAAATAAGCAAATACATACATACATACGTACATACATGCATACATAATACCCTGATGAATGTGAGATGCTAAGCTCTTTAGCATCAGCCTCCTGTGCAGATGTTGGGGGCTAGAACTCACCAGGGAGGAAACATGATATCTCCTGTTGGGCATCCATCTCTTCTTTTCCTTTTGAGCACCAGAAGAAACAAATAAATACGCAGGGGGTTGGGGGGAGGGGAGGAGATGGGTCACTCTGCCTCATTTGTGTCCCTAGATGCCTGAGATCACTAAGTAGCCTCCTAAGTCAACCTCATTATAGGCACACAGACTTTAACACCAAACGTGAGTGTCTGACGTATTGGGATGGGCAGACCCTCTCTCATGGCTCCCACAATTCCCAGTTATTGATTGCCTGAGCAACCTATGGAAACTGCTACAGTTTGAAGCTAAGTGTGTGGACTTTGCAGTTAAGATTCACCGTCTGCTGTTTAAACCGTGACTCACCTGTGTTCGTGAGCCTCAGCTTCCTTCCTGAGACTGTTCAGCAGCTTATGAGAAATAACCTATGGGGAAATGGCTAGCATGGCGCTTGGTATATGAAATTATAAGGTAGCCATTACTTTAAGCGCTGATTACCCCCAAATCTTGTCAACTGAAGGCTCTCTTTTGCTCTGCCTGGTGGATGTGGCTTTATTACACAACCCTGGTAGACTCAAGCCCAGAGTCAAGTACATTGGGTTGTTTGAAATAACCTGGGGGGGGGGGGGTAGAGAGGTAACTTATAACTATTTTCTGTTCTTTCCGAGGACACAGGATTGGTTCCCAGCTTGCATGTTTGGTGGCTCCCAACTGCCTGTAACTCCAGCTCCAGGGAATTGGTTACAGTCTTATGAGCACCACAGACACAAGAGGGCTAATCTTAGCGGTCCCTTTGACACACCTAAGAAGAGAGGACCTTAACTGAAGAGTTACCTCCACCAGATTAGCCTATGGGCAGGTCTGTGGGGAACTTTCTGGATTACTTACTGATGGAGGAAGGCCCAGCTCACTGCAGGCAGCAGCCTCCATAGCAGGTGGGTCCAGGCTTGATAAGATGTCAGTTATATTTGATCATGAAGAGCCTGAGAGAGCCCACGAGCAGCGTTCTCCACTGTCTCTGCTCCAATCCCTCCCTCCAGGTTCCTTCCTTGGCTTCCCTTGGTGGTAGACTGGAACCTGGAAGTGTAAGCCAAATAAATTAACCCTTTCCTCCCCATGTTGCTTTGGGCCGCAGTGTTTATCAAAGCAACAGAAAGAGGGCACCTGGATTCACATGTTAAAATACCCACTCACCCTCAGGTACACGAACACGCATACATGGAATTACAAAAAAGTGATAAAAATAAATCTTAAAAAATAAAATTCACTTCAGAATATCAACCCACTTCCTACTCTGTGTGGCATTTCACTATGATTAAGATTTTCTCCTTCCGGTGTTGGAAAGATGGCTTAGCGGTTAAGAGTACTAGCTACTCTTCCAGAGGACCTGGGTTCAATTCCCAGCACCCACATGGTGGCTCACAACTGTCAGTAACTCCTGTTCTAGGGGATCCTTGCAAAGATACACATATAGTCAAATCACCAATGTGCATAAAATAAAAAGAAATTATTTTTTAAAAATGTCTCCTTTCTAGAAAGTCTTCTCTCCAAGTGCACCAGCTGCGTCCATAACACCCTCTGCTGGCTGGAATTAGCAACAAACAACCTCCCCGCCAACCGGAGAGGATGGGCTAATTCCGTACTATACCGAGCCACATCCCAGCCTGGGTCTTGGGCCTGTCTGTCAAGAGCGCATAAAACTGTTGTCGGTTGGTGAGCAGCCGCATCAGTCCCCAACAGCTCAACTCTCCCTGTGTGTAAACTCTACTGCCAGAGTACCTAACAATCTATATTCTTTTCCAGGTCAAAAAAGCGGCAAGAAGATTTAAAAACGCAACTCAGAAACCCATAGATACAGCCTGGGAAGGCAGCAATGGGGGGTTGGGGGAAGTCTTGGTTAATTTTGACATTCCAAACAGCCATCAATTTCCAGGACCTCATTCCCCCCTATACCTACCTCCTGTATTCTCAGAACTGATGGTTATGTTTCCACCAGGCTAGAGACCAATCCTCCTCAGCATCCTCCGTCAGAGAGAATCAGAAATTTTCCACAAATCGAATCTCTCAACACAGTTCCGGGACATGGGGGCGTGACCAGCAGAGCTAAGTGATCAGACCGACTTTATCTCAATCACCATCAGATAGGTGTAGCTCAGGATGAGGCATGGAGCCCCTGCCTACCAAGAGCCAAAGAGAAAGCCCATGCCAGTCTGGAAGCAGACAAGAGGGTCTCTGTGACTCAGTAGCCAAACAGTCTAGCTAAGTCAGTGAGTTCTAGGTTCAGCAAAAGATTGTCTTTTAGAAAACTAAGGTGGAAACCATTGACCTCTGGCTTCCACATGCATTCATGCATGAACAAACGCACACACACACATACACACTCATGCACACCCAGCAGCATATCATCCCATTGGGAGGATGTACCAGAAACACATATGAGTCACTTAGCACCATGGCTGGTTCCTGGGCTATAAGTGTGCAAATAATTCCTTAGCCAAGAAATACCCAGAATCCCTTTGATATTTGCCCTTCTTTAAGAATATCACTAATAGCCAGACACTGCTGAATATCTGTGAGTTCAAAGACAGCCTGATCTACATACAGAGTAAGTTCAAGGACATCCAGGGATACACAGAGAAAAAAGCAAAAACTCTCTCTCTCTCTCTCTCTCTCTCTCTCTCTCTACAGATAGAGATAGAGGTAGAGATATGTATATATGTAATGGTTTGTATATATTATGTCCAGGGAATGGCACAATTAGAAGGGTGGCCCTGTTGGAGTAGGTGTGGCCTTGTTGGAGTAGGTGTGGCCTTGTTGGAGAAGGTGTGGCCTTGTTGGAGGAGGTGTGGCCTTGTTGGAGTAGGTGTGTCACTGTGGGTGTGCGCTTTAAGACCCTCATCCTAGCTGCTTGAAAGTCAGTATTCTGCTAGCAGCCTTCAGATGAAGATGTAGAACTCTCAGCTCCTCCTGCACCATGCCTGCCTGGACACTGCCATGCTCCCGCCTTGATGATAATAGACTAAATAAACCTCTGAACCTGTAAGCCAGCCCCAATTAAATGTTCTCCTTTTAAGAGTTGCTTTGGTCATGGTGTCTGTTGACAGCAGTAAAACTCTGACTAAGACAATATGTATATCACTAACTACACAGGGAAGCCCTTTGTAGACATATTTACAAAGTCCAGAGCCTGCCCTCAACGTCATGCCTATTAGCCAATGGTGGTTGGATAGTGGAAGACACCTCTGTCCAATTAGACCAGTCAGATCCTCCCTCCCTGGCCACTTAGATTCTGCAAATTGTCTCAAGTGAGGATAGGTTAAATTCTGCTGTCAAGATGATGCCATTGTCCATCCCATGAGAAAAGGAGATGAGAAAGTCAGTGAACAGGGAGAAAGACTAGGGGGTTCCGAAAGGAGAAAACAGGGAGGAGAAAACAAGCAGACGGAGGGGAGAGGGAGGAAGGGAAGTGACCATCTGCCCAGGATGGCTTCTTACTAAGAGCTGGGGAATGGTGTAGCAGAGATTGAATCCCCTGCCCGCAGAAGAACACCTGATTTCAGACTTCTGACCTTTCAGGCTACGTAAAATCAATTCCCGTTGTTTTCAGCCACTCAGTCTGAAGCAGGTGGCCTGGAAAGTCTGGGGAGTTTTCTTGGTGCCAGTCCACACTGAAAGGCTGGATTCTGACATCCCTGGGTGATAGCAGCAGCTGAAGAACCACTTACTCAGGAGCTTGCAGTCCCTGTCTGGGTCCTCCTCTTTCCATTCCTGTCCCTCCTGAGCTCTCAGCTTATGGAGCTTGTCACACACATTTTGGGTGGGGCTTCTCCCCCCCCCCATTTGTATCCTGGCTGCCAATCATCTCTGGAATGCCATCACAAACATACCCATAAGTGGGATTTATCAATTTCCCAGGTGTCTCCAGCAGAGTTGTTGGTCAAAACTAACTATACGGGTTGGTGTTGTGTGCCAACTTGACACAAGCTGGAGTTAATCACAGAGAAAGCAGCCTCCCTTGAGGAAATGCCTTCATGAGCTTCAGCTGTAAGGCACTTTCTCAATAAGTGATCAAGGTGGGAGGGCCCAGTGTGGGTGGAGCCACCCCTGGGCTGGTAGTCCTGGGTTCTATAAGAAAGCAAGCTGAGCAAGCCAGGAGAAGCAAGCCAATGAGCAGCATCCCTCCATGGCCTCTGCATCAGCTCTTGCCTCCAGGTTCCTGCCCTATGTGAGTTCCAGTCCTGACTTCCTTTGGTGATGAACAGCAATGTGGATGTGTAAGCTGAATAAACCCTTTCCTCCCCAACTTGCTTCTTAGTCATGATGTTTTGTGCAGGAGTAGAAACCCGGACTGAGACACTAACCACCCTGTGTGAGGGGGGAAATGAAGGCAGGACGCATTTAATTTGCTTGGCTGGTCATTAAGCACTAAACAACACAGCTAAGACTCTAGAGGACTTATCTGATCCCCTGGTGTGAGACTGTGCTGTCCTGGGTGGACAGGGGCTGCTCCCCCACTCCCCTGGTGTAGTGTGTGAATGAATAAACACTGGGATTATGAACAACACAGAGCTGATTCCGGAAGAGGAAAGGGTTAAACTTGCCTGCTTCGGACCGCTGCTAGAGATAGCTGGAAAGCCAGGCTCATGGCACCAAACCACAGACACAAAAATGCATGTTGGTGATGAAAATATTTGTCAAAGTACATTTTCATGAGAGACTATGCTACTTCCAGAAGGGTCCTGAGCATCCCAAAGGCTGCAGGCTAGCCCTCCATCCTGGTTTCTCTCTGTGTCTGATGAAGGCTGGCCATAAGCTCCAGGGAAGTCTTTTTAGAGAAAAGTTAAACTCCACTGACTGAGGCCTTGTATATTCTGAGTGCTGTGTTAAATACTTCGCTGAATCAAAGTACTGAGTATGTGTTAAGTACTGAGTGCTGTGTTAAGTACTTTGCTGAACCAAATCAGGTAGCTATGCTGAGACCACAACACAACAGAGCAGAGCACTTAGACACTCGGGGTCTGGAGCCAGACTGCCTTAGCTTCACTGACCTTGGCCTTCAGTTTTCTGCCTGTGAAATGGGATGATTCTGTCAATCCTCCTTCCTGGGCAGAGTTATTGTTAAGGGCAATGGAGCATTTGGCAGGTGCTCCCTGCACATGCATGCATATGAAACTTTCCAATGACCTTCGAGTCCACAAGTAAGAAGCCATTTTGCATACATTATTTGGGTATTTTGAGGTAGATAACTGCTCCATCTGACAGAGCTCATGTTTGTACCAATTTCCTTTGATGAGACAGGGACACCCAGAGCCTTTCCAGGTTAAAAGCAAAGGTGAGAAGACGAACTTGAAACTCACAAATCCCACTGGGAGCAAATAGAGATCCATGGATGCCCTGAACCCCAGAGCATCCAGGCTGCAGCAAAGGCACCTCTCTAAGGAGATCTGGACATCACAGGGAGGGAGTGGAGATCATTGCTGGGCTTCAGGTCCAGTCACATGGCACTTGCAAAACTGTTCAACAAACGTTGGCATCCATAAAATGTTCAAGGTTTTATTCAGTGCTGGGTATGCATGGTACACAAGCAATCTATACCGAGCTGCAACCAACTAAATGTGTTTGTACATACACAGCTGTCTGTCTCTGTGTGTGAGTGTGTGTGTGTGTATGTGAGCATTTGTGTGTATGACTGTGTGTGTATGCCTCTGTGTATGTAATGTATATCTCTGTGTGTGTCTCTGTCTCTCTCTCTTTCTGTGTGTATGTGAGTGAGTGTGTGTGAGAGAGTGTGTGTGAGCGTCTGTATGACTGTGTGTGTATGTCTCTGTGTATGTAATGTATATCTCTCTGTGTGTCTCTGTCTCTGTCTGTGTGTGTGTGTGTGTGTGTGTGTGTGTGTGTGTGTGTGTGAGACAGTATGTTTGGAGATCAGAGGAGAACTTGTAGAATTCTGTTCTCTGCTTCCACCACATGGGTCTCAGGATTTGAACTCAAATCATCAGACTTGGTAGCAAACTAAGCACTCAAAGGCACATAACTGGTAAAAAGCAAAGGGTTAATCTTTGCTTGGTTAAGAATGTCACCGAGCCCTACACACTGCCTCAGCAAACAGAGCGCTGATGGGCTAGCTACTGATGCCATCTTTCACTATCGACACAGCATATCTGTAGGAGCTTGCTCTCCTGGCCGTGAAAGCCACGGTGGTTATAGATTGGAGCAATTATCCGGCTGCGTTGTTGTGTTTTATTGTGTAGTCCCATGCTGGCATTGACACACTGAGAGATATAAACCCTCTTATTACAGGCAACTTCAGCGTCTTCCCTCTCCCAATACTGTCAGAGTGTTGTATTCATCTTTTGACTCTCTATGCATGTGTAGATTATACTATCTGTGGAAATTCATTCCTGAGTGGTAACCAGGGTGTTACAATTCTTCTCTTTCATAAAGAGGGGTACCAAGTCTGAATGAGAGCGATGTCCTCTAGCCGCTGTTGTTAAGCTTTGGAATATAAGTCCTGTGGATCTGGGGAGAGTCATGGCCATGTAGCTTTATCATGTCCTGTCGCTCTGACACTAGCTGTCTCCTCCTTCTTCAGCATTGAACTCTTCTGCGATTATATTAAACTTGTCTCAGTAGTCCAGGCTAACCTTCTTTTTTAAGGTCAGCTAAGGGGCAAACTACTTTAATGGCTGACTTTGCTTCTCTTTGTCAGGTGTCTTAGTTAGGGTTTTACTGCTGTGAACAGGCACCATGACCAAGGCAACTCTTATTAGGACAACATTTCATTGGGGCTGGCTTACAGGTTCAGAGGTTCAGTCCATTATCATCAAGGCAGGAGCATGGCAGCATCCAGGCAGGCACGGTGCAGGAGGAGCTGAGAGTTCTACATCTTCATCTGAAGGCTGCTAGCAGGAGACTGGCTTCCAGGCAGCGAGGATGAAGGTCTTAAAACCCACACCCACAGTGACACACCTACTCCAACAAATCCACACCTCCCCCAACAAGGCCACTCCCTGGGCCAAGCATATTCAAACCACCACACACCAGGTAATATATCCATCCATGCTGTTTGTGAAGTAGACTGACCATCTTGAGTTGGATTGCTTTTATAGTGTTGGGGACCAACCCTGGATCTTTGTGTGTGCTATGAAGTGCTCAGTGAGCTGCACCCCCAGAGTAGGATATAGACTGGACCTCTTGGAGGGGAAGAGGGGACACACACGTTCCTCAATCTCCTGTGCTTGCTTTGCCACCACAGAGACTGCTCGTTCATAGCCAAGGCATCATCAACCCCAATCCCCACGAGCAATGTGTCTTGCCTAGACTGCAGCCAAGCATGTCAAGAAGAAATCCACAAAGATGTGGATATCCTGCAGACCTGAGTTTTCATTGTTCAGTCATCCACAGGGCATCATTGATTTAATCCTGATTTTTAAACACAGTGTGATCAGCCACCATTGAGTAACTAAGCAACCTCATGCCCAAGACAGTAAAGATGCAATTTCCCATCTCCCAGGGAGCCAAAAACAAATAGGATTTCAGGCTAAGTATGATCCTTAAAGGCCGCCATAGTCAGTCTCTTTGTTTGATTGACTTGGTGCTTCTAGAGTCAGAGAAACCATTAGCACTTAAGTGACCCATTTTGACTTTCAGCTTTCGTAACTCCTAATAAATCATTCCTCAGTGCACGGCTTAGTTATACATTTTCTATTGCTATGACAAAGTACCCCAACAAAAGCAACTTTAAGGAAGGAAAGGTCTGTTCTAGCTCAGAGTTCAAGGTGTAGCCCATCATGGTGAGGAAATAAAGTCAGCAAAAACCTTAGGTGGCTGCTCACCTCACATCCACATTCAGAAAGCAGAGAGTGCTGCTTGCTGCTGCACTGGGCTGCGATGCTCAGTTTCCTTTCTCTATCACCCGGTCCAGAGTCCCAGCCAGGGGAATGACACCACCCACAGTGGACAGGTCAGTAATGTAATCAAGATAATTCCCCACAGTCAGTCCAGAAGCCCATCTCCCAGGAGACTCTGGATTCTGTCAAGTTAGACAATGAGCACTTCTCCTCAAAGCAGCTGTCGAGAACTTAGAGATAGATGTTTGAACCACCACAGAAATATCTCTAAGACAGATACAGACGTGAAGTACCCTGAAAGGCAATGTACCTCACACCATCCGCTTAGCATGCAAAGCAAAATACCCTTAGTATGTGTGTGTGTGGGAAGACCTATAGAATATAAGAAGAGAAAGATCAGCAGTAATGTTAGCTTTAATAAGGGGAGGGGTTGGGAAGGGCTGTATACTTTTCTGAATTATAATGAGACCTTGTGAGTTGCTGCAAGGATAAAGAGAGAGAAAGCATGTTCTTTTTTAAACTTTACCACAGACTGTCACTCTGTAGTAAAATGACTGCTAAGTAAATGTGCAACTCAATACCCACAATCCTTTCTTTCTTGATACTAAGAGCCCAAGACTAAGCTGAGGGATGTGACATTAAAAAGCATCTGAACTTTATCATAAACATATTTTAAATGATAATAACCTTGAGTGTTTGTGTTCCTGGTTTTTTTTTTTTGGGGGGGGGTTATATTTATTTTTTTTGTATTGACCCATTTATTATTTCTAAAATGAGCCATTTATTTATTGTAAATAAAAAAGCAATAAATTATTTTATGTCAGTTGGGGTGTTTGGCTACAAATAACAAAATAGGCTAAACAATCATGGGGTTAGACAGGAGAAGTGCCAATCTGCCCATGATGTTCCAGAAGCAGGTGTCTGCTGGCATCAGCACAGCTGTCAGGAGTGCAGGGGCATTGCTGTTCTGAGGATAACAGTGTTAAGATTTCAAGATGGCTGCCTCCTCTGCAGACATGAAAGGGGGAGGAAAGATGACTTGGTTGTGTCTTTTTTTCCTTCCCTTGATAGACTGCAAGGTTAGATTATACTGGATCCTTGTTTTTCTTAAGCTAGGTCACATCTAGCTGCAAGGAAAGCTTGCACAATAAACAATAGGAAATCCCAATTCTTCTACTTGCCAAGCCGGATATGCCGTGACCCAGAACAAGACTCTAGCTTATGAACAGTTACAGGAGGGTTATACATTACGTGCAAAAATGTTTGCTAGAGATTGTACTGAAGAGCCTAACTCTCTAATGTTTTTCAAAGCCAAGAACAGAACACCTGAAGGAAGAATTATTTATTCTGCTCCATGGCTTCAGAGACTTTGGCCCACAGTCCTATACTTCAAAGGGAAGGCAGAACACTGTGGCAGCTGGAAAGCATAGTAGAGGTGGTTGTCCATCTCCTAGTAGGCAGGAAGCAGTAACAGGAAGGGGCCACAACAAGATGGAGCCCCCAAAGACATGCATGCCCTCCAACCAGACTCCACTCCAGCTCCCAGCAGCCTATGCAGATGAGAATCCATGGATGAATTCTGCCTCCCAGTCACCTCTCACCAAATCTAAGTTTACCATCAACACTGACCACACGACAAAATTCTACAGTGATCTTAGCTGTTATTGTATGAATGTTAATAATTCCACTTACCAGAGTTTATGTTGCAACACACAATTTATTTAAAACCTGCAGGGTCAGGGCTGGGATTTAGATTTCACCCTGGAGGGTTGAGTAATATTCCTTCCAACTGACATGAGACCTCTTCATTACTATAATTGTAAATACCCAAACATCATCTGAGAGGAAGCAGCAGCAGCAATGGGAGCCCATTTTGTAGGGATTGATGGCTCAGGATCTGCGGCAAATATCTACATATTGTAAAGACTAGTTGGGAGGGAGACTAGACAGAGTAGTCTGGATGAAATCCGCAGAACAAGAATGCATTGAAGTCCGACATCAGTTAAGGGTGGGACATGTATGCAACCATGTGAGTTAATGAAAGGCCAGAGACATCTGAGAAGTCCAGTGTAAAGTCACCTCACACGTAGCTCAGAAAGGACACACAGAGACCCTTAAAATCATAAGTTAACCCTGAGCTGCCGCTGCATGGAAAATGTCTGGGTCAATAGTTAGAAGAAAGGGTGAGCCTCCGTTCTCAGAACCGTACCCACCTCTCCCATGAATATAGACTGTGGGACCAGGGCAAGTTGCTTGGCCTCACCCATTGGTTTCTTCATCTTCACAAACCTTAAGACAGGATTGTCTTCACACTGCAACTGGCCCAGAGTAAACTCTTGCTGGTCATCCACAGTTGGTATTGCAGGGCCCGCCCACCATGACATTGAAGGAAGTTCAAGTCCTGTGGTAACCAAAGATTAGAACTAACTCAAGGGTACTTGTGTGACTCTAACCAGATCCGTATCCCCAAGTGGCCCATTTTGAAGCACCGTAGAATCCAAATAACTAAAGACATGCTGCTCTAGACTTCTATATTGCTCGGCCTTTGCTAAAGTGAGGCTAAGTTCATGGTGGATATAAACTCTTTGTTCACAAGTCACCAAATCACCAGACTTCTTCAACTCTCTTTCCATTTATGATCAGATGATTACCCACAAGGCCTTCATGGTCCCTCTCCCTCCGTGGAACTTTGATTTTCTGCTCGCACAAGTGGGTCTATATTTTTCCAGAAGGGGCTCTCACCGCCTATTTCTTCTTTTTCTATTGTTGTTTGTTCCCTTGAGACAGGGTCATATGTAGCCTCCATGTCCTGAGGGCTGGGATGATAGGCGTGCACCACCACACCTGGTTTGTGGAACACTGGGAACGGAAACCAGGGCTTCACATGTTAGGCAAGTACAATACCAGCTGAGATATGTCCCACCCCTTCCCTCTGTTGTTTGATGTTCTGGTGACCCCCATTCTACATCTGAGCCTAGGTGGCCAGAAACAAGTCTTTATGAAGTGGGCAATGGAAGTGATCACTTAGAGAGGAGGAGGGATGGGAGCTAATCCGTCCATTCAGCTGAGGTTCTTTGTGCCAGGCAGGATTCTAGGCGGGAACCCAGGAGCCTCTGCTTTTAGGGACTCTACATCAGTTCCCCCTGACCACTGCCCCAGATGAAGACCACCCCAGATCATATGGACCCCAGGTCAGATGTGCAGCCCTCCAAAATGCCATCCAGAACCCCACTACTGGAGAGTGAAGCCCCATCCTGGCTATCAGTGGATTCCAGCCTCTTCCCCTCTCTCCTTAGCATCTTGGGCAATGAAGACACTGAGCCAGCAGTGGCCTGGGCAGAGCCGGCAAGAGCTACAGTCATTTATCACCAGCCCCTGATCCCGTTCAGCCTTGCTGACCTGTAAAATCCACACTGAGCTCAGAGCTGACTCTTCTGCATCTAGCTTTGATTTAGACCCCAGGAAAGATCCCGGAGGCCTAGGGCTGACAAGCCACGATTCTGTGTACTTCCTCCTTGACTTAGGGGTCTGAGGAGAGCTGGAGGGATGAGGAATCGGCTTGCATCACTTACTAGGTGCAGATTCAAGGGTCTACAGAATTCCCAGACCCCAGAAGTCTCTACTTGGCAATTGGTCATATTTGGACTAATTGGACCCTAATACCTTTCTCTGGCATGTTCCGGGGGTTCCGATATGGTGTATTCTCTTCTGTAAGCCAGGCACCAAACCCAGCATGTGACACGGGATACATACCCGCTAGCCTTGCCCTTTACAACACACCTTGAGACACAAGAATTAGGAGGATCCCATCTGCAAGGGGACCAAGCAAAGTGCACACTCTGTGTGTTGCCCTAACAGAAGACCACAGACTGGGTACATTATAAAGAACAGATTTACAGTTATAAAGGCTGGGAAGTCCAAGTCTGCATGGTGTACTGTTGCATGGTGGGAGGTAGGAGAGACAGACAGAGAGGAGAGAGAGAGAGAGAGAGAGAGAGAGAGACCACCAAACCCAGGAATCTTCCAGGACCTTCTTAACCAATCAGAGTTTTTGTCCTCATATGACCCCTACTGAGGGGGTATTAGCAGCCTGGCTTTCTGTGTCAAGGCAGCTCCTTGACGTTAGTCAGCCCTTTGGCTTTGTCATTTCTTTCCCCTTGTTATTAACAAGACAATCAGTAGAATTAACATCCCACATACCATGAGCATCCTTCATGCAGACCCTGTGGACTCTCTCCTTCCTCCTCCTTGCTCTCCGCCTGCCTCATCTTCTAGTTCAGGATAAACTTAGCTCAGGAGACCTGTAGTGCTTTGAATAGGTATAGCTCCCTTAGATTCATGTGTGTAAATCCTTGCCCACGAGGAGTGGCACTATTAGGAGGTGTGGCCTTGTTGGAGTGGGTGTGGCCTTGTTGGAGTGGGTGTGG
>JADRCH010000228.1:41974-63090 GCA_019843965.1 Rhynchomys soricoides | reverse complement strand
GGTGTGGCCTTGTTGGAGTGGGTGTGGCCTTGCTGGAGTGGGTGTGGCCTTGCTGGAGTGGGTGTGGCCTTGCTGGAGTGGGTGTGGCCTTGCTGGAGGAGGTGTGTTAATATGAGGGTGGGCTTTGAGGTCTCCTGTGCTCAGACTATGCCCAGTATGGCTCACAGTGTCTTTCTGCCTTCAGATCAAGATGTAGAACTCTCAGCTCTTCCCACACCATGTCTGCCTGCAATCTGCCCTGATCCTTGCTATGATGATAATAAACTAAACCTCTGAAACTCTAAGCTAGCTCCAAGTAAATATTGTCCTTTATGAGTGTTACCAGGGTCATGGTGTCTCTTTGTAGCAATCGAACGCTAAGACAAGACCCAAGTTCTATGTGCCAGCCACTGATAGAACAAGACAACTTTTAAGGTGTACCTGGCCTTCTATGACCTTGGCATTGTCTCTTTGAAAGAGATAAGGAAAGTGTAGATATAGGTCGTGTAGGTAGCAGAGCCCAGTTTGACACAGGAGCATCTGCAAAGCCATCTAAGAGCAGGACCCCAATGGCTTTGAACCTCTTCGTTTCAAATGGAGCTAAGGACCAGTTGGCCACTCAGCTCTGAAATGTGCACAAGAGCCTACGTAAGAGCAACCCACATGAGCCCTGAATGTTCAGCTGAAGTTGTTAAGAAAGGGTGATGTAAGATGGGTCTGAGCTCTGACTGACTGGGGCTATCTGACCTCATAGAATTTAGATTGAACAGTAAGAAACCTCTTGTGCTATGCTCAGTACAACAAAGGCTTTGCTCTGAAGTTGAGGATATCCCCAGTGTCTTCACCTGTAGTACCTTAAGCAAGAGACCAGCTCGGGTAATTCTGAAGCTCTGAGCTCCTGGTTCCAACAACAAAATGTCTCTCTCCACCTTTCAAAATGTTTCTCTCCACCTTAGTGCATGTGTGTGTGTGTGTGTGTGTGTGTGTGTAAATATATACTTGATTGTCTATTTTAATCAGTAACAAATTCATCCCTATGAAATATATCCAAGGCCAGGTGTGGTGGTATATGCCGTTAATCCCAGTGTGTGAGAGCAGAGACAGGCAGATCTCTGTGAGTTCCCGGTCAGTCAGAGCTACCTACTGAAACCTTGTCTCAAAAACAGACGTTAAAGCTGCTGTGCCAGAAAGGGTCCACCTTAACCTGTGACTTCCTGTCCCTCCTCCACCACCTCCTGCTGCACTGTCCTGAATCTTGGGCATCTATGTTCCAAGAATAAGACAAATAGGTCTAAGTGAGAAGCAATCAGTGGCTAGAAAGGTGGCTCAGTTGGTAAAGGTGCTTACAATGCAGAGGCAGTGTCAGATAGATCTATAGAGCTTGTGGGCCAGCTAGCCTAAAGCCAAAGACGGACTCTATCTCAAAAAACAAGTGGGTGGTTCCTGAGGAGGCCATGCACGCATGCACGCACGCATGTACGCACGCATGCGTGCAAGCGCAAAGACGGGAAAAGAGGCAGCCATCAAAGGTGTCTGAAGGACAGTAGCCTGAATTTAACATTTGGAAGGGGACTCTGGGCCATCACAGCTTTTGTCCATAATTTTCAGGCCTCCAGTTTGCTGTGACTGTCCCCAAGGCCTCCTGTGTGTCACAACAAGTGGTCAAGCCTAGGGCCTCATTCTGGAACAGCCCAGTTGCTCTGCTCACCGACACTTTCACAAATAGCACTGACCTTTGCCAAGGACGTAAGAGCCTTTGTTACTCCCATCAGATTTTATCTCCTTGTGGAACTGCCCATGGCCGAGAGATAGGAACATCCCCACTAAATCGCTTTGATGGAGCTGATTGTGAGCTTAGATTGCCCGGCTTTTCTGAAAGTTATGTTACAGCTACAGCTCGGAGCTGAAATCTGTCTTCCTGTCGCCCTAACGCTTAGGAGGATCAAACTACCCCCTTCAGGGTCACCCTGGAAAACCATGGGAACCTTTATGTTCTAGAAGCATCCATAACTGCTATGTGAGGTCACAGACCCTTTTAAGAATCCAATGCCAAAAAGGAGAGAGAGAGAGAGAGAGAGAGAGAGAGAGAGAGCGAGCCAGAAATATCTTTTGTACAACATGCATGTTGGGAATGACCCCAGAACCATGGGAGATGCCTAAAAATCCTGTCCTGACACTTAGCTTATTAATGCTCTGTCGTGAAGAGGTCAAAGCTGAGAGGAATCTTGGAACTCACCAGATCTAGCTGGGCTGCTTCAAAATAATAAATATGCTTTATACACACACACACACACACACACACACACACACACACACACATCATAGGGGCCAGCAAGAGGGCTTAATGGGTCAAGGAGCCTGCTGCTAAGCCTGGGACATGAGTCCAATACCAGGAACCCACATAGTGGAAGGAAAGAATCAACTGGAAATGTGGTTCTCTGACTTCCAAATGTTCAGTGTACACACACACACACACACACACACACACTAAACAAACAAATCAATAATATTTTAATTAATCACCTGTTAAGTATTTATTATATACCACCATCCCTGCCAAGACTCTACATCGATCAGGGTCATAAAACCCAAACTGTAACTCAACTCTTAGACACCATTTGACCCCCATTTTACACAGAGGGCAATTAAGGGTCCTAGGGCTGATGTCACCCACCCGCAGATACCGAGACCTGACTCAGAAGTCAAGACAGCTGATAAATGGATCTGTGCTCACCACCATCACGAACTAGACCTGTTATTTGCTGTCTTTTCCTTCTCCTTTGGCTGTGAGTATTGGGAGCTGTCCTGCTTTGTTTTCAAATTGCTGCAATAAATATCATGACCAACAAGAACTTGGGCAGAAAACAATTTATTTCATCCCACAGCTTAACAGTCTATCATAAAGGAAGCCAGGGCAGGGACGGATGCAGAGGCCATGGAGGGACGCTGCTTCCTGGCTTGCTCAGCCTGGTTTCTTATATAACTGAGAACCATCTGCCTAGAGGTGACACCACCCATGGTAGGCTGACCCCCTTGACACCAATCATCCCCGAAGGCCAATCTGATCATGGCATTTTCTCAATTAATGTTGCATCTCTCCAGATGACCTGAGCTTGTGTCAAGTGGACATAAAACTACCCAGTAGGGTGCCTACTGGTGCTAAGTTAATCTGTATGAAGTGTTTACTGAACCCACAGGCAAGGCATGATCTGGGTCATAGGTATCCCCTGCAGTTAGATGGACTTACTTAGCAAGTTGCTGTAGGAATCAATCCCCCTGGGAAGGGGATATCTCCCCAAGTCATTCTTGCAGCCCAAACTACCATGTGACTGCATTCATAGATACAGCCTTCAAGGAGATGCCAAAGATGAACTGAGGAATGGAGCCCTCATTTACCACAGAGCAAACACCTTAAAATGGGGGGGGGAGATAAACAGGGACACAGATGGTACAATGGCTGCAGTGCCTAACAAACACATGAGGACCTGAGCTCATACCTACAGCACCACAGTGTTGGTGTAAAGGCGGGGTGCGGTGGCTTGCCTCTGTAACCGCAGCCTTAGGGAGCTGTGGAGACAGACAGAGAACACTCACAGGACAGCTGGTCTAGCAGAAGCAGTGAGTTCCTGGTTCCCTGAGAGACACTGTCTCAAAAGAAAAAGTAAAGAAGCAATAGAGAAATATGTCCTGATCAACCTCTGGACTCTGTGCACACATGGACAAATCCCAAAATATGCACACATGTACACATACACACATGCACAAAAACACATGTGTACACATGTACACACACATGCCCAGTGGACAAAATTAGAAACACCTGACGTCGATCTCTAACATGCACAGACATGCACACACACACACATGCACACACACACAAACACACACACACACACACACACACACAGATGAATATATTTATCCCATAGCCAGAGACACAGAGCTCTGCCCCAACCATATGAGAATCCAGCAGGAACGAATGTACCCTCAAGGTGGAGGGGAACCTGCACCAGGAACCAAACCCAGCATGGACCCTGGGCTTAGACACAGCCCCAGAAATGACAGAAAATAAATTGCTGTTGAAGGAGCATCTTTTGGTTGTCATGGCAACTGTAAATGCCATCTAAGTCTCTCTTACCACCCCTTCCTCTTTCTCTTCTCAACACAAAAAGAAAATCAACACAGGGGACACCTAGAACCTGGATTTGCCTACCATGGCAGACACCAAGAGGGTCATGACCCAGATGCATAAATGCTGAGGTTTCAAACACCATAGATGCCCAGGAAGGCCAGGCAGGGGACTAGTGGAGAAGCCAGTGCTAAAGCCCAAGTTGACAACCTATTTACTACTCAGCTTCAGCACCTTGTCATGGAGGCAGCAAGCCACTGCTAGCAGCCAGTGCCCTTTGCTTTAAAAGAAAGGAGGGGCTGGAGAGATGGTTCAGTGACCAAGAGCACTTACTGCTCTTCCAAAGGACCCGAGTTCAATTCCCAGCACCTACATGGCAGCTCAAAACTGTCTGATGCCATCTTTTGGTGTGAAGATTTACATGCGGACAAAGTACCTATATAAATTAATTAATTAGTTAATTAATTAAATCTTAAAATAAATGAATAACTGGTATAATATGTATCTTCAGGTGGAATCACAGATTTTTAAAACACTGAGAACTTGTACAGTCCAGATGAAGTCTAGACTGGGGTTGGCTATTATCAGATAGTGTGTAAAAGCCACTTCGGATCTAACAGAGAAAGAAACAAGCAAAGAGGACACATACTACAGAGTCACAGAGCTAAGTTCAAGTCCTAGGACCACCACTTAATTGCTGTGTTTCTTAACAGGCCACAGACCCTCTCTGATAAGCCTAAGGAAACATTTCAACCCTGTTGTTTCCAGTGTTTTATTGGCACAAACAACAATCCCATAATTCTGCATGTATCATTTTCTATGTAGATATACGTCATATTTAATTATCTGCATGTGTGTGTATGTATGTCTGTGTGTATGTACATGCAAGTGTGGGTGCCCTTGGAGGCCAGAAGGGGGCGCTAGATCCCCTGGAGCTGGAGTTACAGGCAGTTGTGAGACACTTGATGTGGGTCCTGAAAACCAAACTTGGGTCCTGGGAAGAGCAGCAAGTGCTCTTAATCCCTGAGCCACCTTTGCAATCCCCATTTATATTCTGCAAGCTTATCAGCAATAAAAAGTCCCTAATGGGTTGGTACAGCCTGCTTTCTCAAGAGTACACAGAGACAGGGATTGGGTTACTAATATTTCTTAGGTAAATGTGTCCACGCACAATCCTGTGTAAGAGTCCTCACAGCAATCCAATTAGATGTAAACAGCCAAAACATCCATCCATTTACAAAGATATGGCTAAAACATGGTACGTTCATTCTGGAGAATAATACTCAGCAATAAAAAGTAAAAATGGATCAGCTATGGATACATGCTATGACAAGGATGGACACTGAAGACAGCATGCTAAGGAAAATCAACCAGCCAGCCTGGGCATGTAGCTCAGCCGGCAGAGCACTTGCCTAGTGTGAAACCCTGGGTTCAGTCCCAGAGCCACATGGAGCCAGGAGCAGTGTGGGGTGTGTATCTGTAATCCTAGCATGTGGGAAGTGGAAGCAGGAGACTCTGAAGTTCAAGGTCATCCTCGGGTACACAGGAAGTTCTAGGCTAGCCTTGGCTACATCAGACCCTGTCTTTAAAACTAAAAAATAAATGTACCAGATATGCAGCTTGGTCTTCATGTGGGTCCTAAACAACTGGAACGGAGGCTATCCATCCCAAAGCTGTTCCCTGTAAGTAGGATATATTCTTCTAGCTGGACTGCCTTGTCTGGCCTAAGTAGGAGTGGAAGCACCTAGCCTCACAGAGAATTGAAGTGCCAAGGTGTGGGGAAACCCAGAGGGGGCCTCACCTGCTCAGAAGAGAAAGGGAGAGGGGATGGGGGATTGTAGGAGGGGGGAGGGGGAGGGAGGCTGTGAGCAGGATGTAAAGTGAGTAAGTAAAAAAATTAAAATTTAAAAAATATACAGAAAAGTAAACATACACACACACACACACACACACACACTCCACTTTTAATGCCATTTATGGGAGGCTTCCTGAACAGCTGAATCACTAAGGATGCCAACCATGTTAATGGCTACATAGGTCTGGTGTTTGGAGGGGAAATAAAGGCTGAATGCTCAGGAATACCAGGCTCCTGGGGAGTGAGACTTAATGAAAGCTACCCAGCATGGAGTACATTGAAAGCTGTCGTGGTCATATTCCACAGTACATAAGTATAAATTACGTACTATACAAGTAGAGCTGTCAATAACATCGAGGAGGAGGAGGAGGAGGTGGAGAAGGAGGAGGAGGGAAAGGAGGAAGAGGAGGAAGAAGAAAAGGAAGAGGAAGAGAAGGAGGAACAGGAGGAGGAGGAGGAGGAGGAGGGGTGTCTTAGTCAGGGTTTCTCTTCCTGCACAAACATCATGACCAAGAAGCAAGTTGGGGATGAAAGGGTTTATTCAGCTTACACTTCCACATTGTTGTTCATCACCAAAGGAAGTCAGGACTGGAACTCAAGCAGGGCAGGAGGCAGGAGCTGATGCAGAGGCCATGGAGGGATGCTGCTTACTGGCTTGCTTACTTCTCTCTCCTGGCTTGCTCAGCCTGCTTTCTTATAGAGCCCAAGACTACCAGCCCACAGATGGTACCACCCACAAGGGACCCTCCCTCCTTGATCACTCATTGAGAAAATGCCTTACTGCTGGATCTCATGGAGGCATCTTCTCACCTGAAACTCCTTTCTCTGTGATAACTCCAGCTTGTGTCACGTTGACACAAAACCAGCCAGCACAAGGAGGAAGCAGGATTGAGCACAGAATAAGGTGGAAATGGCAATGCTGGATTGGGAATGTGGCAGGCAGCATGGTGAGAGAGGGTTTGCTGAGAATGTACAAGGTCCTGGGTTCCACCCCTGTCAGTATCACATGGATCTGCCTGGTGGTTCACACCTGTGACATCAGCACTTCAGAGGTGGGTACGGGAGGATCAGGAGTTCAAGACCAGCTTCAGTTCCACTTCAGTTTCTGCCCACTCTTAGGCAGAGATCCTGTCTCGACAGAAAACAAACTGAAAATAAAACACAAATCCAATGGGGTCAGCCAACCAGGCAGAGTCAAAAACGTGAAGCCCCACCTTCTGTTACTCTGGCCAGTTCATAGCAAATTCCCAGGAAGGCATGGCCTTGGGGAGGGTGTGTCTCTGCAGCTGTCACAGACACTGACAGTTGGAGGCCATCTGCTGACCACACTCCCCACGGCTGGGCAGTAAGCCCACCCAGGAGGAGGGAATGTAAAAGCCTATTTCTGTGTCTACCTCGCCAAGTCAAAACAGTCACAGCCACAGCCTGCCATTCTTGCTGACACTGAAGGACTCCCGATTGCTGGTGATACTTGTGTATCTGGCATGGGAGACACATAGACCAGCAGGAGGAGACACGCTGCAGAGACCACAGGAAGGAAGACCTAAAACGTCTCTTGACAGTCTTTCCCCTTTCTCCTGTATGGATCACAGAGCCCAGCAGGGTAGTACTGTTTTCCGTAGAAAACTGACATGATGTAAGCTGGGCTTTAGAGTACTTGGCCTGGTGACAGCAGGCAAGATGGATTAGAAAGGGGAGACCCAGAAGACAGGGAGACTAATTAGCAGATTATTGGAGCCAGCCAGCCGTGAGATGAGAGGGTGGTGGTTTCTGTAGAAATGCAAGGGAAGAGGGCAGAAGAGAACCTTGTGTGTGTACCTGCAGGAGCGGGCACTGCAAATGGCTGGCCGATGGAGGGGACTGGAGCCAAGGGCCAAGGGCGTTGCTCTGCTCCTTCCCACACACTGAGCAGAAAGCTAGCGCCCTGTAGAAAGATTGGGGTGGGGATGAGTCAACAGTTACAAGCACTTCCTGCTCTTGCTGAAGAACCAAGCTGAGTAACCAGCACCCAGATGGGGCAGCTCACAACCGCCTGGAACTCTAGCTTTGGGTGATCAGGGGTCTTTAAAACTCAAAGGAGTAACGGTGCTTCGCCTATGGCTTCTGAGGGTTCTATTTTTGGTCTCCGGGCCCTGCGTGCAGGGACAGAGGATCGAAGTGGCAGAAGCATGTAGCCTAAGCAGTCCTTTCACAATGGACAAGACGTAGGGAAAGATAGACAGGAAGTGGCTTTATGCAAAATACCACTAATGGCCTGCCTTCGGTGAGCCTACTTTTACCAGCAAGAGCCTGACCCCTTAGGTTTCCCATCACCTCCCACAATGGCTCCAGTAGCTGTGCCCAAGCTTTCAAACCCATGAGCCCATGGGGGACATTTCTGTTTCAGTCTACTGATTGTGACACCGGCCTCTTAGTCTCTTTCTCTGTGTAAAGACACTCATTCCTGACAGTCACCACCAGCATCTCTCTCCTAGACTGTGTGGTTCATCCTTCTGCGTTCCTACGACCCAGTCTCCTTAGAACAGAGAGGAGATTGTGTGTGTGTGTGTGTGTGCGCGCGCGCGTGCGTGCGCGCGCGCATGTGTGGTCCTCAGTCACTCTCCACCATGTTTAATTGAAGTAGAGTCCATTGATTCTCGTGGATCAGGAACTTACAGATTCAGCTAGACTGACCAGCAAGCCCAGGGGTCCTCTGGTCTCCAGCTCTCCAGCTACAAGTGTACACTGCAGTGTTTAGATTTTTTTTTAAATATTTATTTTTAAATCTTAAACTGTATGTGGGTTTGTGCACATGAATGAAATATCCAAGGAGACAAGAGGAGGCCAGCAGATCCCCCAGATCTGGAATCTTCCTTCAATTCTCTAGAATAATAAATAAAAGCAGAGGCCATTTCCATCCATTCGACAAAGTCCATGCACCTCTGAGCAGGCAGCTTCCCTGCTCAGCCCATCCTTTACCTGATCTGTGAGCTGCTCACAAAGACTCAGAGACACCTGACACTATCGCACACGTTCTACATGTGAATAAACCAGCTTCAACCCAGCATCTCACCTGATCCCACAGCCTTCCGAACAGCTGTCATTGCTGCCCACACCCCATGACATATGTGTGGTATTTAAATGGCCCAGATTCATTCCAGCTTTGCTTTGTGTAACTCACCTATTTTAACTTGAGTCAAAATTCAAGTCCAGCCCTCCCAAGGGCACAGGGACTGGCTAAGTGGGATGATGGATGGAAGACACCTGTTACAGAGTTGACAGAAAGAGATGCTCTAAAGAGGGAACATAGAAAGCCATGGAACCCACCTCCTTGAACTCTTTCCTGTGGTCACTCCCTGACTCCAAGTGTACAGAATGGGATTCCTCATTAACTGGAAATTAAATCACTTATTTTATTGACTCACAGGTAACATAATTTGCCCAGAGAACCCAACCATTAGCAATCTTTCTCTCTGTGTGCATGTGATCCCATTTTTTCCCCTTAAGGGTAAGGGCTAGACGAATCCATCTGAATTCTGTAGGGTTTTCCTGCATAGCCATGTCTAACAGTACCTTGTTCTACACTGTTTCTGTGTGGCTTGGTGATGGGAACACCAAGTGTCTTAGTTAGCATATTACTGCTGTGAACAGACACCATGACGAAGGCAACTCTTAGAAGGACAACATTTAATTGGGGCTGGCTTACAGGCTCAGAGGTCCAGCCCATTATCATCAAGGTAGGAGCATGGCAGCATCCAGGCAGGCATGGTGCAGGAGGAGCAGAGAGTTCTACATCTTCATCTGAAGGCTGCTAGTAGAAAACTGGTTTCCAGTCAGCCAGGATGAGAGTCTTAAAGCCCACACCCACAGTGACACACCTATTCCAGCAAGGCCACACCCACTCCAACAAGGCCATATCAACTCTAACAGGGCTACACCTCCTAATAATGCCACTCCCTGAGCTGACCATATACAAACTATTACACCAAATAACAGGTTCTTGCATCTCTTCACCATAGCTGAGTTTTAGAAGTTTAGTGCTTGGTTCTCAGGCCATACACTCTGTTGTGTGTGGGGACCTTGGAGACTGACACCCCTCTATAGCTGGTCTTCTTATTCTCCAACTGACAAGATGATGTTGCACTTCCGTCATGGCATGCTCCGTGTCTGTGCTGACTCCTAGGGGGCTCCTGCATCTAGCTGCCACAGGGGCATTTGAAATCTAATGGGGCTATGAGCTCACCGTCTCAGGAGGCCATCAGCAACACTTCTTGGCTTCTACACAGTCAAGATCAAGGCTGCACCCCACTTGGGATCATAAGTGGGAGGTGGCCCACAATGACAGCAGAGATGGCTATGCTCTGGCTCACCGATTCCCCTTTGAAGCTTACTGGCTTCAGTCCATCTGTCCATCTCTAACCCACCAGGGGAGCCTCCCTAATCAGGTTTCAAGGGCTTTAAGACCACGTCAAAGAGCTTCAGTGTGCTGACTGAACACTGCTGAGCAGTGCAGTGGGCTGTTCAGCGGTATGGCGACCTATGTTTTACCATCATGTAACTAATAAGGCTATTAGCACAAACCGGGCCTGCCGCCCGCGCTTAGGACACCATAAATCTCTCTTCCCACTGGAAGGATTTACAGTGTGGCGCACTCAGAGGCCACTGCCTCTTGCTGTGTTCTGCTTTCAGGACTTGGCAAGGAGCGGCAGAGCCCAATAAAGGGAATGCAGTTCCCAGAAAGGAGGGAGAGGTCTAAACTGGGCCTGGTCTCAGCTCCCGTTCCTGCTGTCAGCTTACGGCTCTGACCGCTGCCATGGGCAGATTGAAATTTTATGATCCTGATCATGTAGCACCTGTTTATGTCCCGTTTGTAGAGAGGGTGCTTTATGCCAAGCTCTTCACAAATAGAGTAGCTATCAATCCTCTGGCACATCTTCTTGGAGGTGAAAAACACATTATGCCTCTGTGTGTGTGTGTGTGTGTGTGTGCATTCATGTATGTGTGTGTGTCGTGTGCCTGTATGTGCACAAGTGTGCTCGTGTGTTCCCACTTGCCTCTGTGTATCCATACATGTGGGTGCATGCCTCCATGAGTATATATGCATATGCACATGTGTATATGTGTATTCATGTATTTACATGTCTGTGTACATGGTGTGCAAGCAAGTCTGTGTGTATGCATGTATGTATACGTCTTAGTTAGGGTTTTACTACTGTGAACAGACACCATGATCAAGGCAACTCTTGTAAGGACAACATTTTATTGAGACTGGATTACAGGTTCAGAGGTTCAGTCCATTATCATCAAGGTGGGAACATGGCAGCATCCAGGCAGGCATGGTGCAGGAGGAGCTGAGAGTTCTATATCTTCATCTGAAGGCTGCTAGCAGAATACTGACTTTCAAGCAGCTAGGATAAGGGTCTTAAAGCCCACGCTCACAGTGACACACCTACTCCAACCAGGCCACACCTACTCCAACCAGGCCACACCTACTCCAACAAGGCCACACCTACTCCAACAGGGCCACACCTTCTAATCGTATCACTTCCTGGGCCAAGCATATACAAACCGTCACAGTATGCATGTGGCTGGATTGTGTACATGCACATGTCCATGCATGATGTGCCCTTGTGTGTATGTGTACATTTGTTCGTGTGTGCATGCGTGTGAGTAAGCACGTGTTCCCACTGGACGTTGCTCTGATCTCTCAGCTTGCCTGAACCAGAGAATTCAACCGTGACATTCCCGAACTCAATCACTTTGGCCATTCTTACTTTTCTCATTCGATTTTAGGTTAAGCATGTCAGGTTTAGGTTTTCTCGCTCTTTGGGGAGCTGTGAGCTCCACTAGGGGATTAAACACCAAGAGTCATCAATGGGAGGGTCTGGCAGGCCCGTGCTTCCATCCACTGAGCTGTAACCCAGACCGTGGCTCCGCCCTCCCTCCTCAGAGCTGCTCTCTGTGGTGAGACACACCCTATCTGGTGTCCTCTGCCTGAAGCTCCAGAGCGGCTTTGCTGACGCCAACCTCCTTCCTATTCAATAATCCCCAGGTCCTATTTAGGGGCCAAGGGCCATGAAACCCCAGGGTCACTGGAAACACTATCTTTATCCGTGTGTGTGTGTGTGTGTGTGTGTGTGTGTGTGAGCGCGCGTCTGTGTGTACATCCATGTATACATGTGTGCATGTTGCGTATACATGTGTGCATGTGTGTATTCACGTATATGTACATCTGTGTACATTTGTGTGTGCACACACACACACACACACACATGACTACTATATCTCTACCTTTGCCTCTGTCTTGATACACTGGCAACTTCCAGGAGTTTCTGCCTCTGCTCCACCCCCTCTATGCCGCTGCTCTACCCTCTCTATGCCTATGCTCCACCCCCTCTATGCCTCTGTTCCACCCCCTCTATGCCTCTGCTCCACCCCCTCTATGCCTTTGCTCCACCCCCTCTATGCCTATGCTCTACCCCCCTGGTACCCCATGGAGCATTGCTTGCCCCGTGTCTTCGATTGGGACTTTCTCTAAGCACTTTACAAGATGTGTGACTCGGCTTTCCACCCCTGCGACAAAATAAAATAAAACTCGAGAACATCAACTTGAAAGAAGAAAGATGTGATTGGCACGTGGTGTCGGGGTTGTCATGTGGCCTCACTCACTGTTTCTGGGCTGCAGTGAGACAAAGCGTCATAGTGAGAAGTGTGCGGTAGAGCGGGGGGCTGCTCAACTCCTGGTGTCCAGGAAGGAGAGAGGGGAGGATGAGGGAGAATTGAGGGGGTGGGGGAGGGCGAGAAAAGGCGAGGGCCACCCTAGGTGACCTTCTTCCTCTAACTAGGCCTGTCTCCTAAAGCTTCTTCCCAAGACTCCTCTGAGCTATGAATCTGTCAAGAGACTCACTCGCTGGTGAAGTCAGACCCCTCATGGTAGGCCACCTCCCGGGTCTAAGCATTCCTGCTCTGGGGTCCAAAGGGTGTAACCCTTTGGGGGGGAATGTTTCAAACCCAAACCACGGAGAAGCTGAGCTTCATCTACTCCCACAACAGCCCTACTATGATCCAGAGTCCAAAAGCTTAGTACGCCCTGACTAAGGGCGCACAGTAGGACAGTTAAGTTATACATCAGTGACTCAGCTGAGCAATGCCCAGATACCTGGCAAAGCACCACTTCTTAGTGTGACTTTGGGAATGTTTCCAAAATATATTAGAATTTCCCTGTTTTTAAATTTAGTTTTCACTGATTAAAAAAAAAAAATTGCATGTGCAACATGTGACATTACCACGAATGTCCAAAGCAAGCTAAGCATACTGACCTTTTAAAGTATAATTTCTTTATGTTAAAAGTGCTCAAAATTCCATTCTTCAAGTTCTCAGAAAGCTATGGAGTTTTTTATACTTAACTGTGGCCGCTAGCATTTCTTTATTAACTCTTACTTAGTCCCTGCTGATGGACTCTTACTTGCCCTTCTTGCCTTTTGCCTTGAGTGTTTCACTTAATAAATGACCTCCAGTTCGTAACACATTGTCACAAGTGACAAGGTCTATCCTTTATCACGGCTGAATAGTATTCCACAGTCTATATCTACAACGTTTTCATCCATCACTTGATGGACACTTGAGACTATTTCCCCCTGAGACTAGCATTTGAATCAGTAAAGTGAACATAAGATGTCCTCCTTCACTTACATAGGTAGACATCATCCAATCCGTGGTGGCCCAAATAGAAAAAACAGGCAGAGGAAGAACAGATTTGTTAGCTCTAACTGGTCTGAGGTGACCATCTTTTCTTGACTTTGTAATCAGAATTCCAACCCCTACTTCTCTAGACTTAGATGGAATTCATTCACCATCTTTCCAGGCTCATCTAGCTTGCTGGCAGCATATCACAGGCTAGCTCAGCTTCCACAACAGCCGGACCACTCAGCCATGTGCTCCATCCCTTAGCCATAACCACAGCCGTCAGTTGTACCCAGGCTAATGCACACGGGTGGTATTGAATTCAGACAAATCAACTTCACCAGAATAGTGTCACCCCCAAACTAAGTATCCAAACAGAGTTTAGGGTGACAGGGGAACAACCCCCATTCAACTGCACAAATAAGGCCCTACAGTCCTCCCATTTTAGTTTATTAGCTTACAAAGAACTGGGTCTGGGTAAAGCACTCCTCAAGCAGAGTTTTGCTGTTTCTCTTCCCTCCCACGCCAGGAGCTGCCTCCCCACTTCCTGCGGGACCTTTTGCCCCGCCCCTTCTTCCCACATGGCCTTCTGCCCCGCCCCTCATCCCTCTTGTCTCGTGATCTCCGATCAATCTGTCTAAACCCACTCTATGCCCCTTATTTACACACAAACATTCACTTAGCATCCACTGATGAAAGCAGACATGTCATTTTTTCCCTTTCTGAGACTGGGGCGTCTCCCTTCCCCATTTCTCTGAAAATTTCATAATTACCTAGGAAACCAGGGTTCTAGGAATACAGTCACTTTTCCAGAGAGAGAAGAGCTGCTAAGTTCAGAAAGCGGAACTTGGACTCAAGTGTGCCTGAGCTCCTGAAGAAGCTGCTCAGCCTTTGCCTTGAAGGCTTCAGCAGTGTGCAAGCACAGTCTGCTTACCCAGACTCTTACCCAAGATGCTCTGCTGCCTCAGTGGTACTGCGCGTGATGTCTCAGGCATCCCCAGAATGGGGATCTCGAGCGCATTGTTGATACAGGCATCACTATCAGAAAGTAGCTGCGAAGGATCCAGGGTGCATTACAGATGTCAAAACCTACACTTGGGTCTTTATGTGGAATGACGTCACATTCACCTGCAGCCTGCCTAGCATCCTCCCACAGACTCTCAGCCATCTTAGCTCAGAATCTATACCTAACACAGAAGACAGAAGCCACATGCCAGAGGAGGTCAAGATGGAGTTCAGTACAAAAGGGCTCACTGTCCACCCTGGGAATTGGGAAGGAGATCTCAAAAGGAGGTAGGGCGTGAGGATAAAACCCAGCTCATGGGGGCTGGAGAGATAGCTCAGCGGTTAAGAGCACTGGTTGCTCTTCCAGAGGTCCTGAGTTCAAATCCCAGCAACCACATGGTGGCTCACAACCATCTGTAATGGGATCTGACGCCCTCTTCTGGTGTGTCTGAAGACAACTACAGTGTACATGTAATAAAAATTTAAAAAAAAAAAAAAAACAGTTCATAGTGCAGTTGCCTGGTGTAGACAAAACTCTAGGTCTGATTCCCAAGACCCCATAAGCCAGATGTGGTGTCGCACACCTGCAATACCAGGAGGTAGAGACTGGAGAATCAGAAGATTAAAATTATCCTTGGGTACATAGGGAGTTTGAAGCCAACCTTGGGTACATGAGATTCACTCTTGGAAAAATATTTTTAAATTAATTATAATATAAATTTATAATGGAAATCATTGCTGTTCCGTTTAGGGAGTAAAAAGAAAAAAAAGATCTATGCAGTCGATACAGGGAATTATTCCCCGAATATATTTCTTCAGTATGGTCTCAGCTGTGTCCACCAACATGGAACTTACATACACAGAAGCCGGTGTCCCCAGCAAAGACTGCTGGAGGGAGATAAACTGCTGGGACTTTGCGTGTAGCTTTTTATTCACCTGGTTAAGTTCCTTCCTGGAACTTACACGAACCTGCCACCCCGCACGGCTGCTGCTTCGCGTTCATACCTCCACCTGCGTTCTTGTTTCTTTAATGTATCTTTCAATTTGAGAGATGAGAAATGGCGTCTCCGGGGTGGTTGGATTTGCAATTTCTACCATAAGCGAGGTTAAATCAATCATCTGTGGAGTGACTGCTCTGAGTAGAGCAGAGAGAAGGTAATTCGGGAGCGAGGGGTACACGGGAAGTTATTTATCAACAAGAGGACCATGCAGCAGCAGAAGGCGGAAGCCCAGAGGGGCAGCTTGGGCTACAGCAGAGCGCGTGCCAAGGTAGGATTCATTGGGAAAGAGCTCAGTGTCTATCCTCTAGCTGGAAGAGAGGTGTCAGGAGGAGGCAGGTGGGGACCCTGAGCAAAGGGGAGCTCCCCTGTGCATCTCTCCCCTCAAGTGCTCTGCCTTACCCCATTTCCAGCTCACAAAGCTCCGCCCCTTCTTGCCCCCTGACCTTTGCACTTTCTGTTTCCTCTGTGCCACCCCTACTCCTGCGGAGCCTCTTAACTTTTCAGGTCGCTTCTCTTCCCCCGGGAGGAGCCTCTCAGACACACTCGTGTTGCCCTGTGACATCTACTTTCCGAGGTAATTAATTAACTCTGTGTAATTATCCGTGTCCCTAATCTGTAGGCTCTGGATAGACCGCTGCCTCTGAGAGAGCCCAGACTTACCTTTGGATTCCCCCTGCCTTGCGCGCTGTCAGGGTGGTTGACGTGGTGTATCGCTTGCTAACCTGCATCAGGCTGGCAATGCCAGGTCTGCAAACTGCATTTCTTTGTCTGCAGGGTTTCTTCATCGGTTCTGTCAACAGCTGGAAGAGAGAGACACCCCAGACCTCAAAGGACAGAACGCACGGGAAAGGGCAAGGCCAGGGAGAAAGGCTTCCTGTGTGTTACCTCTAAGCAGTGCCTTACAGCCCGCTCTCCCCACCTGTCCCACCAAGAGGTTCAAACCTCCAACCAAGCGCCCTTTACACTCCTTATTGCCCATCTTCAAGGGCATCTCAGATGGATGTGACACCTTCTCAGATCTAAGCCCTAATGCCACAGCCCCCTCTTCCTAGCTTCTCTCCCCTGCTCTTCCACATGTCCCCAAGGCAATGGGGTTGTCTGGTCATTACCCGCCTCCTTCAGTCACTAGGCTTCCAATAGCGCATGCTCAGTCATAGTGTTTCCTCTATCCATCCGTAACCTACATCTTCCTAATTCCCTTCATCAAATTCTCTCTGTTCAAATGCCTGCTTTGGTTTCTGCCCCTCCTCGCTGAACCCCAATAGCTCAACACTCAATGGCATTCCATTCAAGTTCTAGAATGCTCCATGGTCTGAGCTGGTGCAAACAGCCATTCTGGAACTGACAGTTGAGAATCATCCTGTGTGCCTGACGTCATGGCGGGTTCTCGGGGTCCAGACAGGAAGCAAACAGAATGAGCCAGAAGCATTCAGATCTTCTTTCAGAGAACAGAAACTTCATCTCCCTCCCCATCCCTCCACCTAAAGCAGAAACAAAAGGTTCCTTCTGCCCTCTGCGCTCTGTGATGATTTTCAGTGGGTTGGTTTTGGTCCCCAGGGCGACAATCATCTCTTGTACACAACTGAGTTGGCAAGAAGCTTGCCTTTTGCCCCTTGCCTAGATGGCGCTATAGAGCATTGTGAACTATAAAGAGCCTCTGACCCAAGGCTGTGACTACTCACAGCCATCCTCAAGAGGGAGCCTGCTGGATCCTCACTCTTTCCCACACCTCTGAGCTGTATGTAATTCCACTCGAACTGCAAGACTTGGAGGTGACACATGTATTCAGAATGTGAAGGTTGACTGAAGGGGGGACTCTAGACAGCAACAAGGAAGTCATTCATTCTGGGGTGAGACTTTTCAGAGACATAGCCGCTTTGGGGCCATCACCCATGATTTATAAGCCTGGTGAAGTCATTCGTTTGCCAAGCTGGACCTTGGCGATTGTTTTTGCATCTTCTCTCTGTGACCTATCATGGGGGAAAGCGGGAATTTGTTTATGTTTACCCAGAAAAGGTTCACAAAATGTAGCACCGGCTCTCCAGACTCTCCATCAGTCATATGGAGTCTCTACAAATTGACAGGCCTCCCTTGGGTGGTACTACCCCTCCCCTGACTGCTACAGGATCACCCATGAAGAAGATAACCGCCCCTCCTCCAAGGGGGAGGGGCGGTAAAGAACTTCCTAATTAGTTTTGGCATTATCAGTCTCAGCAGAGAAATCTTTAATAAATGTAAGGGATGGTACACTTCTGCGTGGGACCTTCAAATTATCCCAGACAGCCAGCAGAATTTGAGCCAACACAGGGTGTGACGAGGCAAGCTGGCAGGGGTGGGTGTGGGGAGAAGGCAGCCAGAAACCTAATTAGCCAGGGCTGCTCACACCAAGAGGCTCTGTTCCCGGCTGCCTCCTGACGCATGACATGTTGAAAAAGAAATCATTAGGGGCCCTTGCACACAGCTCCTTGTTAGAAACGCATCTTCGACAGCCCTAATTGGAAGTGGAGAAGAGAGGAGGAGGCAGAGCATGGGAGGAAAGAAGGAGGTGGGTGGGCAGCAGTGGATTGTGGGTAACACATACACAAAGCAGGCTATGTCTTCTCTTTCCCTTGAGTGGTGTGTGTGTGTGTGTGTGTGTGTGTGTGTGTGTGTGTGTGTAGGGCATGCATATGTGCATGCCTGTGTGTGCATGTGGAGGCCTGACGTTAATGTTGGGAATCACCTTCAACTGCTTTTTCACTTTAGTGAGGCAAGGACTCTCAATCAATCCCAGAGCTCACAGATATGGCTAGTCTTCCTAGCCAGCTCGTTTAGGGGAACGTTTGTCTCCAACCTGAGGCGCCCACTTGGTATTTTTGTAGATGCCAAGGATCAATTCCATTCCTCCTCAAGTTTGTATGGCAAGTGCTTTAAACACTGAACCATCTCCCCAGCCTCCAAAATGGGATGTTTTTTTAAAAGATTTTTTGTTTTGTTTTAATGTATGAATCTGTACGTGTGTATGCAGTCAGGTGTGCAGGTGCCCTCGGCTGCCACAAAAGGGTGCTGAATCCCCTGTGACTAGAGTTATAGGTGGTTGTGAGTTGACATGTGGGTGTTGGGAACCAAACTCAGGTCCTCTGTAAGGACAGTTTTCTTAACCACTGAGCCATCTCTCCAACCCTCCAAACAAGGTGGAAGCTAAGGCTGACTTGGGTTACAGCCCAACCTGTTCCATCTCCCCAGTCTAGTCATGAAGGGCATTCTTTCATAGAAAATATTCACACCCCACCCTCTACCACACAGGAAAAGCTGTTTTGAATTTTGATGTCAATGTCAGTAGACTTTAGAGACAGAAAGACCAGGTTCCTGCTCTCTCCCTGAGTACGTGGGTACTCCGAGACCAGCAGCAGCAAGACATTGACAAACCCTGAGCTCTGGTTTCCACTTTGAGGATACAGACAACAACCATCAGTATGTCAGCCTCTGGGTTCAGGCTGCTGCTGGGAAGCAGAGCCTCTCACATCTACACTATAAGTGAGCCAGGACTGTCATGGAATCTGGGAAGCTAAAGCAGGTGACATAGTTACTTTTCTGTCAACTTGATACAAGCTAGGGTCATCTGGGAAGAAAGATCTTCAACTGAGAAAATACCTTCATTCAGTTGGCCCAAAGGCAAGCCTGTGGTACATTTTCTTGATGGATGTTTGATGTGGGAAGTCCCTGCCCACTGTGGGTGGAGCCATTCCTGGGCTGGTGGTTCTGGATTCTATAAGAAAGCAGCCCGATGGGGGCTGGAGAGATGGCTCAGTGGTTAAGAGCACTGACAGCTCTTCCTAAAGGTCCTGAGTTCAATTCCCAGCAACCACATGGTGGCTCACAACCATCTGTAATGGGATCTGATGCCCTCTTCTGGTGTGTCTGAAGACAGCTACAGTGTACTCATATAAATAAAAAATAAATCTAAAAAAAGAAAAGGAAAAAAAAAAGAAAGCAGGCTGAGCAAGCCATGGGGAGCAAGTCAATAAGCAGCATCCCTCCATGGCCTCTGCATCAGCTCCTGCCTCCAAGTTCCTGCATTGAGTTCCTGTCCTGACTTTCCTCAATGGACTGTGACTCAGGATGGTATCCTTACCACCCTAAGTTGCTTTTGGTTGTGGTTTTTATCACAGCCATAGAAAGCAAACAAGAATAGGATGATAGGGTCTTTCAGTAAGAGCTTTAAAGCCCTGACCTTGATGTTTTACATTAAAGATGTGTACCTGGCTTTTCGGTTTGCCTCTCAAAGGTTTCCCCATGAGAGAACCCTCCAGAGCTGGTGAGTGGGTGGTGAGCTCTCTAGATTGTATGCATAGCTGCTCAATCATGCTCACAACAGAATTCCAATTTAGTCTCTTATGAGCTGAATGTCCGTGTGAATGTTTGGGTGTGCACACATATGTGGAGGCCAACCTTGGATGGCAGTTCTCAGATACCATCCACCTTGGGGTTTTTGTGGGTGGGGGTACCTTGCTTTTAGGTACAGCATTTCTCATTGGCCTGGAGCTCACCAAGGAGACTAGGTTGGCTGGCCAGCAAGCTCTGGGGATCTGCTTGTCTCTGCCTCCCCATTGCTGAGATTATCAGGGTGAATCACCACGCCCAGCTCTTTAGCTTGGGCTCTGCAGATCAAACTCAGCTCCTCCTGCTTGGGCTTTACCGAATGAACCATCACCACAATTCAACAACTAAATATTTGAAGGTGAATTGTACCCAACTCATCTCCAAGGAAAGAAAACCAGTCATAAATAACACCTTTGCCCTTGTCAGCGGCTGAAGCAAGATCACCTGACATGGTTCTAACCTTGATGGAACATCTGATGGAAGCTCCTGGAAATGATGTCTTCATCTTCCAGAGTTGATGCTGTCAAGACTGGTTTCTTGGTGCCTGGGGCTTCTTCAGCCGTCTCAGAAACAGAATGAAAAAGAATAAGACCCAAAAGCAAGCCCCTGAGATGCTGGAAGGTCCAGCATCACAGGGCCCTGCAGTTTATTATAGAGCTCATTGAAAGGTGTCTTGATATAGAAGAAAATTATGCCCCAATCCACGCTGGCTTTTTGATGATCTTTCTTGTTTTTATCTGTACCAGCACACTGTCCTATGTTGGATCTGGCATGAACAAAATCTTCCTGTTTTGGATGACAAATGGTGTAGTCTCCTCCACTGGCAAAAAAAAAAAAAAAAAAAAAAAAAAAAGTCCTTATTTTAAGCCATTTTGAATTAAACTCACTCTCTGCATCCAAAATAGTCTAATTATTCCAAGTCTAGGGAGCAGCAGGGAGGGCATATTGGTGTACATCTACATGAGTGTACAGGAGGGGCTGAAGTTCAGAGTGAAGGCTTTGTGGAATTTCCTATTCCTTGTGCCTTCTCCTCTTTGCTCCTTCATAAACACTGTGACTATGGAAGCCTGGAACACGAGAGAGAGAGAGAGAGAGAGAGAGAGAGAGAGAGAGAGAGAGAGAG
>JADRCH010000228.1:24256-41964 GCA_019843965.1 Rhynchomys soricoides | reverse complement strand
AGAGAGAGAGAGAGAGAGAGAGAGAGAGAGAGAGAGAGAGAGAGAGAAGGGGGAGGGGAAGGAAGCACAAGAGAGAGAGAAATAAAGCACTGTGATGGTTTGTACATGCTTGGCCCAGAGAGTGGCACTATTAGAAGGTGTGGCCCTGTTGGAGTGGGTGTGGCCTTGTTGGGGGAGATGTGGCCTTGTTGGAGGAGGTGTGGCCTTATTGGAGTGGGTGTGGCCCTGTTGGAATGGGTGTGGCCCTGTTGGAGTGGGTGTGGCCTTGTTGGAGGAGGTATGTCACTGTGAGTATGGACTTTAAGACCCTCATCCTAGCTGCTTGGAAGCCAGTATTCTCCTAGCAGCCTTCAGATGAAGATGTGGAACTCTCAGCTCCTCCTGCACAGTGCCTGCCTGGTTGCTGCCATGTTCCCCTTGATGATAATGGACTGAACCTCTGAACCTTTAAGCCAGCCCCAATTAAATGTTGTCCTTGTGAGAGTTGCCTTGGTCATGGTGTCTGTTCACAGCAATAAAACCCTAATTAAGACAAACACCAAAGCTAGAATCTAAGAACTTATCTCTTCCTTGATGCCTTGTGAGTCTTTAAAGCAAGCCCTTTGTCATCTTTGCTGTTGCTGTTTTTAAAATAATCCAAGATTTTTTTGAGATGCACACACACACACACGCATGCACACACAGTGTGTGTGTTATGCATACAAAAATGCAGATGCTAGCAGAAGCTAGAAGAGGGCATCAGATTCCCTGAAGCTAGAATTCCAGGCTGTTGTGAACCACCTGATGGGGACGTTCAGAACCAAACACAGGTCCTTTGCAGGATCTCTACTTGCTCCTAACCTCTGAGTCATCTCTCCAGCTCCTTCCTGCCATCTTTGCAGGTATATCTCTCCAATCCCCACACACTGTGTTTCTGATACTGGGCCAAGCAAGAAAAACTCTAGTTTTCTTGATGGGCATGGATCTTCAACTATACCAAAGTCATAAACACTCTATTATCAAATAAGCTGTCGAGATATTCCTCCCTCCCACACCCACCTCTGTCTATCCTTCTTCCCATAACCCCTAATGGTTTACATTTCCAGTAGCCTCTCCTCTTCCATTGTGCTCAGCATGGCAGAGCTGGTGCCATCAGGTCACAGTGTGAACAGCATACTGGTATAGTCTGGTAAAGGAAGAGCTTTATGCTTGCCTATACAAGACCCACTCATGGGGTGATTGTCAGTTGACAGGTGCTTAGGACACACACATGACACACACACATGACAACCTGAGTGTTGATCTTAGCACCTGGCATGCAGCATCACCAGGGAGGCAGAGACAGGATCCTGGAACAATCAGTTAGACTAGTCAGTCAGTGAGATCCAAGTTCAGTGGGAGAAGCAGTTTCAGAAAACAAGATGGAGATCAATAGAGGGAAAAAATAGCACCAATCTCTGGTCTCCACGTGCACAGGCACACACATGCACATACATCCGCACATGGATGTACCCACTCACACACATACATGCACACACATGCACATACACATGCAAGTACATCCACACATGTGTGTGCATGCTCACATACATGCACAGGTACATGCATGCACATACATTCACATGCGCATGCACAGACACACACACGCATGCATGTACATACATCAACACACACATGTGCACATTCACACATACATGCACACACATGCACATACACATGGACATATATGAATATGTATGCATAATCTGCTCATGGACCTCAACTTCTGGAAGCAAAAGCAGCCATGAAATGTGCAACTTGCATCAATGCTGAGACAAATCATTTCCCGATTAACAATGTATTACACTGTTATCTTGGATTATCTAGACAATACTGATGGTGAAGAGATGAGGAAGTACAAAATAACAGCAGAGGGGTGCTTCACTATCAAAGAGAGGTATGTGTTTGTAGGATGCAGTGCCCATGGAGGCCAGAAGGGTGCACAGGACCTCCTGGAGCTGGAGTTACAGATGGTTATGAGCTGCCCAACATGGGGGTTGGGAATTAAACTCAGGTTCCCTTCAAGAGCAGTCGGAGCTCTGAAGGCCTGGGCCATCACTCCTAACCTTTTCAGTTTTAATGGCCCTACTGTGTGCGCCCTTCTGTGCTGCGGGGAATCACTGAGACAGTAAGAGAAAAGGGACTCCTGATAGGTACAAATGAGATGACTTTCCAGTGGCAAGGGGACTGGATCAAGTCCTTAGAGGCGGTGGTAATGGGTGACAGGGTGCTGTCATGTGTGGTGGTGACTGAGTATGGTTGACCCTGTCATCAGCCCAATCCTGAGCCTTCCAAATGACAAGGCTAAATTCATATGCAGTGATGGTGACACTTGTGTTTACCAGGATTTAAGATTATATAACCATTTGCTCTCTGCAGAGATAGACTGAAAACAGAGAGGCATCAGAGAAAGCCAGAAAGGAGAGTGGCAAAGAGACACAACAGAGAGCAAGCAAGAGTAACAATAGCAGGAGTGGTGGGGGGTATGGTTGATGCCACAAGGGGAAACTGAGGCTCTTAGAGCATCTGCCTCAGTGGACTTCACACCCTGGAGAAGATCAGCAGCAGATCTACTTTTAATCTCTTGCTGCTTTTCTCTCTAGCACAGCAGCTCTCAACCTGTGGGTTGTGACCCCATTGAGGGTCAAATGACCCTTTTACAGGGATCACCTAAGACCATGAGAAAACACAAATATTTCATAACAGTTCATAACAGTAACAAAATTACAGTTATGAAGTAGCAATGAAAGTAATTTGTATGGTTGGGGTCACCACAACATGACCTGTATTAAAGAGTCACAACGTGAGGAAGGTTAAGAACCACTGCTCTAGAATATTTCTACATTTTCCTATGTGGGGCAGGTAGGGAAAGAGCACAGCTTTTTATACCTGGAAAGCCAACTTGGAACATCAGGATGGGTCAAGGCTACCATGAACAGCCCATTCTGGGATCTGTCTACTAGCTGCCCTTGGGAGCTTCCTCCTCTATGCAATACTGAATGAATGGCATGTCACAATTTCCCCAGAGGTGCATCTGTGAGAGTCATCTGTGTGCTCACAAGTGGCTCTGGAAAGGCAAGGACTGGGTCTACCTTAATGAGCAATGTTTCCCAGTGCTCTTGTGCTGTTTAAGGCTTATTGTAAATATAAAGGCCGTGTGTGATTTATCCAGGAACTAAAAGGTCAAAGGAGGGGTAGAAATCCCAGGTCAGGATTAAATAATTTCTATAACACCCTAGAGTGGAGAACCACAGTGCAATGTTAAAGAAGACTTTGTCTGTTTTACCCAGAGCCTCCAAGCTGTCCGACCATATTATTCCATTTTGAAATGCCTTCCTCTATGTCTAGGGAACATGCTTAGTGATGATGGTACATGGTACATGTTGCTAAAACAGAAGTAAGCAAGAAGTCAGGAGCCAGACAAGCCAGAGTCCAGGTCCCATGTGTACCTCATTCCATCCTCAGTAAGCCACTTGGTCCAAATGACTCTGAGTGAGAAGTCATGTAACAAGACCTTTGTGACAGCTCATCTTAACTGTCAGCTTGACACCATCTAGACTCACCAAGGAAGGGGGTCTCAAGAAGGGACTGTTTAGATTAGGTTGTCCCATGGGCATGTCTATAGGGAATATTATCTTGATTAAATTACTTGAGGTGGGAAGACCTGCCCACTGTGGACAGCACCACTCCCTAGGCTTAAGGTCTTGAACTAGTAAAAGGAGAAAACAAGCTGAACACTGGCAAGCATGTATTCATTTTCTCTCTGCTCTTGACAGTGGATGCAACTGGCTGCTTCAAGTTCTTCCTCCCTGACTTACCTGAAATTATGAACTATAACCTAGAATTGAGGGCCAATTAAACCCTTTCTCTCTGAGTTGCTTTTGTCAGGTTTTGTTTTGTTTTGCTTTATCGTAACAACAAAGAAACCAGGACAGCATCCTTCATGGACCACCTGGGCTGTCACAGGAATAGAATGAAAGACTACACATGGAAAGTGGAGTGCTTGCACATTGAGGTTGCTGGATGCTGCTTCTAAAAGTGAGAAGCATTAATAATTTTTTCAAAGCTAGAAGTATGAGAAGTCAGCCTTGCCCTAACAAAGTTCTATCTCACTACAGGATTTACTAAAAGCACACCAGGTTTGACTTCTGGGAGTTTCTTCAGGGTCAGTTTCCACATACAGGAAAATTCATATCAAGATTGACTGAAAGGCCAATTGAGGGCTACAATGAACATGCCAAATATTCATGGTTACCTTCTACTCAAAGATGGAATCATCAAGTTCTCAGCTTCCAGACTCTCTTGCAGCTAGAAAGACTATAGCCTATGAACATTAATCAAAAACCTGCAAAGGCTCCTAGGAAAGTCTTTTTGTTTTGTTTTGTTTTTATCTGAAACATAATGTATCAAAGTCAAGCTTTGTACATTATGATGATAAAAACTATATTATATCATAACTATAAACATATTGTACTTGGAAATCTGATGAGTAAATTCTAAGTGTTCTCAAGAGGTATGTGAAGCCAGGAATGGTAGCACACATCTGTAATTCCAGCATTCAAACAGCTGAAGCAGAAACATCACTGTGAGTGCAGGGCTAGTGTGGGCTGCATGAGTTTCAGGCTGGTCAGGGTTACAGAATGAAATACCATTCCAAAAACAATTTTTTTTTTCTTATGTTTTTGACTTGGTAACCCTAAAGCATATACAGATACCAAAATGCCATGTTGTTTGCTTTCTATAAATACATAAAATCTACGTATTCATTAGCATAAGTAAAAGATTAAATTTTAAAAATTAGGCTCAGATAAGGTTAACAGATGTGAAGACTGAAATGGCAACAGCCACTTTGAAACTTATGTTATTTAAAAAATAAAATAAAACGAACCACTTATTTAGATTGGTGCTACTTTCAGCAAAATGAAATCTCCCCCCAAAAAAAGTAATAGTGAGAAAGTTCTGATTGGAATTTTAATCTTGAAAATCAAATTTAAAATTAGGAAGATATGTTTGTATCTCATATTAAAGCAACTTGAGGATGTAATTAGGTTGCTATGATTCCGTGCTTTGACTCTCAAGCTGCGAAATATTTTGGGTGATTTGTTCAGGACAGAGCAGAATTCTTTAAATCCAATGATAACCCCATATGTTGTGAAGATTCGTGGTCCCATATTTAAGTTTCACAGCAAGTTTACTGAGATGAGTTTCATGGCCTTTCCCAGAAGCCTTTTTACTGCTGGGGTTCTCTCCTCACCCTCTGCAGGATCCCTGTGGTCAACTTTATGCACTCTTTCTCCTTCTTCAGTTACCTGCCTCGGCCAGGGTTTTTCAGCCTTCAGTGAGATTCAGCCATGCTCCAGCTTTGTCATCTGTTCTCATGTTGATGAAATCTTGCATCCTTTCCGAGGTTCACAACCTATTTCCATCATAATTCCTCAACCCTGTTGGGTACTTCCAAGTTCAGGTGACTGACAGCTGGGCTGACTGAGGTGGAGCAGGTGGGTGGGGCCAAGGAGCGTGCCCTGAAGATACAGTGGCCCAGGAAATGCTGCTGCATGTAGGCAATTCACTGGTGAGCATTTTCTTGTGTGGACAGCATGTGAGGGCCTACAACTGGTGCTGTCACTCTTGATATGGGTGTGAAAGCAAAAGTGGAATCTGGAAGACCAGATGTACCCTCCGGTCATCTGACAGGCTGGGTAAACTGAGAAATGCATCGTGCCTCACTGGAACTTCCTTTTCTCAACTGTAAAACAAGCCTCCTTTTCTTAGTGAGGGTTACTATTGCTATGATGAAACACCATGACCAAAGTAAGTTGGAGAGAAGAGGGTCTATTCTTCTTACTCTTCCACATCACTGTTTATCATGGAAGGAAGTCAGGACAGGAACTCAAGCAGGACAAGTACATGGAGGCAGGAGCTGATGTGGAAGCCATGGAGGAATGCTGCTTACTGACTTGCTCCCCATAGCTTGTGTACCAATCTTATGGAGGCATTTTCTCAAGTGAGGCTCCCTCATCTCTGATGACTCTACCTTTTATCAAATTGACATAAACGAGCCAGCATAGTCTTGTATACACGCTAAGATGCTTCTCAATTGCTAAAACATCTACAATCCTGAGAATGGTTGTTAATGAGGAAGGGGCACCCAGCTGGGCTTCTAGCTCTAGAAATCTCTGCAGGAGATGGCAGAGAACTCTGGCCAAGGCTGAGGAGATAGTTCAGTCAATAAAAAGCTTGCCTCAAAAAACGTAAGAGACTTGAGTTTCATTCCAGGAATCTACATAAAAATGCCAGGCATGGTCTCCTGTGCTTGCAAAGACAGGCAGGTTCCCAGAGCTCACTGGCTGAGAGCCTGGCCTTACCAGTGAGTGCTAGGCCAGTGAGAGACCCTGTCTCCAAGCACAGTGTGTCCTCTGGCCACATGTGCACATGGAGGAGTGCACATATACACATGTGCTTGCACAGCTAGAAGCAACCATGTACCACCAGGGAAACACAGGCTCATGTGCATTGAATATTTTTTTTAGAAAAGAAAGAAAAAGAAACTCCCGTGTTAAACGTGACTCCAGCTACATGTTCATTTAGAAGACACCCTCCTCTTTCTCTCAGCCACAGAGAAACTAATCACATTTAATAAGAAACAAGGCTACTAAATGAAGTACAGAAGAAATACCACATTGCAGAAGATTAACACATGCTCTGCTGTGTCCTCAATATGAACACTGAAACCCACATTTATTCTGGAATCTTTGATTCAGACAGAAGTGTAGGAAGGTGTCCCTTCCTGCTGAAGGAGTGAGTGTTGTCACTTCAAGCACAGGAGGAAATGCCAGCCCCATCCAGAAGCAGACAGGAGCTGAGTAGTCAAGGGTAAGATGCCCTGTAAGATGCTTTCAATGTCAGTAAGCACCTGGAGTGTGTATCTTTCCAAGGGTTTCCTACCATGTACCCAGCATGCTGGTCAAAGCCTGCACCCCTTGCTGCTCACTAGCCCTGCCTCTTACTCCAGCCTTAGCATCAAGGAACCTGGAGAGATCACAAGAGGGACTCACTGGTCAACAGAGGAGAGGTCTTCTCTCAGCATGATTCTAGAGCATTCTCTGAATAAACACCAGCTGCACCAGGGTTGGAGGAGGGGATGTGCTCACTTCTATCTTTGCATTTTGGCTGCACCTCTCAGGATTCTTTACCACCTCTCATCCTGCACCTGGACCATGTCCTGAGATGGTTCTTCAACCAATTTTCTCATCAATCTATGGGTGCGTGTGTGTGTGTGTGTGTGTGTGTGTGTGTGTGAATGTGTATACATGCCTGTTAGATTGTTTACATGACTGTGCTCACATACATTCTGGGTCATTTTTCCCACCCTCTGCACACAGCTGTTTATGGTGAGAATTCCTGTTTATTGTTCTTAGAAGGTATCACCTTCCTTTGAATTCCCAGCCCCACTGGGCTTTCAGAGAACGATAAAAAGCCCCGTGAGGCAAAGCAGAACTTTCCTCTCAGAGCACATAAAAAGCATTACAAAATGCACTTAAACCTTCCCCACTGACAAATTATAGGGGGATTTCCTTTGTAAGGAAGACAGATGAATGACAGGGTACCTCCCTTTAGTGCACTCTCCTGGGCTCTGTATATTTTCTTGGTGTCACCAGGAAAAGAACTGCATGGGATGCAGACTTCAGAGTTAGCCCATGCATACCCCAAAGTGCATCTGGATCCTTACTTGCTGCCTTAACATGACTCAACAGTCACAATTCTGACATCAACACAACCCACGTCTCTGCCTCTCCGGTCTCCCTGTGAAGGCTGAGGGGACTTTTTCTGTTCCCCCTTCCCCACTGGATCCTAACTTTGTCATTCCATTTCCTAACAGGACACTGGAGTGGTCATGAGCTGTGAGTTTGGTGTCGGGCTCACCTCTGTCACGGCTTTACCTGTGTGACCTTGGCTGAGTCACTCAACCTCCCTGTGCCTTCAATCAACCTTTATCTGGTAAATGGAGTTCCTGTGCAGATGGACATATGAGATTTGTGCTAAATATATGTGGGAATTCTGAAGTAATCAATGACTGTCAGTAGAAACAGGATTTACCTGTGGAAATGGGCTCATATCTGGTAAGTGTTGTGTTACAACTCATTTGAGAACATTTCGATTTTCTTAACATTTCCTTATTTAGTATGAGGGAGGGGATGGCACACATGCTGTGGCACACATGGGAATCAGAGGATGATTTTCAGGAGTCCATTTTCTCCTTCCTCCAGGTGCATTCTGGGTTAGAATGGTAGATCAGACTTGGTGGCAAGCACCTTTACCTACTGAGCCATCCTTCAGGCTCTGGATTTTATTGGTTTTCTTTAAACCCTCTGCCCTTGGAATCAGAAGTTTGTTGTGAATCCTGGCACCACCTCATCTTACCCTTTGGTCAAAGGTAGATCTGGTCTGCCATCACACTGAGGTTGAGAAGACAGATCTGTTTTCGAAAGGGCTGTATATTGGTTTCCTCAGAATCGAAGCCTTCCTTCCAGGAAGGGGATGCTCTTGAGACTCTTGGGTGTAGAGGGTGGGGGAGGTAGTGGATAAAACCCATGCCTTGGAAAGCTGAAACAGGCAAGATCCTTGAGGGCCTTTTCTGAGCTCTGAGGGAGCAGGAAACCCTGCTTGGGGGGGGGGGGGGGGGGAAGATTCTGACTAGTTGAGCTTCTGTCAGATTTGCCTAGCTGCCTGCCAATCCTGCAGAGCTTAGGGCTGGGCCTTTCCTGAGTCCTCCCCTGGCCTAGGCTGGGCTTTGTGGTGATGCAGCTGCTTTTGAGTTGACCCTGTTCCTGTGAGGAACTCCTGAGCCAAGCTCCTGCTAGCAACCCCAATAGACTCTCACTGGTTCACCAAGCTGAACTTTGGTAACAGTCATTGCTTTGTTCTGTTATGGATTCTCTTTCCAGGGTGAGTGGGCCTGTATGGTGCCTCTCTCCAGGGAGAGTCTGTTATGCAACATGTAGGTTCTGCCATAGGTGACCTTAGATGATAGACTGAGCTCTCCTGTTAGCCACTTTCTCTACTAAGAGGAGCCATAGTGACCTCTGCCTCTCTAGGAGGCTCAGGGGTGGTACTGAATAACCACTCTACGGTGGCTGCCATTAGCTATGTTGAGCTGCCCTTAGGACTGCACAGCTTCAGCAGCCCCCGTGTCTCCCTGGTCTTGAGCCCTCCTCGCTCCTTAGGAGAACTCATGAGAGTGTTTCCAAAGCTTTGTTGCTGTTGTCTAAAAGCCATCCCCCTCCACCTCCAAAAAAAAAACCTGGTAGACCAAAACAACAACTGATGTTTGCTTTGCCCTCACATAGGCAGTCTGGTGGGGGCACAGCAGGGATATCCAGCCTCTGCTCCATTCACCATCAAATGAATGGATAAGTACTCCCCATGCACTGGTGCCAAGTTTGGGCTAGGAACTCAGCTAAAACTAAGGGCTGAAAGCTGGGTGTTCTTCCACAGGACCTTCCCTTGGGCTTTTTCACAGCATCGTGGCTGCATCCCAATGGGAACACACCAAAAGAACAAGGAGACAGGGCGATGATCTCCTATGGAATAGCTGGACTCATCTTAACGGTACCAGTTTGATAGTATGGTACCACTGGAGACTGTGTGGAAGGTCCCCCAGACTCTTGGTAGGAGAGAGGGAGGCACAAGTCTACAGACGTGCATGTGAGGTTGAAGATGCTGTGGTCCACAAACTCTGCCACAATTACCTTCTTTCTACTTCCTAAGTTCCAAAGACGTCATCTCCCCCAAACAGCTTTGATCAAGTCATCACGAAAAGAAGCCAAGCTAGGATGTTCCAACCACACTGAGCTGTACCAGTCTGCTAACTTTGGACCACCTGGTTGCTTAGAGGCAGAGCCTCTGGGAAACCTGGGTAGCAGCCAGAGAGGCACCCACAGGGGCTGAGGTCAGTGCTCCACCGAGAAAGAAAAACATGGAGACCAAGGAAGAGGATGTGAGATGTCTGTAAGACAAGGCAGTGCCAGGATTCACCTAGTCATAGAAACCATTCACCTATCTCGTAGAAAAGGAAACCAAAGCTCAGAGATGTCAACTAACTTGTCTAAAATGGCACAGCAGCCATAGAGAGGCTGAGCAGGCCTGGAATAGGAAAACGTCCTATGCCCAACTCCTGATCCCAAGGGAAAGGGGCTTCAAGAAATCCGGTAACATCCAGAGCCTGCAAGATGGCTCAGTGGGCGAAGGTGCTTGGCGTCAAGTCTGATCTGTCATTCTATCCCAGAATGCACCTGGAGGGAGGAGAGACTGGACTCCAGAAAATCATCTTCCGATTCCCACATGTGCCATGGCATGTGTGTAACCCCCTCCCTCATATAATAATAAAGACATATTAAGGAATTTGAGAGTTATTCATGAGTGAGTTGTAACATGCACACTAACTGCTTCATGGGTAGTCCTGGCTGCTGGCTGAGGACTTTTTAACAATGAAGTTCTATCTGAAGCAGGTGATTGATTAGCATTAATCATCTGACCTAAATGCAGCCAACCCAGAGACTTCAAACACACATGTAAGCTGAGGCCTTCAGCTTCTCTGTCAGAAATACAATGGAAGCATGACATGAGGCCATTTCTTCCACAGGACGGGGATAGCTACAGAGAGGGTCTGGAGCAGCCTTCAGAGTCTGTGGCAAATTGGAAGAGCAGAAACCAAAAGGTGGAGCTGGAGGGAGCAGAGAACAGGAGCAGAGGGCAAACAGAGACAAAGAGGAAGAAGATATCCACTGTAGCCTTCGAGATTCTGGAACTCCCAATTCCAGGATGTAGACTCGGCTCCTTTCCTTGGGGCCCACTTGTGCCCTTTACTCACTTGTGCCTTATCTCACTGAAATATGTAGCTATTCACCTATTCATAGAAACCATTCACCTATCTCATAGAAAAGGAAACCAAAGCTCAGAGATGTCAACTAACTTGTCTAAAATGGCACAGCAGCCATAGAGAGGCTGAGCAGGCCTGGAATAGGAAAGCGTCCTATGCCCAGCCCCATCCCTTCTGGTACCCCAGGCGATGAGTTGGTTTTAGTAACAACCCTGCCCTTGCCAGGTGACTTTGCTCTGGGATTCTGTCGCCCTGGTAAAACTCTTTGATTCTGTCTCTTTCTGGAGCTGAGTTAATTGCCAAGACCGTGGGGAAATGGCACCACCCCCTCAGTTCACCCAGCGGGACCCCAAGTCTTAACAAGGAAACCTCCTGACAAGGGTGTTGGATGGCCTCTGACTAAACTTTCCTGGCAGGGGATTGGCTGGTGAGGGAGAAAAACTAAAGACTGAGTTAAGAAGTATGGGGGTAGAGGGAGGGGGTTGTCATTGATTTCTTTGCCAATGAGAAGTCTTTAAAAAACTACTTTTTAGCTGCAGCCCTCAGATGCCTGAGCTGCTACGCTGAGGGAGAGAGGGGGAGGGAATCAAAGTCTGAATCAGATCAAACTGTGATCTTTCATTCATCTGAAAAAGCAGCCATCTTGGGAAACAGGAAATTAGAACTTCAAGCAGAAGAAACACTGGGGGTTGGGGTGACCTAATCAAAACTGTGAGGCTGGAGAGTCTGACTATTGCACCCCACGGAACCCCTTTTTTCCCCGGCCCTCTGCCCCAGACAGAATCTGCCATGATAGAGGTGAAAAAGAGAATTTGTGACTGACCTGTCCTGTTTTCTTCCACTTTTGGGTGTCTCCCTGTGACTCGACCCACACAGTCTTCCTGGTATCTGCCTCAGAACCATTTCCTGCATTAAATGCTGACCCCTACTCCAAATGACTAACTAATGGCTCAACACACCCTTTTTCGTACAGAGGGCAGAAGGCAGAAGATAACTTGCAAGAGGTGGCTGTTTCCTTCCACCAAGTTCATCCAGGGAATCAAACTCAGGTAACCAGGCTGGCTACAAGCACTTTTATTAGCTGAGCCATCTCTATACTGGTTTGAATATGCTGGGCCCAGAGAGTGACACTTCTAGGTGTTAGAGAGGCTGTGGCCTTGTTGGAGGAGGTGTGGCCTTGTTGGAGGAGGTGTGTCACTGTGGGCGTGGCTTAAGATCCTTATCCTAGCCTCCTGGAAGTCGGTCTTCCACTAGCAGCCTTCCAAAGCAAAGGACTTGGCATCTCAGTGGCTTCAGTGCTTTGGAATGGAGTGTTCTGCAGTGGGCCCCTCGCTGCCTCAGCTGCAGAGAGCTGCCTTGTCCACGGACAGATCCAGGGTGTACCTGATTCCCTTGGATGCCTATAACCAGTTACTGACCAACAAAGGGTTTCACTTCGGGGGTGGATTTGAAAAGTCACCCTACCATCAAACTCCGATCTTCAGAATGCCCATACTACTGGCTGGCTTCCCTGTTCCCTGGATGTTCCCTATTACATCACACTAGTTGATACTAGTGTGTGTAATAATGTGTGTGTGCACGTGCGTGTGCAAATGGGTATGTGTGAACGTGTGTGTGGACATGTGTATGAGAACATGTGTATATGAATGTGTGTGCGTGTACACATTCACACACACATGAGTGTGTGTATACAATCGCATGTGCCAGAGGTGGGTGTCAGGTCTCCTCCTCAGTCACTCTCTGCCTTCTTTGAAACAGGATCCCTTCACTCAATCTAGAGCTCACCGATTTGGCTAGACTTCTGAGCCAGCATGACCCAAGGATCCTCCTGTCTCCACCATCCCAGCGCTGAGGTTACAAGTGCACACCACTCCACTCAGCCTTTTATGTAAGTGCCAGGGATCCTAACTCAGGTCTTCACACTTGACTCAGCACAGCACTGACTGAGCCTCCTCCCAGCCCCTTGCACTGTGTAGACATTCCTCTTTACCAATGTTGCTTCCTCAATGCCTCCCATAGCTACTGCTCCCAAGAGCTCTGCCTTATACAGTTTCTGCTTGCTCATCCCCCCCCCCCAGCCTAACGCAGCACAACTGAGGACCCTTCCCAGCAGGGCCCCTTCTCCTCTCTAATTCTCTTCAAATATTTCCCCATCAGTGTCCACCACTCACTACACAACATTGTACTGCTCCTCCCCCTCCAAACCTCCATTTCTCCCCTGTGATTGGAATACTGATTAACCATCAATGCCTGAGATTCCTTCCTACCTTTCCCCAGTAGATAACCAAGCAGCAGCAAGATATTTCCCAGCATGCCTTGCTTCCAGGAACAGCCTAGTGGGTACCACGTGACTACACTGCAGCCAATGATGTGAAAGCAGTAGAAATTATGCTATTCCTCATTAACATACTTTTCTCCCTTGTGGTGGTTTGAATATGCTTGGCCCAGGGGATGGCACTATTAGGAAGTGTGGCCTTATTTTAGTAGGTGTGTCACTGTGGGCATGGGCTTAAAGACCTTCCTCCTAGCTGCCTGGTAGCTAGTCTTCTATTTGCCTTCTGAACAAAATGTAGAATTCTCAGCTCCTCCAGCACCTTGCTTGCTTGCCTGGATGCTGCCATGCTTCCTGCCTTGATGATAATGGACTGAACCTCAGAACCAGTAAGTCAGCCCCAGTTAAATGTTGTCCTTTATAAGAGTTGCCTTGGTCATGGTGTCAGTTCACAAAAGTAAAACCCTAACTAAGACAACCCCCAAATCTGGTTTTCTCTGTGTTTTCTTTCCTTAATGTGAGAAATTACAAGTAGTGCACCTGCTTTGAATCCATAAGTAAAAGTCAGCTCCAAACACCAAAACTCTGCCAGTCACATGGGCAAAAAAAATCAGCTTTATCTTTGTTAAGCTGATGGACACTCTGGATGAGAGCACCTTTGCAGGTTATCAGAAGTCATGTGTGTACATAGAAGTTAAAATCCTCACCTCAAAGACTCTCCAGTATCCATTCATTCTCAACGAGATTTGGGTCCTCTCACTTTTGTTGAGCCTCATCTAGAACAAGGGGTTTAAGATAACTGATCTTGGGCTCATCAGATTAACCCAAGGGCATGTCTGTGGAAAATTTCTTGATTAATGATTGATGGGGGAGGGTCCAGCCCACTATGGGTGGTGTTATCCCTAGGCTTATGGTCCTGGGCTCTACAAGACAGCAGTCTGAGCAAGTCATGAGGAGCAAGCGAGTAAGCAGCATCCCTCCATAGTTTCTGTGTCAGCTCCTGCCTCCAGGGTTCTGCCTTGACTTCCTTCTATGATGGGCTATAAACTGTAAGATACACTAAATCCTCTCCTCCCCATGATGCCTTTGGTCATGGTGTTTATCACAGTAACAGTCTGCACAAAAATGCAGATTGTATTTGATAATTCAGAAGACTGGGACATTCAGAAGAAACCAGCTTGATCATTTATTCATTTAAAGATTTTTTCAGCAGCCATAAATATAGTATATAGTACAAGTACATAGCTCTAACACAATAATAACAACAATAACAATAACAATAATAGAAATAATTTTTTTTTTTTGGTTTTTTCAAGACAGGGTTTCTCTGTGTAGCCCTGGCTGTCCTGGAACTCACTCTGTAGACCAGGCTAGCCTCAAACTCAGAAATCTGCCTGCCTCTGCCTCCCAAGTGCTGGGACTAAAGGCATGTGCCACCACTGCCCAGCTAATAAAACTAATTTTTTAAGACTATCACTCAGACTTCAAAGGGAATTGGCACTGTCAGTCACTCACTACTTTAGCAATGGTTGTTCCTCTATTGTTCTTAGCAGTAGAACCAGTTTTTTATCTAGAAATGAAGCTGCCCCAAATGGGCTGCAACTGACCTTGACTGATCATGACAATATTATTCTCTTTTCCCAGCATCTCTTGCAGCTAGGGATAGCTATGTGACCCAAGTGTAGCCAATGACCATGAGAAAACGTCTTGGACAGAGAACTACTAGGCAAGTGTTTTCATTTCCTGAAAGAATACTGCAGCTAGTAACCTTGCCCTTTCCCTCCCTCCTGCTCCTCCCCATCTCTGTCCTGGATAACTGTGAGATAACAGAGATCAAAACTATTATTATTTGGCTTTGGTGTGGCAGACCCCTTGACCCAGACACTTGAAAGCCATTCCCTAAACCAACTCCAGTAAACAGTAAACTATCTCCCCTGCTCCTTGCTGTAAACTCGACCGGTGAATCCAACTTGCAGCTCTGTGTATTCCTAACATCACACATCCTTCCACAGAATACAGGGATAGATGCACAGAATGAGCCAGGAGGTCATGATGGGTTCTACTTGTATATCCAAGCCACAGCAGACAGGGAAGGTAAGAGAAGATAACAATGTAACCATCCCTCTATCTGCCATTACCCCTGCCAAGGTCATCTACCAGGGCTCTGAGGATGAACTCCCCCACTGTGAACCTAGGGGCATATTGATCAATCAAAAGACTCAATTCATCTAATAACAGAGATAATATGTGGTCCCTGCCCTCACATGGCAGCCTTGCTCAATTGAAGCCGCTACTCACTTCAGTCCTCAGCCCTTTCCTCTCCCGGCCATTTCTGCTTCTCCACATAGCAATTCTGTCTCGAAGGCTGCCTGCACCTTTTCAACTCTGTAATGACCCAGCAGGTGGTAAGAACTATTAATACTGAGTCTCGTTTCTTTTTTCTCAATTGGAAGGTCATGGTACTTGTGGAACGAAAGCCCTCTATTTGTCTGTGTGGCAAAAACACACCCAGGTGTCTCAGAACGCCCTTTAGATCACAGAGTGAATGGAGTTTCAGGACCCTGGAGAGTGCTCTTTGCAGTAACCGCAAAGTCAGCTTCTACTGCACCTTTTCCAAGGTCCTGGGGGTGGCTATGACTCTTCTGGACCTATTATTAACCAGAAAACAAACAAACAAAGCTAATGCTTTGATTTGGAAAACCATTTTAAATGTGTACGTGTATGTGTATGGTTTCTAGGGACAAAACTCGGATCCTGTGGTAGAGCAGAGAGTTCTTAGCCATAAAGCCTTCTCATCAGCCCAGACAGCCATCTCTTATGCCTAAAATATGGCATCTCTCTTCGAGGAACTTTGATATATAATGAGTACACTTAGCAGGATTAAGACAATAAGCGGCATTCACTCACTAAGTGACTGATACAGGGATGTAAGACACTTGTAACTTTACAAATGGAAAAATAGAGGGGGGATAAGCTATCACATCCCTGGACACTTGCTACATGTCAGGCAGTCTGTTGAGACAGAGAAATGTGCACACACACACACACACATAATCAACATTCTTGTGTGTTGATAAAAAGTGATTTAAGGTTTGAGAGACTCCTATCATCTACCCCATGTCTTGTGAGGAAGTTGGAGAAAGTAGCGCATGAGACCCACAAACAGCAGTGTTAGAATTCAGTCCAGGCAGTCTGACCTGGGAGCCTATATAATTTATTGTAAAATGTAACATTTCAATGCATTTTTATGTGTTCTTTGAAAATTTCATACATGGGTTCAATGTATTGCAATTGTACACACACACACACACACACACACACACACACACATTTTTCAGAGGGTGAAATCCAGTGGTGATGATGTGCCAGTCAGGTTGTTTGTTAGATGGCTTTGGAGCTGTCCCAGGGACCTCAGAACATTTTGTTAGTCCCCAGGAATGAGGACCTGAATACACAATGCACCTAACACATGACTTCCAAACACATGGCCCCCAAACATATGACCCCCAAATGCATGACCCCAAAAGCACATGACCCCCAAGCACATGACCCTCAAGGCTAACAAACAGCGTAGGGCAGTACCTCTCCATTGTTTCTATTATCACCACCCCATCCCACTGAGGTGAGGACCATGTGAGGTAATGTAAAATGGTCCAGAGATATACACACAGCATGTCCTCCACTCTGGCTCTGAAGTAAGCATCAATCCTCTGCATGCTGTCTAGCCCCTGGGAGACTGAGATGGCTCAGAGCCCACCCACCTCAGGTTTATGGATAGCAATCCAGTGAAATGCTGAGTCTGGCCACAACACCCATCTGCCACACCCCAGGAAAGCAGCCCAAATTGCTGGAACAGCCATTGGCATCTGATCTCTCAACTAAATGCAGATTGGCAGTTGATGGGGTCTCTTTCTGAGAACCATTTTCCAGGCTCGCTGAGCTGGCCAGCATGTCACTGTGAGGCAGTGAGAACTTCATTCAAGGCAGGTGCTTCTGTCTACAAACAGCTGCCAAAGCTCCCCAGCCCTCCTTCCTGTCCCCTCTGCATTCTTAACTGTTTCATCTTGAAGAAGAGGGAAAACATTTTAGCTATGGCCGCTTTTCTCAAGGTGTGGTTTAGAGATATCAAATCAGTACATCTTAGAAATCTAGATAGAGCTGGTTTAAAGTCTGCTCTGGGCTTCAATCTACAAATCAAGAAACTGATTGAACAAGAAGAGATTTGCCTAATGCAAAAGGCGTGTTACTTTAGAATTCTATTGGAGTTAGAAAGCAGGGCTTCAAACCCAGATGTCTCAGCCAGTGTTATGTTGCTGTGAAGAGACAACATGACCACGGCAACTTTTACAAAAGAAAATATTTAATTGGGGCTGGCCTACAGCTTCATAGGTTTAGTCTGTTATCGTCATGGGAGGGACCATGGCAGTGTGCAGGCAGACATGGTGTTGGAGAAAGATCTGGGAGTTCTACATCTGGATCCTCAAGGAGAGAGAGAGAGAGACAGAGAGAGAGAGAGAGAGAGAGAGAGAGAGAGAGAGA
>JADRCH010000228.1:0-24246 GCA_019843965.1 Rhynchomys soricoides | reverse complement strand
AGAGAGAGAGAGAGAGAGAGAGAGAGAGAGAGAGAGACTGGGCTTGGCTTGGGTTTCAAAACTTCAAAGCCTGCCCACAGTGACACACTTCCTCCAGCAAGGCCACACCTCCTAATCCTTCTCAAATAGTGCCGCTCCCTGGCGACTGAACATTAAGTCTATGAGTCTACCAGAACTGTTCTCATTCAAATGACCACACCAGACCACTTGGGTGAAGTTCAGATTCTCATGGCCTAAGGCATCCCCTCTGTAATCTCATCTAGAAACATAGTCTAAGAGACACACACACACTTTCTTATATCATGGAGACCATCAAGTGTGCCACAGACTACACACACTTTAACATAGTTCCTGGTGCTAAAAATACAAGCTGACCAATAGGCTTTTCCCTACTTTAATATTGATGAAGTGGGTCTATATTTTCAAAAGCTATCCAGATGTGGTGGTGGAACTCACTCTGTAAACCAGGCTGGCCTCAAACTCAGAGATCCGTCCTCCTAGACCTCCTGAGTGCTAGGACTAAAGGTGTGTGTCACCACACCCAGCATGAAAAGGGCATTTCTTAAGATTCCAGATTATAAGTTTCTTTTCTTCTTCTTTAGTGATTAATATTCTCATTGTCTCATGCACTTGATTGCCATTGGTTCTTCAAAACTGGGACTCCTTGAAATTGAGAAAGGAGACCACTTCTGTGTGAAAGCACCTATCATCTTCCATAATACACAATCACATGTTCTAGATCTGGGGACTTGAAAACTGAGTCATTACAAAATCATTGCACACAGTTTTGGTGACAGCGACACACCAGGATCACAATCCGGGATATTCGGACCAAAAACTCAAGGACTCACATCACAAGACAAGCCCATCACCTTATCTCCCACAGCTGTCCAGCCCGACCAAGATGCTTTCTAGCAAATAATGCCTATTTGACATCTTCTGTCCAAACTCCCAACTCCCAGGGAGTACAGCGTCAGTAATCTTATTTTAGGGTCTATTTATGTAGGTGCACACAAGAATGGGGGAGACTCCAGAAGACGTGTGAGATTCCCTGGAGACAGGGTGAGAGTTAGTTGTGAGCCACCTGACATGGGTGCTGGCAATGAGATCCAGGTCCTCTGAGAAGAGCAGTAAATGCTCTTAACCACAGCATCATCTCTCTAGCTAACCAGAATGACCAACTCCCACCCACCCCAACCTCCAGTTTTCCAGAGCTGGCCACCCAAACTGAACCAGCCAGATTCTCTCCTGGGAACACCTGTACTGAATGTCCCTACTGCTGGAGGCTCAGATCTATGCTTTTACCTCCTTCTCCAACCCTCTCCTGTGTTGATGGAGAAACCCAGCAGCACCAGGTCTGTGCTCTATCTCCGAATTCCCAGCTTTCCAAGACAAGTCTCAGCATCACCGTTTGATAATGCTCGTGGACTTCAACAGAGAGACTTCCCTGTTCTCACCCAGCCACAGAAGATAAAGGATGGCTGAGGTGATGTTACTGGCTGGGCCTAGGTCAGATGACCTACAACTATGATTGGCAATCTCTCACAGGATTGAGAGCATAGGAGGCAAGGCTCTCCAAAGGGAAACTGAGTTTCCATGGTCAGAAGATGCACCCAGGACTGTGTTATGACTCTGATGAGCCTATCAACACATTAAGGCCCACAACTTTCCTCCTCTTCTGCTAAAATATGTGTTATCTGTGCATATGTGTGTGTGTACATGTATGTATGCATGCATGTATAAAGATACAAATACAGTCAGGATTAGATAATATTTAGAGTTTTCTTTATGTTGAAAATAGCAAGGCTTTCTTGGTTGGCAACTGGGGGTGTTTGGGCTGCCAGACTCATCCCCCGCTACCCAGTGGGTACAAGCCAGTTAAGAGAGAATAGAACCACACTGCTCCTGAAAGTAAACTTTTGAGGTGTGATGGCCCCGCCCTGAGAGCTGCTGAGGGGAGACCAGCAGTTCTGAGGGGAGAAAGAGAGCCGCATAAATTACGGGCTATGTGGCCCCTCAAGAGAGGTCTATGTGCCACCATGTCTTAGACTGTCCTGAAGTTCACATGCCTTAGCCATTCAGTCCCCCCACAGCGTGACAGCCTCTCCAAGCCCTCTTACCTGACATTCCGAGTTCTCTGTTCTTTGCCAGTCTCCTCCAATGATGTGAGGTCTGTAACCTTCAGCTTTCTTCTGAAGTTTAAAGTGAAATGAACTGACAGGAGCTTTATTCTGGGGAGGAAATGGAAAAAGAGAGACTCTTGTGAGTTTGGAACCAGAAAGCCTCCAAGGACTGTCTAGGTTCACAGGGAAACATGTTAACCCAAATTACATGCCCTAAAGTTGGAAGCAAGCAGCATCTTCAGACAGTATGATATACAACATTCTATCTCCCATTTGTTCTATACCCTGATGGCTTTGCCTTTTATATGTAGCAATTGTTCTGTCATTTATTAAGCTGATTTTCTTTTAAAAAGGCTCATATTTTTCCCATATAGCATCTGTCTGAGCAGCATGATTTATGACATTAAAGGTTTTGCAAGGTTGATGGCACACACCTGTAATCCCTGCAGAGAGAAAGGCAGGACTGAGTGTGTGGCCAGCCTGACTAAACAAGACCTTGTCTCAAAACAGTTTGACAAAGTAGATATTGTCAGCATTCTGTCTAAGCTCCACCCCACAGTTACCTGGCAACAGCCAGGTATGTCTGACTATGCACTACAAAAGGGGCTGCTTGCCCCTTGCTTGCTCTCTTGCTCTTGCTTTCCCTCCCCCTCTCTCCACATGCTTGCGGCCAGTCTCTTCTTCTCTACTTCTCTCCTCCTCCTCCTCCTTCTCCTCCTCCTCCTCCTCCTCCTCCTCCTCCTCTTCCTCCTCCTCTTCCTCCTCCTCCTCCTCTTCTCCCTCTTCCTCCTCCTCAGTCCTCCTCCTCCTCTTCCTCTTCCTCCTCTTCCTCTTCCTCCTCTTCCTCCTTTTCCTCCTCCTCAGTCCTCCTCCTCTTCCTCCTCCTTCTCCTCCTCCTTCCTCCCCCCCCCCGTCTTTCTCTGTCTCTACTACCCTCTTAGCTCCCCTCCCCATGCCCTGAATAAACTCTATTCTATACTATACCTTCGCATGTGGCTGGTCCCTCAGGGGGAAGGGATACCTCGCATGGGCCCACTGAGGCACACCCTTCCCCCACACCCCACCACACCTCCATAGGACCCATTCTTATATCTCTTTATCTTTTTATAAACACCACAAATATGGTCTTTCTGATGTTTTTAGTGAAAAATTAGCTACTCAAATAGAAAAAAAAAATCTATCACAGGCTACCACTTTCATGAATATCTCCAACTGCATACATACTTCTGCTCTGACACCTACCATCAAGTATTAGCTTTGTGGCTTTAAAGAGGTCACTTGACCTCTCTGAGCCCTCTCTGTGCTGCTCTGATGGCTCTTTCCTAAAACCCCAATGATACGTGTAGGTAGATGAATTTCACAAGCTTGCACCCCACCTTTCTCCCTGTAACTGTCTTTTTTAAAAAAAAAAATTTTTTCTGAAAATACACATACTTTTTTCTTGTTTGTCTTTTTCATTTATTTGTAAGAATTGTGCATATTCAAGAGGTGGAGTGTGATCATTTGGTTCGTCGATATAAAACACACAATGAGAAGACCTGGCTGACTAACATCTCCGTTAGCTTTGGCATGGTTTAACTCACCCCTCCTACAGATGAGGTGGCTCAGTGGGTAAAGTTGCTTGTCACCAATGCCTGATAACCTGAGCTTAAGCCTCTGGTCCCATGTGGTAGAAGGGGAGAACTGACTCTCATAAACTGACCTCTGACCTCTACATGAAAGAGCATGTGAGTGCGCACACACACACACACATTGTCATCGTGTGCTGAGAACACTGGAATTGAGTCCTACTACCTAATTGTGTCTTGCTCTCATTACCCAGCACCTCCCCCCACTACCCTGCACCTTCCCCCATAACCCAGCTCCTCCCCTCATTACCCAGCTTCTCCCCCTCTACTTTTCAGTCACCTGCTACTCCTCAATCCACTCTGAGGTTCGATGTTCTGTTTCTAATGCCCACTTATGAATGAGCTCATGTCACTTGCTTTCTTTCTGGGGTTGGCTTAATTTACTTAGCGATGCCCTCCAGTTCCATCCTTATGACATATTAATTTTAAATCAGGGAACCCTATATGTAAACCTTGAAGCTAAATTTAATCTGAGCTGACGTCCCTCATTCTCAGCATTTCAAATCTAGCAGCATGTTTTTCTACCGTCCACTCAAGACCTTTAAAAAAACCTCAGAGATTTTGACTGTGCTGTTCCCTCTGGCAGCAATGCTGTTCCAACTCCAGCTAACCTTCATCTGCCAGTCTTCCATTCCTCTGACCACTGCCTCCAACATAAACCATTCTTTCGATCTAAATAACTCAAGACCATCTTGATCTCCCACATGTAATTGTTTTTTTGTTTTGTTTTGTTTTGTTTAATTTGAGCATTGTTTAACTAACACCTGGAATCTTATTAGAAGTTTCGTGTGGGCTCCAGACACAGGGACTGAGGAAAAGCCAGGAGGTAAGAGCCTACCTGCTTCCACCTGTGGCCAGAGACCCCTGCCTGGGCCACCAGACCTCCATAGACAAACAGCACAGGAAGAAAGCGACCCGCCCAGTTGTGTGGAGGAGCCAGCTGAAGGAGGGCTCCAGACACAGGGTCTGAAGAACAGCTGGGAGAGAGAACTGGTTTCCCAGGAATATTGACATCTGGGCTTGAAGGAAAGACAAACCACAGTCAAGAGAAAGAAAGACTAGCTAACACCAGAGATAACCAGATGTTGAAAGGGAAGGGCAAGAACACAAGAAACAGAAACCAAGACTACATGGCTTCATCAGAACCCAGCTCTCCCACCACAGCCAGCCCTGGATACCCCAACACACCAGAAAAGGAAGACTCAGACTTAAAACCACTTATCAAGAGGATGATAGAAGATTTTAAGAAGGAAATAAATAACTCCCTTAAAGAAATACAAGAGAACACAGGTAAACAACTGGAAGCCCTTAAAGAGGACACACAAAAATCCCTTGAAGAATTACAGGAAAACACAATCAAACGGGCAAAATTACAGGAAAACACAAACAAATGAACAAAACCATTCAGGAATTAAAAACAGAAATAGAAACAATAAAGAAATCACAAAGGGAGACAACCCTGGAGTTAGAGAACATAGGAAAGAAATCAGGAGTCATAGATGCAAGCATCACCAACAGAATACAAGAGATGGAAGAGAGAATCTCAGGTGCAGAAGATACCATAGAAAACATGGACACAACAGTCAAAGAAAACACAAAATCCAAAAAGCTCCTAACCCAAAACATCCAAGATATCCAGGATGCAATGAGAAGACAGAACCTGAGGATAATAGGTATAGAAGAGAGTGAAGACTCCCAACTTAAAGAACCAGTAAATATCTTCAACAAAATTATAGAAGAAAACTTCCCTAACCTAAAGAAAGAGATGAACATAAATATACAAGAAGCCTACAGAACACCAAATAGACTGGACCAGAAAAGAAATTCCTCCTGTCACATTATAGTCAAAACACCAAATAGACAAAACAAGGAAAGAATATTAAAAGCAGTAAGGGAAAAGGGGCAAATAACAAATAAAGGCAGACCTATCAGAATTACAGCAGACTTCTCACCAGAGATATGAAAGCTAGAAGATCCTGGGCAGATCTCATACAGACTCTAAAAGAACACAAATGCCAGCCCAAGCTACTATACCCAGCAAAACTCTCAATAATCATAGATGGTGAAACCAAAATATTCTACGACAAATCCAAATTTGCACAGTATGTTTCCACAAACCCAGCCCTACAAAGAATAATGGATGGAAAACGCCAACTCAAGGAGGGAAACTACACTCAAGAAAAAGTGAGAAAGTAATCTTTCAACAAACTCAAAAGAAGATAGCCACACAAACAATATAAACAACATCAAAAATAACAGGAAATAATAATCACTATTCTTTAATGTCTCTTAACATCAACGGTCTCAATTCCCCAATAAAAAGACATAGACTGACAGACTGGATCCATAAACAGGACCCAGCATTTTGCTGCATCCAGGAAACGCACCTCCGTGTTAAAGACAAACACTACCTCAGAGTAAAGGGCTGGAAAACAATTTTTTCCAGGCAAGTGGCCCCAAGAAACAGGCTGGAGTAGTCATTCTAATATCAGATAAAATTGACTTTCAACCAAAAGTCATCAAAAAAGATGAGGAAGGACATTTCATATTCATCAAAGGAAAAATCCACCAAGAAGATCTCTCAATTCTGAACAGCTATGCCCCAAATGCAAGAGCTCCCACTTTCATAAAAGAAACTCTACTAAAGCTCACACAATAATAGGGGGAGACTTCAACACCCCACTATCAACAATGGACAGATCTTGGAAACTTAAACTAAACAGAGACACGGTGAAACTAACAGATGCTATGAACCAAATGGGTTTAACAGATATCTATAGAACATTTCATCCTAAATCAAAAAAATATAGCTTCTTCTCAGCACCTCATGGTACCTTCTCCAAAATTGAGCATATAATTGGTCACAAAACAAACCTCAACAGATATAAGAAGACTGAAATAATCCCATGCCTCCTATCAGATCACTACGGATTTAGATTGGTCTTCAATGGCAACAACAACAACAGAAAGCCCACATACACATGGAAGCTGAACAATGCTCTGCTCAATGATAACTTGGTCAAGGAAGAAATAAAGAAGGAAATTAAAGACTTCCTAGAATTTAATGAAAATGAAAGTACAAGTTACCCAAACCTATGGGACACAATAAAAGCAGTGTTAAGAGGAAAACTCATAGCTCTGAATGCCTCCAAAAACAAACTGGAGAGAGCATACACTAACAGCTTAACAGCACATCTGAAAGTTCTAGAACAAAAAGAAGCTAATACACCCAAGAGGAGTAGAAGGCAGGAAATAATCAAATTACAGGCTGAAATCAACCAAGTGGAAACTAAAAGAGCTATACAAAGAATCAACAAAACCAAGAGCTGGTTCTTTGGGAAAATCAACAAGATAGATAAACCCTTAGCCAGACTAACCAGAGGGCACAGAGACAGTATCCAAATTAACAAAATTAGAAATGAAAATGGAGATATAACAACAGACTCTGAGGAAGTTAAAAAAATCATCAGATCCTACTACAAAAGCCTATATGCAACAAAACTGGAAAATCTGGAGGAAATGGACAAGTTTCTAGACAGATACCAATTACCAAAGTTAAATCAAGATCAGATAAACCATCTAAACAGTCCCATAACCCCCAAAGAAATAGAAGCAGTCATTAACAGTCCCTGAACCAAAAGAAGCCCAGGACCAGATGGGTTCGGTGCAGAATTCTATCAGACCTTCAAAGAAGACCTAATACCAATACTCTTCAGTCTATTCCACAAAATAGAAACGGAAGGAATACTACCCAATTCATTCTATGAGGCCACAGTTACACGATACCAAAGCCTCACAAAGCCCCAACAATAAAAGAAAAACTTCAGACCAATTTCCCTTATGAATATCAATGCAAAAATACTCAATAAAATTCTTGCAAACCGAATCCAAGAACACATCACAATGATCATTCACCATGATCAAGGAGGCTTCATCCCAGGGATGCAGGGATGGTTCAATACCCGGAAATCCATCAATGTAATCCACTACATGAACAAACTCAAAGAAAAAAACACATGGTCATTTCATTAGATGCTGAAAAAGCATTTGACAAAGTTCAACATCCCTTCATGATAAAAGTCTTGGAAAGATCAGGAACTCAAGGACCATACCTAAACATAGTAAAAGCAATATACAGCAAACCAGTGGTCAACATCAAACTAAATGGAGAGAAACTCGAAGCAATCCCACTAAAATCAGGGACTAGGCAAGGCTGCCCTCTCTCTCCCTACCTATTCAATATAGTACTGGAAGTTCTAGCTAGAGCAATCAGACAACAAAAGGAGGTCAAAGGGATACAGATTGGAAAGGAAGAAATCAAAATATCACTATTTGCAGATGATATGATGGTATACTTAAGTGACCCGAAAAACTCCACCAGAGATCTGCTACAGCTGATAAACAACTTCAGCAAAGTGGCTGGATACAAAATTAACTCAAGCAAATCAGTAGCCTTCCTATACTCAAAGGATAAACAGGCTGAGAAAGAAATTAGGGAAATAACACCCTTCACAATTGTCACAAAATATTTAAAATATCTTGGTGTGATGCTAACCAAACAAGTGAAAGATCTGTATGACAAGAACTTCAAGTCTCTGAAGAAAGAAATCGAAGAAGACCTCAGAAGATGGAAAGATCTCCCATGCTCATGGATCAGCAGGATTAATATAGTTAAAATGGCCATCCTGCCGAAAGCAATATACAGATTCCATGCTATCCCCATCAAAATCCCAAATCAATTCTTCATAGACCTAGAAAGAGCAATTCTCAAAGTCATATGGAATAACAAAAAACCCAGGATAGCAAAAACTATTCTCAACAATAAAAGGACTTCTGGGGGAATCAGCCTCCCTGACCTCAAGCTGTACTACAAAGCAGTAGTGATAAAAACTGCATGGTATTGGCACAGTGACAGGAAGGTAGATCAATGGAATAGAATCGAAGACCCAGAAATGAACCCACACACTTATGGTCACTTGATCTTCGACAAAGGAGCTAAAACCATACAGTGGAAAACAGACAGCATCTTCAACAAATGGTGCTGGTTCAACTGGTGGTCTACATGTAGAAGATTGCGAATTGATCCATTCCTAACTCCCTGTACAAAGCTCAAGTCCAAGTGGATCAAGGACCTTCACATAAAACCAGATATACTGAATCTAATAGAAGAGAAAGTGGGGAAGAATCTCGAACACTTGGGCACAGGGGAAATGTTCTTGAACAGAACACCAATGGCTTGTGCTCTAAGATCAAGAATTGACAGATGGGACCTCATAAAATTACAAAGCTTCTGTAAGGCAAAGGACACTGTCAATAGGACAAAATAGCAGCCTACAGATTGGGAAAAGATCTTTACCAATCCTACATCCAATAGAGGGCTAATATCCAATGTATACAAAGAACTCAAGAAGCCAGACTCCAGAGATCCAAATAACCCTATCAAAAAATGGGGAAGAGAGCTAAACAGAGAATTCTCAACTGAGGAAACTCAAATGGCCGAGAAGCACCTAAAGAAATGTTCAACATCCTTAGTCATCAGGGAAATGCAAATCAAAACAACCCTGAAATTTCACCTCACACCAGTCAGAATGGCTAAGATCAAAAACTCAGGTGACAGCAGATGTTGGCAAGGATGTGGAGAAAGAGGAACACTCCTCCATTGCTGGTGGGAATGCAAGCTGATACAACCTCTCTGGAAATCAGTTTGGCGGACCCTCAGAAAAATGAACATAATACTACCTGCGGACCCAGCTATTCCACTCTTGGGCATATACCCAGAAGATGCTCCAACATGTAATAAAGACACATGTTCCACTATGTTCATAGCAGCCGTATTTATAATAGCCAGAAGCTGGAAACAACCCAGATGTCCCTCAACAGAGGAATGGATACAGAAAATGTGGTACATTTACACAATGGAATACTACTCAGCTATTAAAAACAATGACTTCATGAAATTCACAGACAAATGGATGGATCTTGAAAATATCCTGAGTGAGGTAACACAGTCACAAAAGAATGAACATGGTATGTACTCACTGTTAAGTGGTTACTAGCCCAAAAGTTTGAAATACCCAAGAGTCACTTCACAGCAACATTAGGGCTGAGTGTGAGGTCCCAGATGGAGGACTTGGAGAAAGGACTGAAGGAACTGAGGGAGTGTGCAGCCCCAGGGAGGTAGTAACAGTGGCAACTGGCCTGACCCCCCGATACTCCTGGAGAATGATCCACCAACCAAAGAATACACATGGAGGGACCCATGGTGCTGGCCACAAATGTGGTAGAGGAGGGTCTTGTTATCCATCAGGGGGAGGAGAAGCCCTTGGGACTGAGGGTGTTAGATCCCCCAGTATAGGAGAATGACAAGGAGGGAAGACGAGAGTGGGTGAGTGGGTGGGTGGGTGGGTGGACTGGGTTGGAGAATATCCCCATAGTTGCAAGGGGAGGGCGGAGGTAATGGGGAGGTTCCAAAGAGGAGATCTGGAAAGGGGGAAACATTTGAAATGTAAATAAAATACGAGAAAAAAAAAAAAAGAAGAAGTTTCGTGTGGCCAGTAATAGCATTTAACTTTCATGGCAGGTGTATTTCCAGAAGTTTCCTTCCTGGAGCACAGCAAGGAGCCATTTTGTTGAAAGACAGATTTCTAAGAGGGTGTGGTGTTGAAATTTCACGAAAGATTTGATCTCCTTCTGCTAGCCTGTTTTAGGTGTTTCCACCTTGCATGGTTGTCGTTGATATCTAGCCTGAACCCTTCCTTATTCTTGGGAAAGTAAAGATTTTATAAATAGAGTTACAACCAGAAGCATTGAGCTCAAAAATTGCCTGCCTGTTTCTCTAAGAGCCCTAGGAGCTTGTCCCAACCCTCAAGGCAGGTGAAACCCACTTGTTCCCGATACCCACTCACCATCGATGCAGCCTTCCATCACCTGGTTAATAAAACACATTATCTGGGAAGCCGGTCCAGAAAAAGGCCCCAAAGGAGGCGGCTTGAGAACAGAGAAGAAACGAAAACATTATCTGAGCAGCAAATAAGCGAGCAAGATCTATCACGGTTAATTATTTGTTCTTAATTGTCAGGAAATGAAGGCTGGCTAGGAGAGGGCTGAGGCGGAATAATACCAAAACCACTCTTCCCAGACACCGGAGCCAAATTTCCGAGTGAGACTTTGCATAGCCCACGAGTTAATCATCTAAACACTGGGCCCCTCTGAGCTGCCTGAGTGAAGATTAATTAGTTTTGGAAATAATAGCTAAATTGATGTGGCAAAGGAGCTCAGACTCCAAAATAATGGCTGAAAATTAGCCACCCTATTTCTTCATTTCTCTTTGCGGGGACTCCCGGAGGACATTCATCTTTGTTGCTTTTGTAGAAAGGGCTCATTAATCAAACAGGCAGATGGGCCTTCCGAAATCTGTGACGTGGAATGAAAAACCAGCCCGCAAAGCACACAGAAGAAAGGTGGGTGGGTGTCTGCTCGGGGCTCGTTCCAAACCCAGCCAATGGCTAGGTATTTCCATCCCATCGTTCCAGCAAGGTGCTAACTACAACATGCTAATCTTTTCTCTCACGCTAGAAAACGGGCTTGCCACGGACCGGAGGCTTTCATGGGTCCAAAGACTGGACTCCACTAAGGGGATTAAAGCTAATTTCATACAGAGTCTTTAAACCAACCTATATAAGTAAAATATCGTCTGTTTATTACCGTGTTATATCCCCCACATTTCCTCGACGCAGGACATTTTAACACTCAATTTAGCTTTTCACTAAATTTAAGAAGAGAATGGGGGAGGGGGGACTCTCTGAAGAAATGGGCTCCAGTTGCTACCGAAAGCCATCCGAAGACTGAAGGTGCTAGCTGCTGGAAGCCTTGGGCTGACCATTTGGAACCCAGTGAGGGCCAAGGCTAGGTCTTCGGGGCACCAATATCTCACAGAGCATCAAAGGTTAAGCAAGAGCAGCCCAAAAAGATCATAGACGTCACGCAATAAGACTCTGTCACCCCAGACAAGTGCTCAACTATCAGAACACTTCAGGGAGCCAGTCTTTAGCCCACATAGAGCCTACTATCTAGAACCCCAAACTGAATGTGGAGGTCTCGTCTGCTACTGAATACCAACCACAGCCTGCCTCTGTCATTATGGCAAGAAGCCCAGGTTTCTGGCTCTACTTAAGGATTCACCTGCTCCATCCTCACCACTGAGGCCTGATTCTTCCCTCCCTCCTATACCTCTGTTATATGACACAGGTTCTAGACCATGCCCTCTCTAGACCGTGTCTTTCCATGTGCTGTCACCCTGGCTTTTTATGCTTTTTCCAACTTTCTCTCACTCTTCTACACACCTGCCTCAAATCTCAGTTGAATAACTCACATGCCAGGAAGCTTCTTTGTTCCACAGATTGGATGAATGACTCCTTCGGACAAACCCACCAATAAAGGGGCCAGTATTTGGCTCAAGACAGCCCAAGACCAAGTGCTCAGCACAAAGATATATTTGCCCCAGAGGTGTGGGACTGTGGAAGGCAGCCTGGTTTCTGGTTGAGCTAAGGTTTAAAACCCTGGGACCCAGTAGGGGATTCTCAGCAGAGAATAACCCTACAAGGGACAGTAGGTGTTTTGCCAGGCTCCTGGGTCCCAGGCTCCTGACACAAGGTCATAGTTCTCCATAGGCCTGTGACCATCAGCAGAGGTGTGGTCACGTAGCCTCAAGACATCCTGATGTTAATGAGGCACCTGGAGGCTTAGCCACGACCCTTCCCAGACACTCCTCCCTGCAAAGGTACTTCAACCTCGCCCTTCCCTAACATCGCAGGGTATGGATTCACTCATGCCACTCTCCGCCATGACAATAAACACCCTGAAACCATGGTCTGTCTCTCTTCACCGGGATCTGCCATGGAGAATAATGGAACAGGTCTTCATCTAAAGAGCCACATCTAGTCTCCCGCAGAAGGCCTCTCAGCGCTCTCAGCCATGGCAGCCACCAAACCAAGTGAGCTAGCGGGTGACAAGCCACAAACCGTGGGATCCAGCCACGCTCCTCCCTGCCTTCCCCTCTCAGCCCCAGGCTAGATTCAAGCTAGGGTCCCTCACTTCATTCTCAGCTCTTCCGTGACATCCAGCAGCACCTGGGATGCCCAAGAGCCTGAGAACCAGATGGAGCTGGCTTCCATGCAGTCCCCTGGACCCCAGGCCATGATCCCCCTACCCTTAATGGTGTCCAGCAGCGTCTTCCCAGGTGGTGCCAGTGCTGTGGGGTGAGAGTGGTCTTACCTCTCCGAGAGACCTGAGCCTGGGACGGATGCAGGACACTCACCACTCACCACCAATTAACCCAACAGAGGGCAGGAAATAGGAGACAAAGACAAGAGATAGAGGAAGAGGGAGAAGGGGAAGGGGACAAAGGTCTGCATCTGGGTAGAGAGGAGGCAGGTGTGGCCTATAGGAAGTAGCAGCTTACAAAAGTAAAAGGGGAAGCCCCATGTTTGGATGAGGTGTTTCATTTTAATTGGGTGTGTTGATTAGGGCATCCAAAAGGGTGCTTTTTATTGCTGGACTTCAATACTTTGATAGCTGGATCTCAGTAGTCAGCCTCAGGAGGAGGAAGTGGCCAAATAAGGGAATAGGCCTTGGTGGCTAGCTTTAGGAATGTAACCTAATGGTTTTTAGCCAGGCAGAGGGAATGGGGGAGCAGGCAAGGCATGCCAGAGCCATGTTTGCCGTGTTCAGGCTGCCTGGAGTCCCTTCTCTCCCCATTAGCAGTGTGTGCACAGGCAGAATGCATTTCTGACTTGTGTTTTTTATTGACACATTTCTCTCTGCCATTAATCCCTGAGTTTTACAAGAGCGGAATATATGACTTGTTCACTAATATAAAATGCCTCGCATACCTGCTGCATAGCATTCACTCAAGGAACTGTGGTTGGCTAGGGAAAGAGCAAAGATTAGGGAACTTTCTCAGATCGGTCCAGTTTCAGCAATTTGCTTTGACTCATAACAAGTGTGTCCCCACTGTGAGGCAGGGGAATGTCTTCTGCTCTCTGGCAAACCTTTCTGTCAAGAGCATCATAACTTCTTGAACTTAGGAATTGGAAGAAGCTGATATCTGGAGCCCTCAAAAGAAAGAAGGCGTAAGATCTGCCTGCAGTCATGTTGTGGAAGTGAGATGCACAGAATGGTAGAGGTTGTGGAAAGAGAAAATGGAGGAATGTGTATTTAATGAGGATACTGCAGTGGTGTGGGTGGACCTCATCTCTTATGGCTGGCTTCAGCATGAGAAACAGAGATGATAAAGCAGAAGCCTAGAAGCCTCGCTAGGCAGCAAAGATCCAGTCCACACACTAATTGACCTCCAGGACTGACATTGGAGTTTAGGAATTTAAATGTATCCAGATGTCCAAACAGTCAATAATCCCCAAGGAAGCCAATCAAATTAGCTGGAGCCCAGCAGACTGTGGCCAAAAAGAAATTGGACAGAGTCTAAAGGAAATCCATTTGCAGGCTAGGACAGGAATGAAAATCAAAAGCCAAGGGCTTTCCGCTGGTGCTGCAGTTCCCACAAGAATGCCTCCTGTTCCTAGTGGGCTGTGAACTCCGTGAGGGTTAGACTCTGTCTGCTTTGTACATGTGCATCCCCAGAGCCCAACAAAGCACTGGGAAGACAGCAAGTCTTCACTGTTTATATTTAAGTAAATTAATCCTCCTCCCCCAACCATGTGTGTGTGTGTGTGTGTGTGTGTGTGTGTGTGTGTGTGTCCACAGAAGCCAGGAAGAGGCATCAAATCCCCTAGACCTGGAGTTATAGTTTATTATGGGCCACCTTCGGTGGGTGCTGGGACCCTAACTCAAGCCCTCTGAAAGAATAGCACATGCTCTTGACCACTGAGCAATCTTTCCAACCTTAAACCTCATTTCTTCCAACATTGTTACTGTCAGATTCTCCAGCTCTGCCTCTCTCCAGCCTCCACTGTGCAGTTGAACCTCTAGAGGGTCAACTAATTGTTTAGGGAACATGCAAGTGTGAATTTATATACATAATTTCCGAAGATGACTTGGCAGTACGTGAAGCACGGGCATGCTGGATAAGCCAGTAAGTCCTTCCTAGACATACACAATAAAATCACTCTGAGGCATCCACTGAAAAACACATAAAAATGTTCAGAGTACAACTTTTTACAAGGGTCCCAAAGGGGGAATGAGATGCCTGCCAATGGGAAAAGACACACAGTTGATTTCTAAAAATTAAAATATATGGTAGTGTAGTTATCTAATGGAGTACAGCAATGAGAAAAAAGAGAGGGCTATACATGACCAGATATGAGCAAATATGCCACAACATGCTACACACCAGGATATTTGCATATAATTTAATTTACATGTGACTTAAAACCAAGCAAGACAATATATCGACAGTCCCTGACTCACAACGATTCAGCTTAAAATGTCCAATTTGCAAGAGTGATGTGTGTCCCGTGAAGATCACATTTCATGTTTTGAATATTTTTTCTCTCTCTCAAGATAGCAACATGCAGTATGATAACTTTTTGTGACTCTGGGCAATAAGTTTGGACCTTCTCTACACCCTCCCAGTCAGCCATGCACACAAGCTTTGAATAAAGTATAGATTCAGTATATTATTCCGCCAACTGATATTTGGAAGCTAAGCAAATTAGATGTGATTTTTAATTTTTTATTCCACTTGTTTATCGTGGCACATTCTATGAGGCGTGTGTTAGTAGAGAGCCAATTTCAGGGGTCTTCTCTCCTTCCACCATGTGGGCTCCAGGATGGAACTCTGCTCACCGTCAAGCTTGTAGTCAAGCATCTTTACGCACTGAACTGTGTTGCCAGCCTTGGGTGTGTTGCTGATGACAACATTTTAAACTTATGATGTGTTTGTTGGGACGTAGCTATGTAAGTTGAGGTGTGTCTGTATTCTGCTAGATGACAAGGAGTGAACAGACATGGATGGAGATAGCAATGGCCAATGGGGTTAGAGTAGACATCAGGATTTTAGCTGAGATCTGACTGCGTGTGAAGTTTGCCATACCTTAGATTGTATTCCATTTAAATACACTAAGCCGTAATAAAAACATCATTCCAACATGAGAAGCCATTGTCTCCAGAGGCCCCTGTGTACATTTGATATATGCAACAGAAATAGCAAGTGGCCAGGTATGAGGAGTGCCAGGAGCAAGCCCCAGCAGGGTCAGGTCCTGAGGTGGGACACAGCAGTCAGTCAGAGGAAGGTCAAAAGTAGCTGACAGCCTTGGGCAACTTAACTCTCTCTTGCTACTTTGTAGCTAAAAGTCACTGGTTTCTGGCAATTAATTCCTGCTTATAGCAGCAGGATATTGAGGATAGAAGTTAGTTGCTTGAACTGTTCTATGATTCAAGGGCCTCTCACTGATCAGGCAAGAGGCTCAGAGTTCGTTAACTCTTTGTGAGCCAGAGAGAAAGAAAAGGAAAAGAATCAGGCAGGCAGAAAAAGAAAACATTCACTCTCTTTGGATGCAGCAGAGAAAAGAAGCCCCCAACAAACCTTATTACTGCTCTCAGTATTTATACTGTGTCTAGAAATTTCCTCATAGAAGTCTCAGGTAGAACCATTAAAACAGAATAATTGATCACATGGTTTTCTAAGCACTCTTACATTCCATAAGATCCTAGTAAGTCTGAGGCAATAGTTCATGTCTCAAACTGACAAGACTTGTTAAAGCGGAAGATTGTTTACATGTCTTTCCATTAAGACTAGAGCCTGACTAAGCATTTGTTATTGGTTACTAACTTCATAAGCTCATTATAAGTTTAAAAGCAATGATTTTTATGTCACAAGTTAGCGTGGTTTTGTCAGGAGACAGATCATCTGCCTTGCGTCTTATTATTTTGAAGTTCTGTATAGATAAACTAGTTAATATTTTATTTTCTGTCTTTGCACCTTCAGTTGTCCATTCCCAGTTTATGACCGTTAGTTACCAGATAGTTGCCTCATTCCTAACCTAGAAGGAATGTTTTCCTTGATTGTAAATTTGTTTCAAGCCTGCTTTGCTTTTCTAGTTCAATTAGCCCACGACACATGAAAATTTACAGAGCTCTATTTGCAGCTTTTATTCTATAGAGGTCTTGAAATTATTTGTATTAATTTAGGACTTCTATAAAATCATTATCAGGAATTATAAAATCATCAACTTGTCTACACAGCATTACTACATGAGAGTACATCTCCATGTTGATCTGCAGAAATTGTGATTGATAGTGTGGGCTGATGCCCAGGAATCACTAGGCTATGTAATAGTGACCAGAAAGGCATATCAGTAGCAACAAGCAATCCTGGGATGAAGTCTCTGAAGACCCTGCATTCTCAGAATGCACCCATTGATGGCTTTTGACAGAGGGTAAATAATAAGTGCTGTGGACTGTGATTTGAGAGGCAGGGGCCTCTGGAAGCACTCACATTTGTCTTTTATAGAAGACTATACTCATGCAACAAAAATGGACATGAGCCACTTTTAGCCCATGGGTACTTACTTATCAACTAGTTTATGTTTGGTTTCTGCAATCATTTACTGTTGATGACACACCTAAAAGTGTAAGCCCGGTCTTGGTCACACCCTGCCTTCTCACATGGCTTCACCTGAACAGGCCATTCTCATCTGAGGTCCAGTGCCAGTATGTGTAATCACTGAAAATCCCAGATGACCTTCACTCCATCTGAAACTAATCATTGCTCTCTCCTTTGTACTGCACTAGACTGTCTTTGCCATAGAGTATAAACTTCCAAGAGGATATGGATTTTGGCTTTCTTAATAAGGGAATATTCAGCACCTAGGACAGCACCTGGCACCTGTTAGCCCATGTGCCGCAAATCACTGGAATATATTCCAGAAATAAGGCTAACGATCAACAAACAAAACCTTAAGGAATTTCAAAGCTTCTATACAGTGAGGAAAACAGTTAACTTAATGAAGAGAGCCTGCAGAGTGGACAAACATCTTTGCCAGCTAGAGAGCCCGCAGAGGACTCCTACCTTGAATATATAGAGAACTCAAAAAACTAAACAAGAAGATATCAAACAACATAATCAATAAATAAGATAAGGAAGTGGTTAGATACTTCTTAAAGGGCTAACCCCCAATGGCCATTAAACATATGAAAAATTGTTCTCACAAGCCACCAGATAAATGCATACCAAAAGCCAAGACCACACCTCACACTCCCAGAAGGGAAGTCACTGAGAAAGCAAATGATATTAAATTAAACCACATTGTCTGATAGAAAACAGAGATAACTAGAGACCACATTAAGTGAACTAAGCCAGGCTCTGAAGGTGAAATATCACGTGCTTTCTCTCATTCATGGGTCCTAGACTTTTTTTTTTTTAACAGATATATAAAGCCACACATGGATGGGACCCTTGAACATCTGTCATAACCCACAGATTATATCAAACTTATTCCAGTAGACACTGGGATGATGCCTCTGGTCTTTAGGAGTGGCATCCCAGGAGGCTTGTCTGAGGCCAAAGCATCACCCACTTGCTCTCAGTCACTGCCTTCCTCTTCCCTGAATCTTCTGTGTTCTGGTTTTATTTCTGTAACAAATACCCTGACAAAAACCACCTTGAGGGGGCAAATTACAAAAGGCCTATGTTGTAAGCCAAAAACTGTACATTAAATGTGTGCACACAGTGTATATTTATTATAATACGTGTGTTCACCACAACATAGCTCCTTTACAATGTGTTCATTATTGTATATGGTAATATACTCTTGTATATAGTTAGCATAACACAGACTCGATATATTTAGTTATGCCATATCACACAGTCATACTCATGTAATTTTATATTAATTTATAATTAGATATTACGTACTTGTCACACTCTGTTATAATCTCAATTCATTACAAACATGTGTACATGTTATCACATTCCCACTGGCATCAACCTGATTCTTCCCCGGGCCTGTTGAATTCCTGAGTCTCCTGGGTAGCCTGACTACCAGGAAAGAGAGGAAACAAACCCACCGCAACACCATACACATGTCATGCATGCATACATTCACACACATACACACACACAAACACACACATATATATACCTATGCACACACATACACATGTAAACACCAATTTGACACATACATGTGTATATATACGCATATTGTACATATGCATGTGCACACACATGCATATACATGCATCAACACATACACAAACGGTACACATGTATATACACCTATGCACCCATACCTACATGTGTAATCACAGATCTGACACATAAGTGTGTGTCATATGTGTGTATATATACACATTACAGGTGTGCATTGCACACACATGCACATACATGCACACACTGATATAGGTGCACATAAACACACATATATCACACTCACAAACATTTCTTAGCTTTACCTAATGGAAGATCTTAATAATTTTAGGTCACTGTTTTCATAAATCCTCATGGAAGCCCACCACACACAGAGTGTAAAGGCTTCATGAGTCATCTCAAAGCCAAAGCCTGTGTGACCGCCACCAGTCAGGAGACAGATGGATGCCAGCATCTCAAAAGATAGCACCCGCCTTGACTCCACCTTATTTTTGAGATGCAGTCTCTCACTGAACCTGGAGCCCGCTGAGATTGCACTAGGCTGACTGGTCAACAAGTGCCAGACATGCCCCTGCCTCCTCCTTCCCAGTACTAAAACCACAGACAAGCACCAGCAACTTTTTACATGGGTGCTAAGACCTGAACTCAGGTCCTCACACTTGCACAATGGGCACGTTACCCACTGAGCACCCTCCCCAGCCTTTGCACAGACTTGAAGGCAGGACGCATAAGCGAGAGAAATCATAGAGTGCCTTTAAACCTCCTTTCCTTCAAAACCCACTTCAACTCATAGACAAGAAGGTCTGCTTTGTTTTGCTGTTTCCACATAGAGCCTCCTGTTGGACCAAGGCACTGTCCGTGAAGCTTTTCCCTTAAATAGCATAGTGCCGCTGTCTGGCTTTCTTCTCCAAGCTTTTGATCCCATCTGCAAATGCCGACACTGGTGTTTCTTAATCTTCAGAAAACTTCAAGAGAAAGTTCGCAGATGACAACCAAAATTCATATAGTTTTTCTACAAGGGTCCCAAATGTTTTATTGACTGAAACAACAGTTGTAGATCCAAGCTGGCTGCTGGAGCCAGACAACTAAGTCTGGAAAAAATTCAGATGATGCTGATTACATAAAAATGACCGCAGCTGGAGGGACCCCCAAAGGCTGTGACTCCTAAGATGCATCCAGCTCCTGCTGCAGATCTTTACTTCCCAGAGGGAAGGTAAGCAACTCAGAGGGACAAGCCAGCAAATCCACCAAAAACCTGCTCCTTTGGGTCCTTCCTCCATTGCTGCCACACCTAATGTGTTCTGTTCTGATGATATCCTCCTGTTTATTTCTGCACACACTCAAGGTCTCCATCCTTCCAATGGGCCTCTTTGTAGTTTCATCTGACACATACACAACACACAAACACACACACACAGCACACACAGCATACTCACATATGTGTATATACATGTATGTATATACATACGTACATACATACACACATATGTCTATACACACATAAGATCTCTATCTCCTCCAATGATCCTTTTTATAGTTTCATCTGACACATACACACAATACACACACACACAGACACAGCACGCACAGCATACTCAATATATGTATATACATGTATGTATAGACATACACACATATGTCTATACATACATAAGATCTCCATCCCCTCCAATGGTCCTCTTTATAGTTTCATCTACATACACACACACACACACCACACACACACACAGCACACACATACACACATATGTCTGTATGCATGTATATCTATATACATGTATGTATATAAATACACATATATGTATATACGCAATATGTACTTACACACATAAGATACCTCCTCAAATGATCTTCTTGATAATTTCATCTGCACTCATAGATAAACACACACACACCACACTCACACATACATAGACATATATATGTGTACATGTATGTATATACACATATGTATATATACATATGTATGTACACACATACATATACATACATGTATGCATGCATGTTTTATGTACACATGTGTGTATATATGTGTGTATATACACACACGTGTCTGTGTCTGAGTGTATGTGTATTGCTCAATGCCCTTAGCCATCAGGGTTAGCAAGTTAACAATAATTTGTGACTCCATCTCACTCTAGAAGGCTAACATCAAGAAACAGAGGGTTATAAAAGTGGCTCAGCAGTCGAGAGCACTTCCTGCTCTTTCAGAAGATCTAGGTTCAGTTCCCAGAGCCCACCTAACAGCTTACAACTGCCTGTAATTACAGCTCCAGAGACTCTGGTGCCATCTTCTGGCCTCTGTGGGCATCTGCACTCACACATGGTTTACATAAACTCATGCAGGCACATGCACATAATACAGTGAATGAATGAATGAGTACATTTTAAAAAGTAAACAATAAATGTTGGAAAGGATGGAAGAGTGGGGAACCTTTGCTCACTGCTAGTAGGAGTGAGAACTGGTACACCGACTACGGAAATCAGCGTGGAGGTGTCTCACATAACTAAAAACAGAACTATCATACGGCAGAGCTATACCACTGCTGGGTGTTTTACCAAAGGGTTCCACATCAGCATTTCACAGAGATCTTTGTGGCACTATTTATAAACACCAAGATGTGGGATCAGCCTAGATGCCCACTGACTGGTGAATGGATTGAGGGAGCGGGGTACACAGACACAATGGAGTTTTATATAGCTCTGTAGAAAAAAATGAAATCAGAACATTTGTAGGAAAAACAGATTGAACAGAAAATTAGTATGCTAGGCAAAAAAAAAAAATCCAGAGTCCATGTTATTAATCACCCCCACTCCACTCCCAGAGAATCAGAGCTGTCTCCCAGCTTTGTCCTCTGAGTCAATGCAACTTTGTTTAGAAGATCTGTATGTCTTGATATTCTCATGGAGGCGGAGGCTTTCTACGGAGGAGTCTTCAGGGTGCTAACAGGCTGTACGGTGAGACCATTTCTAGCGACCCTCTCCCTCTTCATTACCCTCTCCCCCTCCCTTCCCTCTCCCCTTCCTTCCCCCCCTTCTCTCTCTCTCTTTCTCTCTCTCTCTCTCTCTCTCTCTCTCTCTCTCTGTGAAGGTCCACAAACATGAATGACCTTGAAATGTACAGTGAAGTCCCTCTGTGTCAGCTGTCCACATGCTGAGAAGCCAGCTCTGCAGGGGACCAGGGGAACATAACCAGGCACCAGAACCGGGTTGAGGGAGATGCCATTAATCATGTAGAGAGCGCCAGCAGCACCCAGGGAGCATGTGCCAAGCAAGCTAGGAAATGTCACCCAAGCAGCACTATCAGTAGGCCTCCTCCCCCTGCCACATGCTACCTCCAGAAGAGCCATGTCATAGTGAAAATAAAGAATAAGACTGGGCAGCGAATGCCCCTCCATCTTCCTCCCCAACGTCTCAGGAAGCATTTGCTAACAGCCACCTATGCTGCTCTGTGCTCTATAAGTCAGTGCACAGGAAACCCAATCCTATGGGTGAGCGAATGCTGACCACCTCACCCCATTCACCAACCCCTGCCAGCCTCGTGCAGATCCAGCTGCTTCACCTCTGTGAACTGATCTTTTTGTAACACAATTTGAGAGTCCAGGAAGGCATAGAGCGTGATGGAAAGGAGAAGCCTGAGGTCTACAGCTAGCTCCCAGATCCTGGAAATGCAGGGCTGTGGTCTGATCAGACTAGGGAAGCGGGCGGTGCCTGTGTCTGGCACTTTCCTTCTGGAGACTCCCATGTCTACCATGTGCATAGGTCAAGGTCATAATGCTCCAGGAAGCCCCAATTTCAGTGTCTTCTTGGCTGTTCAAAGTCTAATAAGTATAAGAATCTATTTCACCCTGAGCATTTTGCTACAGAGAAACACCAACTCCCAGCCACCCATTGTAGAGAAGACTTCCCTACACTCTCTCCCATGCCCTCAAGAGCTTTCTTTCTGGTCAGTTATTCTTTTACAGAAATTGTCTTAGTTAGAGTTTTACTGCTGTGAACAGACACCATAACCAAGACAATTCTTATAAAAGACAATATTTAATTGGTGGCTGGCTTACAGGTTCAGAGATTCAGTCTATTATCATCATGGCTGGAAGCATGGCAGCATCCAGGCAGGCATGGTGCTAAAGACGGAGCTGAGAGTTCTACATCTTGATCCAAAGACAGGCATAAGGAGACTGTCTTCTGCGGGCAGTCGGGGGTGGGGGGGATGGGGGCAAGCTTTCTTCCAAACGAGATGGAGCTTGAGCATCAGATATCAAAGCCCGCCTACACAGTAACACACTTCCTCCAACAAGGCCATACCTCCTCATAGTGCCATTTCCATGGTCCAAGCATATTCAAACCATCACAGAAATGTTAGTTGCCTACCACTCAGGGGGCATATGGGAAAAGGAGACACAAAGATTGCACAAGCAAGAGGGCCAGACCCTCTGGTTCAGCCATGAAACCTCAATACTATGGTCACCTAAACAAGATCTGAGTAATGACAACAATTGGCATGCCAGTATAAATGGGGGAAGTCTTACAAGACCCCACCTACAGATGAAGAGCTACAGGCCATTAATGGGGGCTGAGTGAGAGCAACATGATTTTCTCCATGGACAGTTCCCCTGATAGGATAACCAATCCCTAAACACATGGGCAACCTTACACACATGACATATGAGCACCACTAAATGGACCTAGCAGGTTGTATTTATAGACTAAACCCAGTGGGGCAGCCACATGAAGCCGACAGTCATCCCTGATCACCATCATCCCTGCTCTCTGTCATCCTGCTCACAGTCATCCCTCATCACCATTATTCCTGCTCTCTGTCATCCCTGCTCACTGTCATTCCTCATCACCATCATCCCTGATCACCATCATCCCTGTTCTCTGTCATCCCTGCCCAGTCATCCATCATCACCATCATCCCTGCTCTCTGTCATCCCTGCCCAGTCATCCCTGATCACCATCATGCCTGCTCTCTGTCATCCCCGCTCACCGTCATCCCTGATCACCATCATCCCTGATCACCATCATCCCTGCTCTCTAGGAGCCTACCTGGAGATAGAAAGATACTGAAGTGTGTTTCAGATTTGTAGCTGTTTAGCTGTATAATCGCACCAATAGTAAACAAAACGAAAAGGAAACGGATTGTTCTCATCTCTTGGTATCTTATTTTTGCTCATTTTACTGGAGGATGGGTGTCATGGTAGAGATTACTCTTCTAACCTGCAGAACCCAAACAGAAGAACAGTGTTCCTTGGAAGAGAGATTGAAAAAGTCAACAATATGACTGCCAGCTAGTGAGCACCTATAATAATCTCGTCACCACATCAGACACATTAAACGCATTTTGTTTAAACTTTCCAAACAAGCCTGCAGGGTAAATATTATTTCC
>JADRCH010000227.1:2628792-2682572 GCA_019843965.1 Rhynchomys soricoides | reverse complement strand
AAAAAAAAATTGTTTTCTTGAGCCTTCCTGATTTGTTAATGTGAAGAAAGAATGCTTTTGTCAGGAACACTTCCTAGATCTTTCAACAGGGATAAAGATGTCTCTCATTTCTTCACAACGTGCATCTCTTCTTCCTTTAATGCCACAATGGCAGACACTCCCCTCTCCTTCACCTCCCTCTCCCAGGCCTGGGTAGAAGAGAGGCTTTGAGAAGAGTGACAACCTCCCTGTGGTAGGTCTGTGCCTTGTCACCAAGCCTCCTAAGCTCAGGTCTGTGGTAGCCATGGGAGAGACAGCTCCATGCTGTGTGGCTGGTGACATTTCAGCCTGCCAGTGCCCTACCAATCAGTGACAGACTCCTGTTATCCAGGACAATGACACATGAAATAATGATAATTTTCTCTAAAGAGTCTGGGAAGGGAGAAGAGGGGAGAGGTTGTAGTTTTGGCTGGGAGGGTGAAGAAGACAGGGCTAGGTAAGAGAGAGCCAGGCATGGGTTTCAGTGGTCTGCCTGGCAGGACCAGGAGAGGGAATGAGAGTTGGGGCTAGAGCTGGAGGGACCTGTCCTAGAGTGGCCCTAGGAACACAGTGATGGAGGGGACCTGCTGATGGCCAGGAACAAGGGGGCAGGCAGCAAGGCCTGGATAGAGCTCCTGGGGCTCTTGGGTGGAAGACATTGGTCTTCCTTTCAAACAGGAGTAAAGTTACTTTTTGTTTTTCTCAGTGGTACCTCTTTAAAAGCTAAACAAAATTGGAATAGATGCCATCTGGGTGGCTGAAGTAGTTGGCATACATGTTTTAGGCTGGAGGTGGTTTATCTCTCTAGCCTGTTGTTCAACCTTCATGCTCAACTTTGTTCCAAACCCCCCAAAAGTTAAAAACAGAACAACAATGAAACCTTGCTAACAAAAATTTGAAGAGGAGCCAAATCAGAATAGTCAAACACCAAAGGCCAGGTGGCAGTTTCAATTTCTGATGTAAGTAGAAGAAAACCTGTCCTAGAACAGGATCTGGGACTGAATCTCAAGGTGGATCAGAAATGTTGCCAGAACCATCCTTTGGGCTGGGAACACCTTTCATTTCCCTGAGACTTTAGGGCAGGACAGCATGCCCTGGGCTTGAGCTGGGGGTGGAGGGTGGGGTTCAGCAGAGACTTCACTGCCCTCAGCCCTTCTGGCCCTTCAGGAGCAATAAGGAACCCCAGAAGGGTGACCCCTGTTTTGAGAAGTCTGTTGAGAGTCTAACCCATTGAACATGAATGTTTAGAAGTGTTCACATGCAGTGCTATCCATCATTGGGAAGCTCATCATGCGATAAACCTGTGTGCTTCGCTTATATCCTGTATTTGCATATGTTTCTCCCACCATGTAATGTATTATCCACTTGTGCAGATATACGAAAGTCAATGAACATTGTCACTACCTGCAATTTTGCCCTGTGTGGCAATAGGCCTGGTGCTGCCTTCTTCCAGTATGCCCAGCCATGCTATTCAAGTGATAATTGGTGTACTGTATCTTTAAAAGGTTAAAAACCCCCTTTAAAAAAAAAAAAAAGGTCTGGACTCCTAGTGGAAAAGACAGGCAGAGCATGGGTTGGCTCTGGATTCAGAAAGCAGCTGCTGATTAGATTCTGTGTCTGCGGGCTGAATTTATTCCGTGTTTCCAGCAGGAATTCAAGAGGGATGCTTCTGTTTGGGTTTCTGATCGTGATTTATATTTATTCAGAGGAATAACAGAGGGTGGATCTGTTCCCGGAGCGAGCATGCTCACCATCAGCCGACTCTCCCATTATCCCCCTGCTTAGTTTGGTGCTTCAGTGTACATGAGTATTCCGTGTGCGTATGTGTGTATACAAATACGCATGCACGCCTGGATGGACAGACATACGCAAGGCTATTTCTTAAGAGCAATTCCTTCAATAAGGTCTTTACCCCTTACTTGAAACAGGTGTTTATGAAAAAAATGCACAATATCCCGACTGATCGGAATAATTGAAGAAGGGTGCTGGATCCGTGGGTCAGAGAACACACAGGACCAGCTTGCTACCCCAAGGCTGAAGGTAGGGGACTCTGGGTTTTTATTCCGCGGATGGATTCCTTGCGCTTTATTTTTCCCTGATTGTGTTTTCTCCCGCGGTCGCCACCGGGAAGTGCCACAGTGCCTGGATTCCATTTTGTCGCTGCCTTTCTCACGCCAGGTGTCTGGGTGGCGGTGGCGGGGGATGGCAGGGTGACCACGGTGTGCGCGGTGGGCTGCGCACTCGGCCTGGCTGGGGGAGCGCGAACCTTAAGTGACCCCCGCGCGTCAATCACTCGCAGCCGCGGCTGGGCTGTAACCCTGTGCGCGCCGTGCGCCCCCCGCGATCTCTAGGCTGCGTTGCTCTGCAGACCTGGCTCCTGGGCCGGGCTGCTACTCTAGGAAGAGTCAGGCCCCAGAGATGTATGTTGGTGCTTGGTAGAAGGATCATATTGATCTGATGCTGGGTGCCGGGACTGAAGGGAGAGATTTCTCTCCCTGCTCGAAGTCCTGCCACCCCCTAAAAACGATTCCACGTGGTGGTGGTGGAGGGGTATCACACCTTGTCAGTCCTCTACCCAAAGCACACTACACCACACCAAACGCCAACTCCTGAGGTGGGAGTGGGGGTTGGGGGAATGTCTTGCCCTGTCACTAATAAAGCAGGTGCCCCTTCCTAGATGCCCCACATTTCACCATATTGTAAAATGGGAACACTGCTGGTGACAAATGGCCCCTGGGGAGGTGATGGACAACCAGACTGGTGGCTGGGACAGAAGTGGCCAAGTAGAGGAACTTGGAGACCTGTATGGACTTCCTTGAAGCTGGCTGGTTTGGTTTATAGTGCTTGTCAGGGTCAGGACCCTTTCTGTGGCTTAGCCAGTCCGTGAACTTTGGGACAGTGTTTGCACAAGAGCCTGCTGGCCTGGAGGAGTGGTACTGTGGTCCTCTTTTTGCTTTGCATCTTGAAAGTTCTGGCAGCCTTTGGTTTTGCAAGGCAGTGGCCAGGTGCCCTGGAGATATCAGGCATGCTTTGATTTTTAACCCAGGCTTGCCTTCTGTTGTTGGGGTGGGGGTGGGGAGTGGAAGGGTGGGGGGAGGAGAGCAAGGCATTTGTTGAGTTAACCTCTACAGAAGTGTTCTCCAACCCATGTTTATGTAGTTATGTAATCCCAACTAATGATCAGACCCTGTGCCCAAATACTAGCAGCAGCCCTTCTGCACTAAAGTTGGGTGCTTCTGTTGTTTATAATGTCTTTATGTAATGATGTGTGGGATGACAACATGAAGCATGTGGGGACCAGGAAGAATCATTTGAACAATGTGAGGGTCAAGAACACAGGCAACAAGCAGGATTGTTGCTTGAAGTCAGAGGTCTCAGGATTGGGTTATGTCGATCTGAAGCTTTCCACCAATTTCTGCCCGGGGAATACTTGTCTGACCCTTCTGTTGTAATCTCACCCCTCTCTGTTCATTGAGAAGGATATAGCCACCTCTTCAGGGCCCTCAGATTCCTAACTCAAAAGGACAGAAGGACACTGGATCTGGGGTGGCCACTTAGGTGCCTCCAGAGGAAAAGCCAGAGAGAAGTCTTTCCCACCTCCTGTGCCAGTTTTGCTCTGGGCTGGGATGTCCTGTGAGGTGGGAAGAGACCCATGTTGGTGGCTCTGTTTGACAGCTGCTGCTTGACATGAAGACTTGCAGGAGCTGGATGCCTTTTCCATCCTTGCATTAGAATGCTGGGGGTTTTGCAAGGTAGGAGGATAGCTGTCCTGTGAGGAGCTCTGCAGGCAGGAGAGCTTAGCTCCCCCTTTCCACCCAACTCTGTAAAGTACCCACAGCCCACAGATCTTAACACAGAGACTCTGGTCATATTCCCTGTCTACTGCTGGATCTGGTGGGCAGGTTTGTTAAATTGGTGACTAAATCTGACCTCCTAAGGCTACAATTATTTTCTGGTCCTCAATACCCTGGTTCAGCCGTTGGCTGGTGGGGATGGGGGTGATGGGAGCATTGTTGCTTTAAGGGCTAACTACTATTGTGTGCTCTGTAGATCAAGATGTGCTCAATTGGCACTATTGTCAAGATGTCTCCGCCCATTGTGTTACAGCAGTGGCCACCCTCCTCGAGTGCAGAAGTGTAAGCTGCTCTTGGACCCCTGCCAAATGAGCCAGGGAGGCATTTAGTGTGTGAGAGGTTCAGGCAAGAGGAGGTACATTTAGTCTGAAGACCTGGCAGATTCCAAGATCCGACTTGATGGAAGATAACGTTAAAAAAGCTGTGTGACAACTAGATAGCTTTCAACTTGTCTTTCTTCCTGCTCAGCAAGTTCCTTGTTGTCTTTCAGGGTTTTATTTATTTATTTATTCCCTTAGGCCCTGACAGGCTGGTTTTTAGTCTCTAACTTCAGGAGGAGTCAGGGCACATTTTGCCACTCCCTAACTGTACCAGGACAGGAAGGGCAGGAAACCTGGCTACCTGAGCAAGCAGTTTTGCTCTTCATCTATAAAGCTGGTGGAAGGATCAGAACCTTGAGAAGAAAAGGAGGTAGATAAGAAAGTAGCATGCGCTCCGCAGCTGGATGGCTTTGTAGGTGCCACACAATCTGGACTGCACAGCCATGAAGTGTAAAAGCAGAGAAACATCCATCACAAGTCTGTGGGTGTGAACTTCATCCTGCTTCTATTGTTGGTGGGAATTTCAGACCCTCTTTCAGGACTCAACATTTAATTTAAAATTCTAAGAACCTTGCTAAAATGCACTTAGAAAATCTGTAGAAATCATTAAAGCTTTGTGAAAGGGTTAGGGAAGTTCTTTTTAATCAAGCATCATTAAAACATAATAATAATAATAATAATAATAATAATAATAATAATAGAAACAGAAGAAACTGGAATGTTTAAAGGCTATAAGAATTCAAATGCGGACTTTTAAGATTAGCAGAAGCATATAAGCAAATTAATAAAATGTTATATATTTTGTTGCATCTTTTGACCTGTGTATATCAAGAGCAGTTTAATGGATGTTTTTGTGCCCTGTTTAAGAAGGCACATGGATCTGGAGCACAAACCAACTGAGTTGTGGTTGGTTTCTGTTTAGCATGGTGTTTAGAGAGAAAATGCAGCTATTTAAGAAAATAGCCTGCCTCTCAGTCCTCCCTAAAGTTTCTGGATAGCCAGAGGTTTGCCAATCAAATCATACTACAACTATAAGTCCTGCTGGGAACTTGGTGGTCTTTGGTTGGCACTTAATAGGGCTGTACTATACATTATTAGAGAAGTTTAGTTTTAACATCTGAGAGTCCTGAGAAAATGATATTGGAACTTTCATGTATCTTCTTGTGGCGAGAGGCATATTCCAGCCTTCTGGGCCAGTGTCCACTATGCTACAGTTGAAAGAGGGTTGATGGTGGACTGGAGTAGAGGAGTGGGCTCTGGTGGCATAGCTTCTTACGCCTTTTAGGGAAGGAGGGTTGAGCACTGCCAGTGTACTAATCCATTGGATAAACGAGTTCAAGATGTTATGACCACACCTCAGGGTTAGTGGTGGGGATTATTCAATTCAGACATTGTGCTCAGAACTGGAAGGATGTCTGACTTACGTGAGCACAGAGTGTGGCCCAACTCTCTGCCCATGTGCTCAATTGCAATTCTTCACTAACACAAAGGCAACCAGAAGAGCACAAGTAGAATAAAAGGAAGGTCCATTTTTACAGTTTGGTCCATCTGTGGAAAATGTGAGGACCTAACTAAAAGCAAGTGAACATCAATGCTTATGGTCTGAATGCATACATTTCTTGTCAGATTCCTTATCTGAAAGAAAATGTTCATTTCATGTCATTAAATATAACTAGATATATTCTGATTTTTTAAAGGGTTCCATGTCATCAAGGGAAGGGGCATCATTATGATGGGTGGAAGAGAAGCAATTCCATGAAATCCCAAGGTGGTGGGAAGGCAGAGTAGAGCAGTTGGTGATGTGAAGTGACTGAAGGTCCCTCCCTATCAACGGGGCTGTCCTGCTGGGTCACTGTTGAGAACACTTGCTTGGGGAGTGGGATGGCAAGTGTGGACCCTGAGAAGGATAGATGAGCTTATGTCTGAGTGAGCGGCTCCTCCCCTCCTCTCCACATGCTCCTGAATGCCGAGTGTAGTTGAAATTCTTGTGGACAGAGAACTATGGTGGAGCTTTACGCCTAGACATTTGAGGCCTGACCCAAGACTGACCCTCACATTTAAGGAGTGAAGCAGAGAGAAGCATAGGGACCTCCGGATCTCTCTGAGCATTGATGGCCCTTGTAATGGAAGTTCAGAGTTAATCTTAAAACAAAACAAAACAAAAACAAAAAATAGTCATGGGTACATAATTGGATCTGAAGAAAAGCCGAAGAAAGAATGGAAACAACAAATGAGGCAGCATTATAAACGATTGATTGATGTGTGGGGCTCATTTGGTAAATGAAGGCAGTATTATAAATGATGTCTGGGGCTCATTTGCTAGAGTGTTTGCTCACAAACATGACGGTCTGAGCTCAGTCTCTAGACATGGTTAACAAACAGTCAGGCATAGTGCTGAGGGACTTAAAAACCTCATTGCTGGGGAGGCAGAGACAGGGGGATCCCTTGTGCTCATTGGCTGGCCAGCCTAGGGCTACTTGGTGAGTTCCAGGCAAGGAACCTAAGGAATGACATCTTAGGTTGTCTTCTGGCCTCCACATGCATTCTGCATACATACACACGCACACATACACATGAACATGTGCAAACACACACATGTGCACACATATACACATACATATGAACACACATACACATATTAAAAATAACATGACATATTCAGTTGAGTCTATAAATAATTTTAGTCTCTTCAGTCATTGGCTGCACTTCCATGCTCAACATGAGGTGGTGAAGCTAATGAGTCCTGAAAGAAATGAATGCCTTTGATAGAGAGGGGGAGGACTTTGTAAACCTTCTTAAGATCTAATGTGGTAGGTCCTTGATCATTACATCTCAGACTCCTCACCAAGGCCCACATTTGGAAATACAGAAAAAAAAAAAATCGCATAGTCTCTTGACTTCCTCTGTCTGTGGCTTCAGCCCAGATGCCAGAGGCAATTTGGGAACTACCAGCACTTTGCCTTTGCAGTGTGCAGTTCTCATGTCAGGATTTCTGTGTGTCTTTTGGTATCTTAGGATGAGCGTATTGCACCTTGGAGAAGGCCCAGACCATTGATCCCTCTTAGCTGTGGCTCTGATACACAAAGTTCACATTTGATTTCAGATAAAAAGACAAGTTGCCATGGGCATGGCTCTTAGGAGTCAATCACAAAGAACTCAAAGAGTGAATATTAACTACAAATGCCCGTCTGCTGGGGTGGCCAAAAAAAGTAAGCATGTATTCCTTCCCCCAAATGTCCTAATTCCCTGGCCCTCAGAATATATTTAATATAGTATTAGAAACTACCTGACTCAGCAAATCTTAGTGTGGGTACTGGACCACTCATGATTGAAGCATGTACTAATGAACCCAACTGAAGCATTGCTATACAAAGCCACGCAAGAGGAATGGCAGTCACTTGCTCCCTGCCCTTGTTTTAAAGACTTGTAATGATTTTAAGGGATTTCTTAAAGCATAATTATGATCACAGCAAGTGGGGGAGCTGAAGCCTAATATGCTTTGGATTTCACGTTCTGCTCAGTGGGCATCCTTGCAAGGGTGTCTCTGAAATGATGGGGAAGACCCAGAAACCAACCAGTCATCATGTGGGGAATCTTTCCCAGCAACTGAGATGACAATCTCTTATTCTTTTAAACTAATTGTAATGAAGAAAAAAAAATAATAGAGAAAGCATACCACCATGAAGTATATAAATCATACACTTATAATTGTATCTAAGGAAAACAGTACTTCCAGCACTCAGTACTCCATGTCTATTCGAGAGAAAGAGAGGTAGAAGCCTCCTCCTCCAACCATCCCATTTCATCTCCACTTCTCACCAGTAACCATTTCTCAGACAACTCCATGTCTTTCCCCTTATTTTTCTTTATTTGTCTTATATTTGTGTCCATAAACAATATATTGCTTAGTTTGTGGTGCCATATAAGAAATGAAATCATATTGGAATTTTGTTGTTCTGGTGTCTAATAAATGTGGCCCAGGAGCACCAGTAAGGCTGCACTGGTTGACAATAGCTGGGCTACCTCCATATCATCAGTAAATTTCTCCTTACCTGATCAATCTTGAGTGCTCCTCTGATACTTCTCCAAGTCCTCCCTCCTCCCTAAGGTGATTGCACCTGCCAAAGCAGGGCTGTAATACTGTAGGTAACACCCAGTGGTTGGATGCTATACTCCTTGGATCATTCACATTGTTGACTGTAGCTAGAATGTCTTCATTTTGTTGAACTGCTGTATAGGATAAGATGGGCACATTGTAGTTTATAACTATCCTATTATGAATAAACAAATTCACAGGATTTTTTTACTGTTGCAAACAGTACAGCTATAAGCATTTTTGTTCAAACCTCCTACTGAGCATGCACGTTCATTTAGGGAATAAACACAATAACAGAATACTGGTCACAGACTGTGAATGTTTTCAATGCTATACAGTAGTTTCAAATTAATTTTCATGAGCGTATGTGAATTCACCTCAATAAAAATTAATTTCCATTGTGACAAACATACCTATATATTATATATCCTGCTGTAGTGTAGAATTGTCTCTGTTGCTCTGTATTCTTGCCAATGCTTTATATTTTGTAGGATATTGCCAGATGTTTTTGTCAGTCTTATGGGAGTGTAACAATAGCTTATTTGGTTGTGTATATTTGATTGTTTCAGAGCTTTGTATGAGTTTCTGGCCTTTCAGGTTGTGTGTGTATGTGTGAAGAACCTTCCACATCTTTAGACTGTTTATTTTAAATCAGTGTTCTATACATTTTTTTCTATTTATGTCGGAGTTCTTTCTATTCTCAAGTATCTTCTCATTCATGGCTCTTTCAGTCTTTTAAAGTGTCTTTAAAGAAACAGAAGATCTTGATTTAAAGTAATAAAGATGTATCCATCTTTTCTGTGTCATTAAGCATTTCATATTTTAAGGACATCCTGAAGAGAAACACTATCTTTTAGAAGTTTCAGGCCTTTTCTTTCATGTCCCCCAAACTTAGAATTTTCTGTGGATTTGACAATTATCATCAAAATAAGGACTTTCCCTTTTTCTGTTATCTGTGAAGTCTTTAAAAATATTTTATTTTATTTATACTTAGTGTGTGCATGCATGCATGCACACCATAAGACAGCCTGCAGGCATTGGTTCTCTTTATCCACCATGGAGCCTAGGGATTGACTCAGATCATGAAGTTTGGCTTCAAGTACCTTTTTTTGCTTAGCTGTCTTGCCTGACATTTTAAGCTTAGCAAAAATAAATAAGTAAATAAATAAATAAATAAATAAAATTAATGGAATTTTGAAAATTGCTTTTCCTATGTTTATTGAGATTTATATTTTTTCTTCCTTAAATTTGTTAATGTATGGTGAACTAATTTTCTAATACTAAATTAATCTTGCTTGCCTAGAGTAAACTTTATTTATCATAACAGGTCCACATTTGTATACACTTCTAGATTTGTTTTAGTTATATGTTGCTTAGAAGTTTTGCATCTACACTGTGATTTCCATTCCTCATCCTCTCCTTGTCAGATTTTATACTGAGTTTGAGCTAGGACTCAGTGGGTTTTAGAGCAGTCTCTCCCTGTTTCTGAGAAGGGCTTTTGTATGGCCGGTATTATTTTTTCCCTGAAAAATTTGGAATTCCTTACTCAGTTTCTCCAGGAATTAGTGGATACTTGGGTTTTAATTTTTTCTTGACTCAGTTTTGGTAAACCATCCCTTTCTATTTTATTTGACTTTTAAACATTTGTTATCAACTTGCTTTTAACAGGCATGTATCTTTTAAGTTCTGTTGTGTCTGTAGTTGTGTCTCCTCATTTCCACTACCAAAGCCCTTCCTGGTTCTGTTGTCTTCTCATAGTTTGTCATAGCTTTAAAGAAACAGTTGTTCATTATCTTATCATTTATTTTCCAGCAAATGCATTTTATATTGATTTTTAAATTTTCTCCTGTTAGCTTTGAGATATTGTTATCTCTTATTTTGAATGTTTTTTTCATTTTCAAGGTTTTTCTCATTCTGAACAGTATCAACTCCACATTTTCACTTTAATTTGCTACCCATTTCTGATATGCGATTAGCTTTATATCATTTGGTTTTAAGTATAATTTCCACTATGATTAGTCCTTAACTTGTAGCTACTTATAGCTATAGTTTTTTTATTTTAAAATTCTAGGTACTTGTTTTGCTTGTCATCTTCCTGCTATTAACTTCTACCTAATTTTATGTTAAATTACAAATGTATGCATGAAAACTGACTTCTAATTTTAATTAATTTTTGCGATAAGATTTCACTATATAGCACAGGCTGACTTAGAGTTACTATGTAACTTACTATGTAGAACAGGCCAGTCTTGAACTCAAAGAGATCTGCCTGCCACTTTCTGGAGTGCTGGAATTAAAGGTATGAACTGCTATGCTTGGGCCAAAGTTCAACTTTAAAACACGTTAATAATAAAGTTAAGTGTGTGGTCAATTTTCATAATGTTATATGAGTCTACTATGCAAGTTCTATATGCATAATAATATATGCAAGTTCTAGGTCAAGCTTCTTGATTATGTTGGTCACATCCTTTCTATCTTCACTGTTTTTGGTTTGTTTGACTAATTATTGAGAGAAGTACAATAAAATCTCCTGCATGATTATAGATTTGATTTTTCTTTTGTAGTCTTTCCATTTTTGTTTTTATGTGTTTTGAGCCCTTGTTGTTAGAAGCCTGCATGAGTTTAGAATAATTTTGTATTTCATGTTAATTGCATTTTGTATAACAAAGTAGATCATTTTCTTTTGTGATTCTTTTAGTCTTGAATCTTATATGGACTAATGTCCACATAATTCTACCCACTTTGTTTTATTTCATATTTTCTGTTAGAACTTGAAATGTTATAATTTTCTTAATGAGAAGTTAAAAACAACCCTTATGTTTTTGTTTGCTTGTTTTTGAGAAAGGTTTTTATTTGTTGTCGGATAAAGGTCTAAGTTGGGTTTTTTCTCCTCGAAGGTTATTCTGCTTGTCATCGTGTCACCTTGTCTCATTGTCACCTTTCATATCTAGTGTCAGTCTTGGCTTTCCTTTGAGAACAATTAATTGGGTTTTTTTTGTTTTGTTTTGTTTTTTTGTTTTGAGCTACATTTAAATGTTTGGTGTTTGTCTTCAGTATTCCATGGTTTCACAAGGTGTTCTAGTACATGCTACTATCTCATACTTAATCTTCACAGTCAGGGGAAATTCTCCTCTTGTCCCCTCTTCCCAGGAAGCCACAATAAATGAAGCTCAAGGTCACTATAATCTGCAAATGTCCTCAACCTGGCATGCACCATTTGGCTGCCTTTCTAGACTGCAGGTTTTACTTTGTTTTGTTTGCTTACATTTCTCACAAAAAAAATCCAGCTCATTAGTCATTTAGAAAGATGTTTTCTCTATTATACCCATCTGTATTAATTGTTCCCAGTAAGTTGGTATTGTCTACCAGGAAATTTCTACTAGGAAATTCTAGTCCTTTGGGTCATCTTTAACACTACGATTGATCTTAATACTTACCAACCATGGAAGAGTTTGCTGATCCTGTTGAGGGATGTCTATGTACCCTCAGGGTTTTACAGTGGTCAGTCTGTCCCATGATCTAGTCAGCAGATAGGACGGTGTGCTCTTCCTAAGGCAGCATTGCAGGCTCCTCCAAGGCTGATGGAGACATGCTGGCTGATTGTCAGTGTGCTTTAACCTGGGAGTAAAAGTCTTAGTGATTCTCAGTTGTAACCAATACTTTTGCCCTTGCATGCCACAGTACAGCTTCTAGGGACTCAATTCTTTCTCCATGATAAACTGAGAAAGCGGGTGGATTCGGGCTGGTTTTCAGTTTCATGCATTGACTGTTCTGGTTTGGTATGACACAGCTTCCTGCCTTGCTACCCCAGACCTGAAGTAGAGTAAATCAGGCTTAGAGGTAGACTCAAGACCCAGAACAATTTAGCTTTTCTGTTATAGATGCTTCTTTTCTTCCATATCATAGCATAGCAAAATATCTACCTCCACACTACCCTCATGTATTCAGTTTTAGTATGCTAGGGAATTTTAGGGTCTCACTCTCTTGTGTGTGGTGATATATTGAAGGCATCCAGTAGTTCCTGAGGACTGATTCTCTTGCCTTCTAGCAAACAGGAAGGTGGGGGTCAGCTGGCATCCTCAGCCCCGTTTCCTTGCCCATGTGTCTGTGCTGCACATGGCTGAACTCCCAGGGATCTTGGCTGAGGGATCTCATAACACTCTATCCAAGAGGCCTTGACTGGTGAGTGACTCTGCTGTGGCCTGCTCTCAGGCAGGTGGGCCCTGCTGCTCACTTCCTGAAACACTTTGGAGCAAGGGCATTGGTTCTTTTATTGTCCCCTTCCCTTCCTGTGAGCCTACTGTTGGGGTGGGATTGGGGAGGGAGGGCACAGCAGATGGGCTTCCTGCTTGCCAGGGACCTCCTGCAGCCCAGGGGAGCTAACAATGCCAATCTCACTTCTGTTCCTATCCCTGGGTCCTTGAACATCTTTATTCATTCTCACCAAGCAAGGTTGATATGTGCCGGGAGGAGACTGTCTTAGATGGTCATATAGGCACTAGGTGGGTGAGGGGCGCCTCTTTCTATCCATGCTTCCTAGGGCTTAAGGTAGAAAGAACTCATCTAGTTGAGTCTGGGGCTGCAACCCCATACTCCACTTCCATTCCCAAATGGGCGAGACAGTAATTCAGGGACTGGAGGCAAACTCTCCTCCTCCCTTTTCATACCTAGTGATCCTTAGAAGGGTGCTCTTCTATTTGAAATGTATGCAGTTTGTGCCTGGGAGACAGAAGAAACTACACAGGGGCCAGTGAGAGCCTTGTAGGCTTGCCAGCCTTCTCTGTAGGTCACTGGCCAGTTTGGTAGAGCATCTGCCTTTTGAAATAGGCTGAGAAGCAGGAAGCTGGAGTTTCTGATTAGCTCGCTAATTTGTAATGGCAGTCCTGGAAGTACCTGGGATCCTGGGGCCTGGGAAGAGAGGTAGTAAACTTTGGAGGGAGAGAACAAGATGAGAGCAGAGTGGAAGAGGAACGTGAGCAAGGGGAAGAAAAGAAAGGAGGAAGGAAGAGAAGGAGGGAGAAGGGGACAGAGGGAGAGAGAGGGAAGGAGCTAAAGGTGGAATATAGTACAACCCTCACTCTGGCTTCAGAACCCGGCACGTGTCAGTTGGCTGGCCTCTGACCTATGTAGCCAACAATGTCTTTGAGCATCTTACCTTTCTGTCTCTATCTCCAAGTGCTGGTATCACAGGTATGTGCTTCTGTGCTCAGTTTTATTTGCGGTAGTGGGGATCAAACCCAGGGCTTCCTGCAACCTAGATAAGCATTCTACCAACTATGCTATATCCCTACCCCCACAGCTTTTATACCCATTTATCTGTTGATAGAAGTTTGGGCTGTTACTACATTCGAACCATCATGAACAAAACTGCCAAGAACATTTATGTACAGGTCCTTATGTACCTGGAAGGTTTCTTTTGGGTAAATACCTGATCAGGTATATGTTGGAATGCTGATTTTCTGTCTCCAATCTGCTTGTCCTTGGGTTCTGTTTCCCTTCTATTAAGGAGTTTCAAATTATTGATTACTTTTTTGTTGTTGTGACAAAATACCGTGACAAATATAACTTAAAGAAGGGTGGGTTTATTTTGGCTTACATTTTGAGGATACGGTCCATTGTGGTAGGAAGGATGGAGATAGGAGCGTAAGGCAATTGGTCAAACTACACCCTAAGTAAGGAAGCGGGAGTGATGGATGATGATACCCAGCTCACTTTTTCCTTTCCATCAGTTCTGGGACCCCGCCTATGGAATGGAATTTCTCATTTCAATTAACCTAATCTAGAAATTTTTCAGGCATGCCCAGAGATTCGTCACCTGGGTGATCTTAGGGCTTATTGACAATCAATATTAACCATCCCAGCTAGTGACAGATGCTGGACACTGAGCTAGAGTAATTTACTCTAATTGTCCACTGACCTGTTTGATATCCTCTATAGGAAATTTGGTGTGAAAAGGAAGAACACAGGCACTGGAGCCAGACTTCCACCCTGACTATGTCATATACCATGTGACCCTACACAAGTTACTTGATTTCTTTGTGCCTCAGTTTCCTCACCTGTCAAATGTGGAAATGTCTCTTGTGGGATGGGTAGATAAGAAATAGATATACTTGGCCTGTCTTGAATACTCTGCTTTTGAAGGACTTGACGAGGAGTAACGGGGTCTGAAATGTGCATGCCAGATTTTGTAGCTGCTCACAATGGGACTGCCAGCCTCTCTTCTTCCTGGCATTATGCTCCTTGTCCTCTCATTGAGCAGCTTCTGCCCTGAGTGGACATTGCTTTCCCCTGTCACCACTTTTCTTTCAGCCTGGAGCTGAACTGCTGCCTTTGCTGCTTAAGCTGAAGTTTTGTTTCTAATTAAGCACCTGTGATCCTCCTGCCTCATCCTCCCAGGGATTACAGGAGCCTCAGCTTTTTAGTGTGGTCCAGTTCTGTCTCTCAGATACAACAACCAAACAAGAAAGCCTGGAAATACCCCACTGTGCTCTGAGACACTTACCACCTGGTTCTTTTCAGAGTCAGCTTCCATGGGGCTTGAAGCCCTGTGCTGACTAGAGCCTTAGCAAAGGGACCGGGGGCCCAGGAATGCCTGTCCTATATCTGCACAAAACATGACTGTTCAGCATCCACCATCAGCACAGTTGAGGAATCTCATCTGGAGCCTCCTGGTGCTGTTATTAAGATGGAGATGGGAGCCCACTGAGTGAATGTTGGAGACAAGGAGATGGTCCTTCATCTCTTAATGCAGAGGTAGAAACCCTTTCTGGACTTGACCTTTTTCTCTCTCCAAAAGGAAGAACAGGAGAAAGCAAACAATAGGACTGACCTCTGAGAGTCTAAGGAAGTGCCTGTGTAGACACTGATCATGCAATCAGGTGGTGGCGAGAGACTGGCTTTGTTGTGTTTTGGTTTGGTCTGTTTGTTTGAGACCAGGTTTCTCTGTCACAGGCTGGCCTGGAATTCACTGTATAGATCAGGCTGACCTTAGCACCACAGTTCTGCACTACCCTGCTGAGAACTGAGACTATAGAAATGCAACACCATGCTTGCTTTATGATCAGGTTCTTTTAGTTTAATTTTTGAGAATTTCATATATGAGTACTTCATGTATATCATTTCTTCCTTCCCTTCCAACTCTTCCCATGTCCCCTTCACTACTCCCTTCACACACACACACACACACACACACAGAGAGAGAGAGAGAGAGAGAGAGAGAGAGAGAGAGAGAGAGTTCATTTAGTGTTGCTCTTATGTACATGTATTTCAGACTGACCACTTAGGATAGGATCACCTATCAGGGCCTTGTCCCTGGGGAAGACTGATTCCCCTCTCTCTCAGCAACCATTGATTGCCTATAGTTCTTCATCTAGGGATGGGCTTTGTGGCATTTCCTCATTTTATACTGAGATGTCAGCTGGTGTTGTTTTTGCACAGGTCTTGGTTATGAGACCATATTGTTGAGATTTTATGAGTTTAGCTTCCCTGCCATGTCTAGAAGACACTGTCTAGCAGCAAGTGAGAGGACAACTTTGGAGACTTGGCTCTCTCCTTCTGCCGTGGGTTCTGGCATTGATTCAATTTGTCAGACCTTTGCAGAGGATTCTTTTTACCCTCTAAAGACCCCTGAGGTTTTTCTTTGTAGTTTTTAAAAATTAAAATATAATTATATCATCTTCGCTTTTCTCTTTTTCCTAGAATCAACTACTTTTAAAAATATTTATTTTTATTCTGTGCATATAAGTGCTTTGCCTGTATATATGTGTGTGCACCACAGGTGTAGGTGTACCTGTTGCCCATAGAGGCTAAAAGAGGGTGTTAGATCCCCTGGAACTGGAGTTAGAGGCTGTTGTGAGCCACCATGTGTGCAATGGTAACTAAATCCAAGTCCTATATAAGAGCAGCAATGCTCTTAACTGCTGAGCCATCTCTCCAGAATTAGCGATCTATCTACACTGGCTCCTGGCAGCTGGAAAGGACAGGGACCAAAGGAACACAGAGAGGCTGATGGCTTATCATTGTCTCTCTTCTGACTCAATCCTAGCCCTGGTGGTGAAGTAGGAGATCTGGCCCTGTCCCTTGCCAGCTATGGCACTTGGGACACTTGGGGGAGCTAACCAGGGTAGTGCTGAAGAGAGGGCCCTGGTGTTATGGATATGGGAAAGCTGGTGGGCTGACCAACTCAGTTACCATTCAGGTCCAGATCCAGGGCTTTGAGTTGGTCCACCCTAACATCCATCCCATCTATGAACTGCTAGACCATGCAAAGGGACTGGGCCTACAGATACAATGCTGCAAGATCTCCACGACACAGGGCAACAGCAGGGTATTGGAGAAGAGTCCCTGTGAAGATCCAGTATTGATAGTGTAGCAGAAGCCAGAGGCCTTGAACCAGGCTAAAGACTCATTGCAATGAACATTTACAAGTAAAGATGCTTGGACAAAAGTGTATACTGTGTGATACTGTGTAATACTGTGCAGTTTCCACAGTGAGATGCTTGTTTGTTTTTATTTTTTGTTTTCGTGTGTGTGTGTGTGTGTGTGTGTGTGTGTGTGTGTGAAGGATGCAAGGGTGGAGGGTGGATGTGAAGGGATGGGGAGATGGGTGGTACTGGGATGCATGATGTGAAATTCACTAAGAATCAATAAAAAGTTTTAAAAAAGTGTGTGAACTTTGGCTTGTGCAGTAGCTCAGTGGTAGAGTGCTAGGCTACATTTGTAAGGTTCTGGGTTCAATCTCCAGCATCACTATCACAAAAAAGTTAGAGAAAAGTAAAGACCTTTATTGGGGAATGGTGGTATACGCCAGTTACTCTAGGACAAGATGAACACCATAGGTTGGAAGTTCTGAAGTATAGAGAAAGTTCTGGGCCAACAGGGGTTGTCATAAAACCTTGTACACCTGAAGTTTTTCTCTGGAAGGAGCCCAAGATGAAACACTCTAGCTCAAGAGTAGAGAGGTTATGTTAGGGACCAAGCAGAGAAGGCAAGAGGAGTCATGATACTGGAGCTGAAGAGGTGGTGTCACCCTTGATGCGGGATTGGCAAACTGAGGGTCTGCACGTGCATGCTGACTGTCCAGAGACTGCCTTAGGCTTCAGTGGCTGCACTGTGTCAGGCCTTCTGCACGAATCAATTGAGACTGGTTGTTCTTTCATGAAGGGATGAAGTTCCCCAGTGTTTGCCTGGCTAATTACTTCCTTGCTTGTGCTCATAGATGCAACCATACTGAAACCTGTGGGTTTTCCTGTTTGCCTCTGCTTGCCCTTGCAAGCTTAGCTTCTGTTCTGCAAAGTGGCTTGCAAGGGGACTCTGACAGTGTCTTTTTCAGATTGCTTGATGAGGCAGGCTATCTGTTACAGATAGACAACACTTCATGATTTATTTCTAAGTAGACATTCTTAAGAACTTCAAGAACCAGGCCGTGGAGAGCCAGGGGAGCTTTTGCTGTTGCTTTGGAGCAGAGGACAGTTCCAGCCTCAGTGACCCTGGCTGTGGTCACTGGCTTTGGGCTACGATGTTTGTAAACTTGGTGTTTGAATGTGTGGATGGCAGCCTAACTGCAATACATGTTGAGGCTCCCAATCGACATTTGGGAGTTGCTACATGTTGTAGAGGAAGAATTTGAATGATTGTCCTTCTGTGGGAGGTGAAAAGGAAGCAGGAAACTCGTGGGGGGTGGTCCTTGGTCTCCGTGATCAGGGATAATGCAAACATGAAATAATGCAGGGCTGAGGAGGAAGTGCTGACACTTGGCGAGCACTTTCATCTAAGGGAACAAGCTAGAAAGCAATGAGCCCTGAAGTGTGTCACCTAGCATGCAGTCCTAGAAGCAAGGTGTCATGAGAGTGTGAGCCATGACTGTACTGCTCTGTGGGGTGTGCCTCGGTTTCCTTGATAAAGCAGGAGGGGAGAGGATACTATGGCATAGAGTAGTTACAAAGGTTAAATGGCTTCCTATCTACACATTGCTTTGGGTGGTGCCTGGTACTTTAAGACATATATACATTCTTTGTTAAGGGCATAAAGGAACCTGGAGCCCTGGGAGGATACATCAGTGGTGCAAAGGCTGCTGAACTAGGTAGCTCTCAGGTAGGATCTGAACTTAGCCTCCTACTGATCTGTAGCCAGCTTTCCCAAACTTGGCACCTGTGGTGTTCTGAGCCAGACAGTGCCTTCATATGGACTGCACTGTCCCATGCATTGGGGCAGAACACAGAGCAGCAAGGCTGGCTTCTGATAACTGGATGCTCACATCCAGAAACGACAACCACGGATGTTTCTACACATTGCCAAATGTCTCTCTGGGGTGAGGAAGTTGCTCCTATTTTAATTCCGCTGTGTAGGGGGCTCAATGCTGCTGAGGACTTGCCAATAATTTCTGTCTGAGTTTAAGAGCTAGAGGATCAGGATGTCTCCTGTGAGATAGGGTCTGTTATGCATGATAGGAAAGCTGCACTCCAGAAATCTGAAAAAAAAAAAATATAGCTGCCTAAACAAAACCTGCACAATGACAGCATCAGTTGATATGCCAACCTGGAAATCTTACAGTACCCCACCCCTAGATGTAGAGCTATGGGCAAGTAAAGGTGCTGAGACAGGAAGAATCGGTCTTCTCCAGGGACGAGCCCCCTGATAGGTGACCTAATCCAAAGTGGTCAGCCTTAAGCCGAACATATGAGCAACACCAAATGAAATCAGCAGGCAGTATTTTTATAAACATATACAGACATATGTAATAATAGTTAATGAAGAGGTCATGAATTTGAGAGGGAGTGGAGAGGACCAGAAGGAGTTGGATGAAGGGAGGGAGAGAGGTGGAAGTAATGTGCATATAGTCCTCGTGTATGAAATTCTTGAAAATGAAATTAAAACTCCAGTAAGTCCAGTTCATAGTCGTTGCCTTTGCCCTTATAGATGAGCTCAGGGCACAGCATATCTGCTGAGTCCTTGGACTACTCTTTCTTCCTCTTTCTCTTGGCTGGGAAGACATCTGGGTGAATTTATCTATATGTGCACCAGATCAGGTGGGTCAGGGAGGCATAGCTAGTTTGTGGTTCTCTACACAGTGGTCAGCTTGCCCTTGCAAGTACAGCTGATTGACTTAACTAGATTTAGAGTATGTAGGACCCCAGAGCAGAGGGGTCAGCAACCAGAGGACTGCTGATCTTGACATTTGTCAGTGCCTTGTCATGAGGATGCCTTCTTTGCTTATTCACATTTTACACATCCAGGTCTTTCCACTTCCTATCCTTCCTTTGCTTTTTTTTTTTCCCAGCCTTTGAGCTTCAACATGAAACAGAGATCAATCTGTGGTTCAATGTGTCAAGGCAAGGTTGGGGGCAGAGCTGCTGTGTCCTTGGTACCCACTTGCTGGTTCTGTGTCAACCCTGTTTATAAGGAATTTATTGGCCAGCTATTTGGTGTCCCTGATGAGATCTTGGAAAAGTCACAGCCAGAGCCATGACTACTCTCAGCAGGCGGATGTGCAGTATGCATTCTTTTAAAAAAGACAAAGCTCTTGTGGTTGCACTCATTATAAAAGAGGCAAATGGAGCTCTACTAAGTCTTGCTTTCTGTGGCCCAGTTATTGGTTTTATGTCAGTAGCTCTGGTGTGGGTCTTGGGTTTCCCTTATTTTCCTGACACACTCCATTCCTTTCACCTGAGACATATCTGCTCCCCCTTCCTCCCCCCCCCCCCCCCCCCGCTGAACTGTTGATATGTTCTCAGGAATCAGGCAGCTCTCCAGTGCTGATGGGACCAGCCATGCCTGCTGTTTCCTTTCAGATCTCTCACAGACACATCCTTCTATGAGCTTGACACATTTCATTATACTCTGAAATCTGTATCTTCTCATGAGTATCGAAATCAGGGCAGGAAGATGTGACTTCCAGGCACATGATGCAAGGTAGCTAGCTCATCAGCTGAAGCAATTAGCCCCTGCTTTCCATGGAATATTGCCTCTTGCCATCCAGCCAGTGCACAGTGAGCAGCCCAGTGACTTCTGAAACAGAGGGAAAGCTGAGGACCATCAACCTCCACAGAATGCTATGAACAAAAATTTACTTCCTTAGCTAAAGGGAACCCCACTTGTTCAACTGATGTTTGCTGAGTGCCTGTTAGGTACTGTGTTGGGGACACACTGAAGTTCTTGGCCAGTGGAAATTCTTGGACCTGTGGCCTTAAGGAGACTTGACTTTTATAGCTTATCTCTCAGCATGGTTACATATACTCCAGTTCTTCCTGTTCCACACCACCACCATTCTAAAGCTGGGAAGTACATATAAATGGAAATGGTTTTGTGTGTTGACAAGATTTAATTAAAACTCCACATTCTTCCCACACAGATGCCAACTCTCTTCTGTCAATAGAAAAACTAAGATCTGGTGTTGGGATATCTGACTAGGGCCTTCAGCCTGAGATCAGTCTGTTGCTACTTCCCATGCTCCCACTCTGCTCCTTGCTGGGAGTGAAGTGTTCATCTGAGTATGGAGTTAAAGAGGAAGGGTGGAGAGTTTGGGAACATGAATCAGTCAAGCTTCCTAAGAAAGGACCTGGGAGGGTTGGAAAGAGGGCAGTCCTTCCCAAGAACTGCTTTTGTGGGGTTAGGTAGGAGCCTTTGGGGCTATAGGGCCTCTGAAGACAAACATGGGTGTGCCAATCCACCACATCATCTGGTCTTCTCCTTTCAGGGCCCTTTGTGGTACAGCCTCCCAGGCAGGCTAATCATTTAGATTCACCCTTTCTCAGCATTAAGTGACAATGAGCTGAGGCCAGGGATAGAAACCTGAGTGGGCATTGACAAACTGCAAGTATTTATGAAACTTCCCAGAGACCTGGGTTAACTGACTCCCTGTTTCTCAGCCTCCTGTGCAGCCTTGTAGAGAATTGTCCAGTCATTGTCTGGCCAGCCTGTGTGCTACCCGAACTTGGAGTGAGGACTCTGTAAACATAGCAGTGTGGGCTCAAGGCCCCTAGCATTAACCAGTGGGAAAACTGGTGAATTTCTCTGAACCTTGGACTCCTCTAAGATGGACTAAGGATTAAATGAGAAACAATATAAAAAGACCATATAGCTCTTCAGAACCCAACCTAGTTGTCACTTGGCCTTAGGCACTAGGTCCTTCCTGCCTGTTGCCCCTCATTTTAGACCCGCACACCTTCTCTACTTTAGCTCGTCTTCATTTTTGTAGAAGCTCCATAGGGATGCAGGCTATGTTTGGACTGTTCTGGACCATGGCTGCTAATGTATGCAGCTGCCCAGCCATCTGCCCCCTTTCTGCTATCACAGCTGCTTTTCCTGTTAGCTCAGTCAGAAGCACTCACTGTAGATGACTTAAAATGACACAGCAACCCAAAGGTGGGTGCTACTGTCATTATCCCTGTTGCTATCCCTGCATACAGTCAGGAGCCCAAGGCACAGAGCTATGGACTCAGAAGCCCAAGGGCGTACTGCTAGCATCTGACAGAAGCAGGATTTGAACCTGGTCACTCCAGAATTTTGACTATTTCCCAATAAGTAAGCTATCTCTTAATAGGTGTTCAGTGGGTGGTGAGTGGGTGAGGCACTGTTGTTATGGTAGAACTGTTGCCAACAACTGCCTCTGGGCAAGCCTTGTACAGCTTCTAGGCCTGTTTCTTTGTTACAGGAGCTGGAGCAGAACTCTTGTTTTTGTTGCTGTTTGTTTTCAAGTCACTTTATTATCATGAACTCACAAAAATATAACACAGCTAGATTACAGTAGCCACCCAAACACACACTTGTCCAGCCCCAAACTCTATGCATCCCTGTGAACTTCTGTACAGTTAGAAAGGCCATTCTAAACCCAGGGAGCTTCATCTAAAGTTTTACACATACACTATCAATTATTTTATATGGACTTATCAACACCAAAAAAGAAAAGAAAGCAAGGACAGAGATGAAACTAGAAAATCAATTATATTTATATTCTCTTCTGTTTTGGATCCTGATGGATCTCCTGTGAGGATTAGATACAGTGATGAGGGAGGGTTAGGTGTGTCCCAAAGTCACATCTAAGGTTTGGGGAACCGCTGTGATCAGTGTTACCTCCATAAAAAGAGTCTGTTATCCCTGTTGGGAGCTATCTTCCGTAGCTGCTCTCAAGGGGTCAACTCAATGTCCTTCTTCCCAGGGGCTCCCAATATCTTCCTCTTCACACACACACAACCATGTAGGGAAAATGTGGGTCCTTCATTTAACCAGGTGAGCTTACGCAAGAACCCAGCTGCATATGTAGCAGAGGATGGCTATCTAGCTTTGATGGAAGGGGAGGCCCTTGGTCTTGTGAAGTCTTGATGCCCCAATGTAAGGGAATGCTAGGGCAGAGGGAGTGGGTGGGTGGATGGGGGAGCATCCTCATAGAAGCAGGGGGAGGGGGATGGTATAGGGGGTTTGCATAGGGGAAATCGGGAAAGGGGATAGCATTTGAAATGTAAATAAATATAGTATCCAATAATAATAATAGAATATATTGACCTTTGGTGTTGGCAGCCCAAGAAAAGGGTGGAGGTCCCCAAGTTGTCCTTCGATTTTGGAACACAGGAGTCCAAATGCAGACTGACTTTTTTGAGCCAGGCCTGAAGGAGAGTTGAAGCAAAGCACCCTTTCAGTTCTAGCAGCGATGGTATTGCCTTCCTGACTTCATGCAAATCTGGGTGGTAGGACCTGGCCAGGGAGTGGCCTGAGGCCCAGGACATGGCTGGCATTCTTGCTGGCACCTCTTCCTTTGGTAGTCTAAGCATGCAAATATGTAACAGCAAGGACTTGGGATACAGTGTGTACTTTATAGTGAGTGTGTGTGAGTCTGAATGTATGCCTACGAGATAGCCGGACTGGATTCTGGAGCTAGGATCTTCCACTCCTTCCTTTCTGATTCTCTCTAGAGTGTGGTGGAGCCATTTCCTTGGCTTATGTGTCTGTTAGCACCCATGTTCACTGCATGAGCTCCCCCAGCCCACTGGGGTTTATTCCCTGCCTCACCCCCTTCACTCTTTGGGCACTGCTCTCTGTAGGCTTTCCTTCCTTCTCCCCTCACATCATATGCAGACCTGAAAACACCCCCTGCTGGAGAAGGGCTTCTCCACATCTCGGGAATGAATATTGATTGATCTCAGCTAAGCCAAACAGCAGAGCTGGGGGGAGGGAAACATTTATAGCTATCTCACTCACTTCAGAAACTATTAGCCTTGTGTGACCATAGAACATTTGAAATGTGGCTAGGGCAACAGTGGGCCTGGGCTTTCATCTATGGCATTTTAATTTAAAGTGAAATGGTCACATTTGGCTGAAAGGGTGGCTACTTTTTATGCAGTGTGACCCTTGGGAGAATCAAGTTGCATGGGCTTATGATTTTTTACCCTGAATCAGATTGGGTGCTTGCCTCTAACAGTCATGTCAGGCTGCACACATTCAGAAAGCCTCTTTCCTAGTTGCCTAGGTAAGGTAGAAGCCCAGTGTGTTAGTTGTAGTGGCATGAACTCCACCCTTCTCTTGTAGCCCATTGCACTATAGACCAATATGCTCAGTGGGTGCCAGGGTCCCAATATGTGATGCTCAGGGATCAGGTCAGGTGAGCACTCCATCACCAGTTCTTGATTGCCTCTTCCCAGCTGGAGAAGTCATTTCTGTAGGGTTAGACTGATGTTCTAAAGTATATGCATCTTAACAGACTTCTTGAAGAAAAAGAGTATAAAATTCCAAATATGAAATTCCGTACCCCGGCAAACATTTATAGAAGATGTTCCTATATAGAATGTAAGAACAATCACATCTGTGAGTTTTAAAACCTGACATTTGTCAAACTCTGCAAAATACAGAAAATAATCAAACATTATTATCATTACCACCATTATTATTAATATTATTAACTTCTTGCTGCTCTAATCTCTGTAATATTTCTCCCCTTAGATCTTTTGGCTGAATGCTCTTTGATCACCCCTTCATATGATAATGATTTTGTGACTTTTTTTTTCTAAAGGGAGACTGAGAAGATAATTTAGTTTTTCTCCTAGCACAGTTGACAAGATTTATGCTTTATGATTGATAGCTACTGTGCATACAGGATGACTCCAGGCAACAGACACCCACTTTTTTTTCCTTTACTGCTGTAGGTTAGAATCCTACAATATAGGGATTTTGATAAAAATCTATTCTGCATCATTCCCACCAAAAGGAGGGGAACTGCCTGGTGTATTGAGAATTATCTATGTTATTTGTCAAATATATTCTAAGCAGGAGACTTCTCCCTTTGAGTAGGCATCAGTGCGAACCACCTTCTCCTGCGCTTCTACCTGCCTTCCTCCTGGGAGAAGCTTGCACAGCCTAGCTTCCACTCCCCTCTTCCACTGCTCTCCCTCTCTGCTGTCCTGCTCCAGGCCAAGTGCTGTGCAGTGGAGCCTGCCGACCAAGGAGCTGGTAGAAGCCATAGGGACACTCATGAGAACAGCCAGCAATAACCTGACATTTCATCAAAGAACTGTGGCTGGGTATGGAGGTGCAGGTTTATAATTCCAGCTACTTGGGGTGGGGGGGTGTTGAGACAGGCTCATAGAAAGTTCAAAGCTAGCCTGGGGATTACAGGGTAAGGTCAAGGCCAGCCTGAGCAATTTAGTAAGACCTTGTCTCAAAGTCTCAAAGGAGGGCTAGGGGCTAACTCAGAGACAGAGCACTTGCCTAGTGTGTGTGAGACTCTAGATTTAATCTCTAAAACTGTAAAAACAATCAAAATAGAGTCAAATGAAATAAAAATAACTGGGAACCATGCATATATATCCCACTACATGGAAACCCAATCTACCCCCTTTCCCAGACTTCTATATATGCTATAAGCTCCCAACATGAACTTGGGGAACGTGGAGGAAGAGGTGGTGACAGGGTGGAAGGAGGTAGACTTACCTACTGAAGTTAAGATATCTCACCATTGAGAATGTAGACGACTACATGGTTCTGGGAATACATGTGCAGGGCCTGGACAGGGCCCCAGGCAAGCCATCTAGCTTGGGCTGTCTGGGTTGTCTAGGCTGTCTGGGCCAGAGAGAATCCTTAAACACATGTTATAGCTCTGCTGGAGTACAGCTGTCTGCTGGTTCCAAGCCTGCTGGAATAAGGGGCTGTCAAGAAGGCGAGTTTCTGATGTCCTTGACATTAAAGCCACAGCTGTGTCTGGGTCCTTCCCTATAAAACACTACAACTGGATTTCACTGTCCCTAGGCCTGATAATTAGTGTAAGGGACAGCAGAAACACTTTAGTTCCCTGACATCCAGGTTCTCTCAGCATCAGCCACCCTTGCCTGTCAGCCCATGATGGTTAACAATGGCCTCTCTCGTAAGGATGTTCTGAAGCAAAGCTGCATGGCCTCCCCGGTGGCAAAGGCTACAAAGGCCTTGAGCGCCAGACAGGTGCAATGCCATTTTCAAAAACCAAGCAAAGAAAAAAAATCCTGGGAGGAATTCCTTCAAAATATTGGCATCACTGCTGTGTTCATGGCAAGACAATCCCCCACTTGTTTTTGCTTTTCAGTTCTTTTTATTCTAACTCCATAAAGTTTCTTTCTCTTTTTCAAGTTGGTATTTTATTAAGAAAAAAATTTTAATTAGCACACAACTCATGGGTTTCCTTATGAAATTTTCACATATACTTTTTGTTGATTTCCTGCCCCCTGTGGGTCCCTTTCTTCTCCCAGGCCCCTCCCCCACTTTTATGTCTCATGTGCTCTATTGCCCTCATTTTTCTTCTCCCCTTTCCCTTAAGGTCTCTTTTCATCCTCTCACAGTCCTGTCTAGTTTCGTGACCCTACATACATGCACATACATAAAGTTAAAATCCAGGCTCCATATATGAGAGAAAATGTGCTATTTTTTCTGAGTAGGGTTAGTTCACTTAACATACACCTTTCTAGTTCTGTCAATTTTTCGGTAGTGATTTTATTTTATTTTTTTATGGCCAAATAAAACTCTTATGTTTATACACCACATTTTGGTTTACCCATAATTTCTTGCTTAAGTAATTTGGAGTTATGGATGGATAGAAAATGTTTATAAGGATTTGGGAGACAACGGGGAAGCTGTATATTAGCTGACCCAAAAGTCACACAGGGTCCTTATAACCTAACAGGTCCCAGGCCTCAACATCTCTTCTAGATTTATGGGGTTGTGGCCTGGAATCCTTGTGTCTGCAGCCATCCCCAGAATTACCCTTCAGGGAATCTGGCCTGAGAACTTTGTCAGTGCTTAGAACTGCTTTAGCAGAATGTTGAGAGCTAACTCAGAGCTAGGCAGAGCTGCATGTCCAGAGGTCCAGATGAGAGTCTGACAGGATGTGTCTTCAGGTGAGGTGGCAGGCCACCCGGCTGGGATTAGGACAGGTAGGAAGAGAGAGGTGGGAAAGGCTCCTAGGAATCTCAGCACAGTTGAGACAGTGAGTGTTCCAGGCATGTGTTCTTCAGACTGACTCTGAAAGCTGCAGGCTCAGGTCTGAGGCACCTCAGTTTTTCTTCTGGCTCTGAGATTGCCTCAGACTAGGTGAATTCCAATTCTCAGCCTCTGCTTTGTCATTGTGTGATGTCCATAATGCCAGCATGTTACTCAGCATTCAAGAGGAGCTGTCTTTGTTGTTAGGAGCAGGTCAGAGGCCATGCTTCTTACTCTTCTGCTGAGGGGAAGGGCAGCATGGGGAACCTCAGGTCTCAGCCAACAGGAAGAACCTGCATGGCTCATCATGCTGGCTGCTGGCTGCTGCCTGCTGGCTGCTGCCTGCTGGCTGCTGCCTGCTGCCTGCTGCCTGCTGCCTGCTGCCTGCTGCCTGCTGCCTGCTGCCTGCTGCCTGCTGCCTGCTGCCTGCTGCCTGCTGCCTGCTGCCTGCTGCCTGCTGCCTGCTGGATCACAGCTTCTTCACTTCAAGACACTTTCCTAGTGGATACAGGATGGCAGCCTGCTCCAGCTCACCAAGCCCATCCTAACCCACTAGTCTCCATGAGTATTCAGAGCTCCATGTCTGAATATTACCCCCATTTTTGTGTGGCATGGAGGCCTCATTCCCCCAAGACTGACTCTCCCAGTGCTTTGAACATCCAGCTGGCTTCCTTCTTCTAGCTAGTCCCTTATTTGCATCTGGAATTTCCAGCCAGCCAATTCATCTCTGTCTTGCTCTGATAGTTCTATAAACTCACAACACAACAATCTGGATTGCAGCACTGCAAATACTGTCTCAGCTACTGAACTCCAAAGTTAGGTTTTCAGCAAGAGGCTTTCCTGGTGGAAGACCATGGTTTTTCTTTCCTTCTTCTAGTCTATTCATTCATCAGATGCTTTGTCTTTGAGACAGGGTCTTACTATGTAGCCCATGCTTATCTAGAACCTTCCATCTTCCTCCTGCAGCCTTCCAAGTGCTGGGATCAGAGACACGATCACAGTGCAGAAGTCTAACTGTCTTTCCTGGGTGTTTGTTAGGCATCCATGGGAGACTCCCAGGGACTCTGTATCCAGTCTGTCCTGGGACAGAATGGTATAAGAGGAAGCAGTCCTCATCTCCTTGGCCTTTCCTAGTCTCACTAGTAGTTATATAATGATGGCTTTTTCTTGCCCTATCTGGTCTTTCTATGACCTCTCACTTAGCAGTGCTTCTTCATGTAGAGCTTATGGTGACTGGTCTGGGCTCTTACACAGATGGGACTCTGAAACCCCATCTCATGCAGGCTGGGCTGTAGGCTGCCCTTAAGGAACTGCTCTGCATAGAGAAGTAATCTCTGCTTCTTTCTCTTCTGGGTCCTTTCTCTCTGTGCAAGCACAGCTGTTTATCAGGGAGAACAGGTTTGCCCAGTGAAGCATTTATTTGGTTCCTTTGGCTGGTCATGGGTACACACCTGCCACTTCACCACTTCCTGAAAATCAAGCAGTTTCTTTGAAAAGGGACACATTCCTTAAAATACATGATGTGGTTTGAGAGTGAAGTAGGGTTTCTTGGATTTTTATGATTTAAAGTGCCTGAAGAAACTTTAAGCCACAAAATAAAAATATACTGACTGTCCTTTGCTTGGGATTTGGAGCCTGGTCATTTTAGTTTTGATGTTGGGTTTTGTTATATTTTCACTTTTTAATTTATTCTTTGAAAATTTCATACATGTATTTTCTCAGGTTTTCTCATTTGCTCCTCGTCTTATTTTTTATCGACACTCTTTATGCTTGGCACAAAGAGGCATCTATTGGGGCAGTTCATGCTTTTATTAACCCAAATTTTAGCTGAAGTTTTACATACACACACACATACAAAAGGCAAACAATGAAATTAATTTTCTTAGATACTTAATTTTATTTACTTATTTATTTCTGTTAGTTTTTGCATGTGCGCGTGTGTGTGTGCGCGCGTGTGTGTGTGCGCGTGTGCGTGTGTGTGTGTGAAGGCCGTAGTGATGTTGGGTGTCCCCCCCATTATACCACATTTTATCTATTGGGGTAACATCTCTCACTTGAACCCAGAATTCACTGATTTTGTTAGTTTAGCTTGCCAATTTGCTATGGTAGATCCCGTCTATCTCTCTAGGGCTGAGACCTAGGCTTTATATGGGTCTTGTTCAAGCCATGTGCCAACATTTGAATATTCTGCAGTAAGAAGTAATCTCTATGGAGTAGCTCGGAGATGACTGTTCTTAAAGCAGAGTAGATTTATATTTAGTGTGCTCTATCTACTGAGGCAGCAAAGAGACCATAAACATTTTGGAAAGCTCTTCCAGTGAGCATTTGGAATTGATTGCACATCTATTTACCAGAAAATTTGAGTAATCAGTATGCCCTATTTCCAGAACTTCCTATAATAAGGTTTTCTTGTAAGAACAGACAGTTGTACATTAGATAGGAATTGAAACTGTGGAGTCAGGTAGGACCCATGTCATTGGTGACTTTATCCATGGCATTGTACCCTAGAAACATGGCCTTTGTATTATTTACTTTCTGTTGCTTATATAGAATACTCGGATGAAATCAGCTTATAAAAGAAAGGGTTTATTCTGGCTGATAGTTCAGAGCGATAGAGTCCGTCATGTCAGGGAAGACATGGCAGGAGGAGCTGGAAGCTTGCTGGCTTGCCTGTCACATTCTAATCCACATGCTGAAAGCCATAGGGCATGGGGGAGGGGAGACTGTGATCTCAGGAAGTAGTGCAGAGCTGCAGAACCCCAAAGCTCAACTCCAGGGACTTACTCCTTCCAGTAAGCCATGACCTCCCTAGACTGCCACCAAGTGGGGGCTGGGTATTTAATGTAGGAGCCTGTAAGGGACATTTCTAAGCACTATAGGCTCTGATCTCTGCTTACTCATCTGTAAAACATGCTAAGATGACACTCCCTCTTACAGTTGCTGGGAAGATTTAATATGGTCATTCTTGAAAAGGACCCAGCACAGAAAGCCTTTGTCCCTGAGTGACTGACACTGGATGCTGCATGATGGTTGCTCTTGGAGTCATGCTGCTCACGTCTCCTCCACCAGACTCTTCATCATCATTATCACAACTGTTCTGGGGGCTAAAGATGTAGCTCAAGCTAGCCCATCTTTCTAAATAGCCCTGGATCTTAGGGAAAATTGAGGAACTTACATTGTAGGATTCAGTGTTTTTAGGAAGCTCCTGAGTTCATTGGTATCAAAATTAAATAGTTATTTGGCCTTTTAAATAATTTTTTATTTATTTATAATATGTGTGTGTGTGTGTGTGTATGTGTGTGAATGTGTATGTATGTGTGTGTCTGTGTGTTTGTGTGCTTGATGTGACTGTATGTATGTATATGTGTGTATGTGTCTGTGTCTATGTGTCTGAGTGTATATGTATTGTGAGTGTGTGTGTCTGTGTGTGTATATGTGTGAGTGTGTGTGTCTGTGCATATGTGTATGAGTGTGTATGTATGTGTGTGTATGTGTGTGTGAGTGTGTATCTTTGTATGTATATGTGTGTATGAGTGTGTGTGTGTGTTTGTGTGCATGCGTGTGCATGTGTGTTCAGAAGATAACTTTTCAGGAGTCATTTCTCTCACTCTACCTTATTTTTTGGGGCACAGTCTCTCTTATTTCTGTTCTTGCTAAGCATACTCCAGGGTAGAAGGCCTGTGAGTTTCCAACAGACTCTTGAAGGAATATTAAGATGACATATATATACCCTCAAACATAGCATTAAGTGGCCTTTGCTTGATCATCAAGCCAAAGCACAGTCATGTCACTAGAGTCTGGTTCCTGACTCCTATGCTTGTGGGCACTGACTCCAGCTCTGAGTGTTAGAAACTGCCAGATCCTGCTGGCTCTGTCTCCTCTGCCTCCTCTCTGGGTTTAGAGTCTAAAGCAGCCTAGAGAGGCCTGGAGGTTGTACACACAGCTCACACTCTTTGTCTGCAGACCCCAGAAACCAATTTGATCTTGAGATCTGGTGTTGTCTAGTGGTTTTGAAAAATTTAAACAATCTCCCTAAGATATAAGTATCCACTTTAACCTGCCCCTCTTAGCCCCTGTTCTTCCTGAAGTGGGTACAACATGAACACTCAGGAAATTGGTGCCAGTGCGGCAGTTTATCTCCAGTGCTAGCTTTGTGCTTTGAGTTAGTGCTGCATATCAATGCCTTGCCATCCTGCTGACAGCAGCCCTCCCTAGTCAGCAGCACTCTGGAGCCAGACTGCCTCAGTTCAAGTCTCAGCTCTTCCAGTATTGACTATAGGACCTCACTTGGCTGGCCTGCAGTGTGGGCTCAGAACACCCCACATGGCTGGGTTGTGGTGAGGCTAGTGGGCAGCATATGTGTAAGTGTGCAGAACCACACCCGTGCGGCTGCCTGTGGGCTTGCTGCCACAGTAGCACTGCCTTTTTCTTCTAGCAACTCCTGGGTCTTAAACTTCTTTACTTTTTCTAAGAATAAAAAGAGAGCCAGAATGTTCCTCAGATACAAGATGCAGAAGAGGAAACATGAAAAGTTTCAGTGGGGTGCCTTGATGAAATGAGCCAGTGGAGCTTTTTCAGGCTGGAAAAGCTCAGTTGTGAAAGGTGGGGTTGGTGGGGAGATAGAGAAGGGGCTGTTTGCCGGAGGCCAGAGGGTGAGAGCAGTTCTGTCTAAGAGGCCTTGTTACTAAGCCAGGGATTTCCTGCTCCATTGTGTCAGGCTCTAAAGTGCTCACAACGGAGAGGGAGAGGCGAAGCTGGTGCTGATTCACTTCCACAAAAGAGCTCCCTGATATTTTCACAAAAAGACAGTGTGCAATCAAGTGGCCCCAGCATCCTACATGGTAGAAGGCTGAGGCCAGTGATGTATGATTCTGCCAAGGACTCAGCATCTGAGTGAAGAGGGAGAAGGAGATCTCCTGGATTTCCTTGGTAAAGGATCATCAAGGTGGTGGGTTCTACCTGGGCTGGAGGGGATGGACCTCCTCTAGGGAACTTCTGATGCATGGAATGGGTCCTGTGGTCTTGTGTGATTTCCTTAATCTCAGAGTGCCTGTGTCCAGGGTAGGCCAGTTCAGCACTTCCCTTGCTTATCCATCCTGTGATGTGTGCTCATGTGTGCATGTGTGTGTACTTTCTTCTCCTACCCTCTAGCCATCTGCAGTCTATGTTTTATCACCTATAGTGGTGGTAGTAAACTAACTAGCTATCACATATTAATATTTATGCTAATAAAATGATTGCTCAGAGATAATCTTATTTTTTTTATGAAATTACTTTTTTCCTAAGCCTTGGGGATATGTTAACTGGAATGCAGCAGGACCCCACTATACTTTTAGAGAGAATAAAGATGAAGCCTACAGGATAGAACTATCCTTAAAACTGGGAGCTGTGGCCATGGTGCTTTTTATGTGTCTTTGAGGAAAATTTTACAAATTGCTTGCTGTGTGGGGGCAGAGACCTGAAGTCTCCACGGTGTAACTCCTGGTGCTTAATTCATATTTGTAGATTGCTAGATGTGCAATTAATTAAAAACTGCTATTAGTTGCATGCTTCCATGGAAACTTGCTGGGGTACCCTGGAGTACCTCACAAATGAAACTAGGTCTTGTATGAGTTATACAATTGTATATGTGTGTATTTCTTTAAATCTCAAATGCAGGACTAATATTTCCAAATCCATTTTTCTGTCTTTAATCTATACTTTCATGCTTTTTCTATAGCAGTGGTATTTATATGTAAAAATAGTCCAAGACCAGTTTAGAAGTCAGTAATTTTGTTGACTTTATCATCAGAAAATGCACTGATCTGGAGTCCAGATTCTAAATAATGAGCAGCATTAGAAAGATAAAAGGAATTCCATTCATCTCTTGCCTTTCCCCTTAACTTTATTAATAGCTACTTGATATAATTTAATGTGAACGAACCACTGACGCTGTGGCCTATGTACATTCTGTGTTATTTTCACAACTTACCCAGGACCTGGGTGGTGGGAAAGAGAGCCTGGCACACTGCTGGTGGGAAAGCAGCATGGAGCTTCCTTAAAAATTAAAAGTAGGACTACTACATGAGCTAACAGCTTCCCTTTGGGGTGTTTTTGGGGAAAATCAGCATAACAGAGAGATAAGAAACTCCGTGTTCACTGCAGTGCTAGTCACAGTAGCCAAGAGACAGAGACAACCTAAGTGTCCACCACTGATGATTGGCTATAAAGAAGTCTTACATACTTGCACACAGTGCAGTGCTTTTTATCCATTAAAAATTAAATTCTGTGATCTCTGACAGCATGGATAGACTGGCAATCACTATGTTCAGTGAAGTAAGCCAGGAGCAAAGAAACACGTGTTATGTAGCCTTGCTCATTTGTGAAATATATATTATTATATATTTGTGTGTGTGATTTGAATATGAAACATGCCCCTATTGGCTCATGTCATTGGACACTTGGTCCCCAGCTTGTGACACTGCTTGAGAACCCTGTGGAGTCTCTAGGAGATAGAGCCTTGCTGGAGGAAGTGTGTCACTGGGGTGGGCTTTGGGATTGTACAGCCTAGCCCCACTTCCTGTTCACTCTCTGCCTTTCCTTAACTGCTGATGCAGTGTGTTGGGTTGGCCATATATTCCTGCTGCTATCTATTTCTCGCCAAAATAGACTGTGTCCCCTATGAAACCCTAAGCCATAATAACCCCCTTTTAAAGTTGACTGGGTCAGAGTATTTTATTGTAATAACAAAAATTAAACAGTACACACACGTATTCACACACATTCACACTCCCTCAGTCATACATACAGTGACACACACTCACAAACACCCCTCAGACCCCTTACACACACAGTCTCACATACACAAACACTCACACACATTCAGTCACTCATATATTCACACACTCACATACACACTCTCACACAATACATACTCTCACTATACACACTCTCACACACACACACTCTCTCACACATACACACTCTCACACATACACACTCTCACACATACACACTCTCACACATACACACTCTCACGCATACACACTCTCACGCATACACACTCTCACGCATACACACTCTCACACACACACTCTCACGCATACACACTCTCACACACACACTCTCACGCATACACACTCTCACGCATACACACTCTCACATACACACACTCTCTCACACACACTCATAGGAACTGTGATGGGGAACACTAGGTACTAAGTCACAGGTAGGTAAGATAAGAAGTTCTGAGGTGCTAGGTGCACAGTAGGGTGACTATAGATTGAGATTGTGACCTCTATTTCAGAAAGCCAGACGGAAGAATTTGGAGTGTTTTCACCATGAAGAACTATCTGTTGAAGTATAGATGTGTTTAGCCTGGTTATGAAGTATAAACATGTATCCAAATAACACTTGATAGCCCTTAGACATAGGCAACTTCGTATTTTTATGTATCAAATTAAAGCTTTAAGTTTTAAAAAGAATTTTTATGATATCATTGAGGATGTTTCAAATGATTCTGGGCCTTGGGATGAGACCTACCTGGAACAGGGCATGAGACTGGATGGAGTGGACTCAGCACAGAATACTAGAATTCATTCACAATATGGTTTTGTGTTCTCCAAATAGCCTTCTACTGAAAGGAACTGAGTTCACTTAAAATGGTTTGGACCGGGGTGTGAATAGCTATAAGGAAGAATGGTGTCTTTGTAAACCCAAACTTAGAAATATCACAGCTTCAAAGGCTCTCCTGCCTTCTGGTTGCACCGATGCCAGGGGAGCAGCCCTTGGCCCTTGGTGACCTGCCCATCAGCCCAACAAGTCCTCTCAGAGGAATGCCCTCTGTACAAAGTAAAGAGGTTTTCCCGAATGTGTTGACCTAATTGTCTTTGGAGAGGGGCTTGGCAGAGCTTGGGGAAGGCAGAACCCTGCCCGTAGACACAGGTTAAACCATTCTTCTGGGTCAGTGGTGATGTTATTAACCCCCTCTACCTCCCAAAAGTAAAGAATTTTAGGAGATGGCAATATGCATTCATTTGGCTCTTTAGAACTATGGTAATGTCTCAGTGCCCAAGGCCTTCACATCTGGAAGATAAAGATAACAAAGCTCATGGACTTTGATGCCTTGTGGAGCGATTGAGTGCAAGCATGAGGACCTGGATTCAGATCTCCCACATCCCAGATACAGCTGAGCACGAAAGAATGCATCTGTAATTCCAGTACTGGAGAGGTGGAGACAGGCCAGTCAACATAGCCACATGATGAGCTTTGGGTTCACCGAGAGACAACACCAAAACAGTAAGATGGAGAGCAGTTGATGGAGACTCTGACATGACCTCTGGCCTCCACATTTACACATGGTGTATATACATGTACTTGCACCTGCACATACATGTGTACACACAAGGCAGAGAGACCATAACTTCTACATAAAGTGGATTCATCTTATGAAGGTTGATGCTTAATTAGATTTGGTTGGCAAGAGTACACCATTTTAGTCTGAGTTGGAAGTACTAGGTGACATTTAACACTAGGTAGCATGTTTTATTTTCAAGAGGAAAGGTTCCTGCTTAGGTTGTAGAAGACCTGGGGTAATAGCAACAGTGACAATCAGGGTGGTAGTATGAGTGTCTGTCAGATACTCTGTCCCCACGTGGGTCTAAGGATCTTACAAATATGAATGGGTCTCATTCTTAAGACAGCCCTTGGAAACGTTCTCAGTCTCATTTCACAGGTGAAGAACCCAAGGAACAGAGCACAGGTGGCCTGCTGAGTTTGCCCATGACCAAGCAGCAGAGCTGGGACCTGAGTCTAGGAGCTGGGATCTGACTAGGAAACACCTCTCTTCCATCAATTGCTCTGGGGCCTGCCACTGGGACTCTTGAAACCTTCATAATGGAGGATACTGTAGATTCATAAAACCCCAGTAGTTTTTGGAAAATGACTTAAGGCTACCATTCAAGTTTTCGACAGTGGATGTTTGCTTTTCTTATTTCTTAAAAAGACCACTACACACCCCTTTCCTGTAGAGTAGGAGGCGATGGGAGAGAGTCTTAGGTTGAAGAATCTTCTCATAAAGAAGAGTCACATCTACTTTTGGGGAGCATACTCCCCAGCTGTTCATCTTGCAAAGATGCCTCGACTGCCCAGCAAGTATCCAGTGGAGAAGACAGACCTAGTCCCTACCATGGGGAATTTGCATTCCAGTGGGCCAGTCATTTACAAAGTAAACCTAAAAAATATGTAATTGCACACTTGCTGAGTACTTGGAAAGAAATGAGCACAGCCCGAGGACAGAGAAGGAAAGTTGTGTGTGTGTGTGTGGGGGGGATCCTACCAGGAATGCTGTCCCAGGAGGTGAAGACACAGAGGCATGGGGTGGGGCAAGGTGGGTGAGACGATGGGAGCAGGGAGGAGTCTGAGGAGGGAGGTACTGCTGCTGGCAGTCCTGAAGCTCCAGGTGAAGGGAGGCTTCAGAGGGCTGTCCTGGTGCCACATAGCCTGAGGCCAGTAGAAGCTTTGCTTTTGCTGGGGTTCCAAGGGGAGGTCATGTAGACATTTGAAGCTAGAGTGTGAACTGACTGTATCATTTGGGATAACTGTGTGCACTGGGGTTAGGTGGCTGGAAGCCTATTGTAGAAGAGGCCAAGGGCTGCAGAGGTAGGATGAGGGATGACAGTGGGAGACCCCAGAGAGCTGGGGACCCCGGAAGACAGGGAAGCCTTGCACACAACAAACCAAGGAATCAGTGAGTAGACTGCAAGCTGATACTCCCTCCCTGGAAGGAAAGGATGGGTTTACCCATCTCTTCCCCCACCCTCTGACATGCTGTCTGGGCCCCCTACTGGCAGACCAAGGTTGCCCTCTATCATAGTCCTTCTAGGCTACCCAGGGCAGTATGTAGGTAGAGAGGGAAGGAAGGCCATCTAGTGGAACCAGGTTGTTTCTCAACTCTGAGTTCAGGCAGTAAGGTGGACTCAGGAGGTGGGCTTCCTTGGGGAGAACTCTCTGGAGGACCAAGCAAAGGGCTTGAGAGAAAGCTGGGGAGCTGCTCTTTTCAGGACTGGCATTCCAGGACCTTGCAACCTCTCTGTGTTCCCCCACTCCCTCTCCTACTCCCTTTTCTCCCTCCTCTTCTTCTTCCTCCTCCTCCTCCTCCTCCTCCTCCTCCTCCTCCTCCTCCTCCTCTCCTTGTTTTGTTTGTTTGTTTGTTTTTTGAGACAGGGTTTCTCTGTGTAGCCCTGGCTGTCCCGGAACTGGCTTTATAGACCAGGCTGACCTCGAACTCAGAAACCCGCCTGTCTCTACCATCCCACCTCCAACCCTCATCCCCATTTCAGTGCTGGGGTTAAAGGAGTGCACCAGCAGCCAGCTGACCTCTGTATTTTCATCTGCAAAACCAGGTATAGTCCATCCAGGTGCTTCTGCTATGACACTATCACAGTGTTTTGTTGACTCTAACACAGCTTGCAATCCCCAGGTCTTCACGCTGCTTTCAGACAGTGAGGCTACTGTCCCTCCCAAATCATCTTCGACCAGCAGTTTCTAAGCTAGGGAAGGGCAATGGTAGAAGGTGAGGAGTCCCATAGTGGACATCTCATCTAGGCCATGGAGTGTCTTTGTCTCAGAGGCTGCCTCATGCCCTATGGACCTAAGGTTTCATCTTTTCTGTCTTAGCTTCTAAACTCCTGGGTTCCGTTAAATTCCCCTGCCTTTTGACACCTTATGAGTTTCCCATCCCCTGCGTATGTTATTTCTCCTCTCTTCTCCCTATCTGAAAGTAGAGAGCATTCTGGGAGGTATTAAGGAAGATGGGCTATCTCTCAGTAACCAAGATAAAGGCTGGGTGAGAAAGGTAAATCAGAAAGAATATAGATAATATATAGATAATCCAAATGAATCTAATTACAAGTGAGTGGCTTCAGGAATTACCTTACATATTGTAACTGGACACCTCTGAAATAAGGCAGGGGCACAGTCGTTCTGTAAACACACAGTCTCGTGGGCTTGTCGTGATGATGATAAAGACTTCTGGCCTTCACCAAGGACAGCAGTGCCAGGATCCCACATTCTAAGGAGCTCTTCTAAGTGCTGAGCTCCCGAGTGGGCCTTCCAATTCCAGACTATTCTAGAAAAGACTGTGCGTGACAAATTGACCAGGACTGCCTCTGCAGGCAGACTGAGGGAAGATGCCCAAAGGCAGCCATTTTTCAATGAAGGAGTCAAGGTGAGGGCTGTCCTGAGAGGACCCTGCATGGGAGCACCTGCCAACATTCACAAGGCAGCTCCACTGTGCTTACGTGTGCAGTTCAGTGCCGCCCTACTCAGCTCTCCTGTGTTTTTAAAATCTTGTAAGTGCTTTCAGTGAATCACTTGATGCTTTCTATTACCCAGGATACATCTGGCATTCTCTTACAAAGTAAAGCACACATAACACATGACTCAGCATTTTTCCAAGAGACATGAACATGTACATTGACACAAGGTTTGCAGATAGATATCCACAAGAATTTTATTCATGATGGTTCAAACGTGGAAATGTCTGGATCTGAACCTACCAGGGGACACCAAGCAACTTGCAAGGCATACAAATGAAGAAATACTGTTCAGTGACAAGGGCATATGCAAACACATGCCTGGGCTGCCAGAGAGCCATGTTGAAAGCAGCCTGCTGGGAGAGAGCATACTGTGTGTTCCCATTTAGGGGCAAAACTAACCTATCAGGCCAGGGAACCAGATTGGGTTGGTTGCCTTAGGGTGGCCTAAGGGGAGTTAAATTCAAGGAGCAACCAAAGAGTGGGGTGCATATTTTCTGGGGTTATGGAAATAGTCAAATCCATATGGAATTGATATTTATATTTCTTAATTAGGGTAATGGATGAATGAGTATAGACATTTATCAAAAAATACCAAGCTGTTTGTTTGATATATTTTTACTGTGTGTATGAATATATTATACCTCCATAGAGTTGGTTCTTATGAAAACTCTACAAGTTTTTATTTTAAAAACTATTTTCAGTGCAGAGGGACTGTTTGTTAGCATTCTTGGGTCTAACATCCATTTAGCAAGGTTTTGAATTTCATGAATTTGAGGGTTTTTTGTGCTTTTCCAAGTTGTACTCTCTTGCAATTTCCCATTAACCCTTTAGTAACTCTATGAAATTTTCCATAGAGTCATTGATTGACTTAATTGTCAAATAATGAAAATATTCCAGAACATCAATTTTGTTCATGGTGATATTGTTTTGAACTCTAGTTGTTTTCACAAGCTGGCTGATGCCAGCCCCTGAGGAGGCCTGTTCACTAGCTGATCCATAGCAGGAGAGCACAGCAGCCACCTTTCCATGGTCCACGTGCTGTATAAAGAGCACAGAGATAACTGCAAACTAGTTTGACTTGCTTATGAAGCTTCTCACTGCTTTCTGTTCTCCTGAGAATTATATGCACATATATGGAAATCACATATATTGTGATGGTTTGTATATGCTTGGCCCAGGGAGTGGCACTATTAGAAGGTCTGGCCATGTTGGAGTAGGTGTGTCACTGTGGGTGTGGGCTTAAGACCCTCATCCTAGCTGCCTGAAAGCCAGTTTTCCACCAGCAGCCTCCAGATGAAGATGTAGAACTCTCAGCTCTGCCTGCACCATGCCTGCCTGGATGCTGCCATGCTCCCACCTTGATGATAATGGACTGAACCTCTAAACCTGTAAGCCCCAATTAAATGTCCTTATAAGAGCTGCCTTGGTCATGGTGTCTGTTCACAGCAGTGAAACCCTAACTAAGACATATATGGCACAGCAAGGTGAAGATCAGAATGACTGACTTTTGTCCACCTTAAGTAGTATTCTTTATATACTAGTCACTGGGCATCCCCCACACTTTGAATGTACACATGGCATTCTGTCGCTGGGCATTGATGGTGATATATACAATCAGACCCACACTCTAGACCTGGAAGAATCAGTGAGAACTTTTAGTCTAGCTTTTAATTTCAGATGTGTGAAACTTAATGGAATTACCCCCAACTAGGCAAGCCTATCATCTAGGAGGGTGAAGCAGAGAATGCACCAATCTGCCTGCCTTGGATTGCTTTTGGGCTCAGTGGTGAAGCAGATCAGCTCCTTGTTTTTTTATTAATCCTGTTTTACTTATTCCAGAAAGCAAAACACTATGTAGTGTTTCATATATGTCTGGTGTGTCTGAGTTTATGTAGATTTGGATATCAGCAACCAGAAAGATCAAGGAGCTTATTCATAGTAACATGTGGAATCATACAGTTGATGGGCATGTATGTGTGTTCATGTGTGAGCACATGTGTATGCGTGCATGTACATGTACACCCGTGTGTATGGTATATTTATGTGCATGTCTGCATGTGTGTATCTGTATATGTGTGTAAGTGTACATGTGTGTGTAGACTCTAACTCAGACAGTCTGGCTTTATCCATCTTCCCCTTAACCATGTGCTACAACATCATCATTGTCAATCATCTGGTTATGCCCACAGGTCTGTTTTCTAGTCTGTACTGAGGCTGTCTCTCCAAGGAGAATAACTTTCTGCCTATTACCTTACATCTCATTACTTTCCTTTATTAATAAAATAACTTTAAAATAATATTATAAAAAATAAATAACTTTCTTTTATTAAATTCAAAAGTCCTATTGATTTTGACATCAATTACAGCAGTGTAAGGTAGATAATGGGGTGTGTTGGAATTTTAGAATCTAAAGAGATTTTTGAATGCTTTGAGTCATCCATTTATACATTTATTTAATAAATATTTAAGGACAGGTTGCTCTGTTAGAGGGAATAAGATGACTGATGAATCAGGTCCAATCTCTGTCCTAGTCTGTCAGGGACCTTGTTGGGTGGAGGCACCACATTAGGAAGGAATGTAGAGAAGACTGCTTAGTAGAGCCAACACAAGGTATTCCTTCTCCCTGTAGGCCAGGGTCTATAAAATGGAGCTGCCAAGGTGCCAAGGAAACCTGCTGTCTGTTTGTATATAACCCCTCAAGCTAAGAATGTGGCTTACATTTTCAAATGGCTGAAAAAGAAAAAAAAAAAAAAAAACACAGAAGAATACAGAGTAGAGACCTCATGCCACCTTGCTAAGCTGGCAGCCTTTGCTTTTCTGTCCCTTACGGGAAGAGCTTGCTCACCTCTGCTGTATGGCATATGAAGGCTTGGGAGGAAGAATCTGGTTAGGACAAGATTATCTCTGATGTCAGTCCCTGGAAGGCATTGTTTGAACACCAGCCACAGAAGCTGGCCCTGGAGCATGAGGCTCTCTCTCTGGAATCCCTGCAGTGTCTCCTCTGTGAGAGGGCAGGTGCTTGAAGACTGATTGGGAAGATGGGCACTGGCTCTTCATCACCGTGGCAGGAAGAAGCTGGAGGGTTGATAGAGCAATGTGGTTTGTAAGCTCTAAGGAAGTTGGCTTTGTCTGTTCCTGTAGCACCAGCGGCTGTTCTTCCTGCCACGAGTATGCTGACAGTGCCTTTGAGAGGCAGCCAAAGTCTAGGGTGGGATGAACGTGGTGGGCTGGGATATTGGATCTTGTTCCAGCTTTCTTAGTGATGTGCAGATGACCTTGAGTGTGCCAGGTGCTCCCCATGCTCTGATGCTGCTGATTGTACCAGGGTGACCCACTTCTGCTGATGACCAGCTCCTACAACTTAGAAGTGCCTGGTATTCCTTGGAGAGGTTGTCTGGCACACTGGGGGTCAGCTAAGGTCAAAAAAGAAACTGTGCCAAGAGCAGGGTGACAGAGGAGGAAGCAGGGGCGATAAGAGAAAGGAAGTGGGCTGGAGGGGTTAAGAGCCAGTACTGCCCTTGCTAAGGGCCTGAGGTCAGTTCCCAGAACTCACGCTGGCTGCTCACAACCTGGAACTCCAACTCCAGGGAGATCTGATGCCTTTGGCCTCCGAGGGTACCTGCATCCATGCACAGACACTGACACATACATAATTAAAACTAAGTGTGTGTGTGTGTGTGTGTGTGTGTGTGTGTGTGAGAGAGAGAGAGAGAGAGAGAGAGAGAGAGAGAGAGAGAGAGAGAGAGAGAGAAGGGATAGGGGTGATGGAGTTCTCTTTATCTATTTGACTTTTGAACCCAGATAAGCTTAACATTTCTGGGTCTTAATACCATAATTCCTACTAAGATCAGCCATATCCATGGTAAAGCTTTAGCAAGCAGCCTGTTTATAGACCAATTGGTTTTCTTCTCTGGCTCAAGATAAACTCTGGCTCAGTGGTTTTCACGATGGCACCCCATTTTGGGCTGCCTCTGACAGGCAGTGGCTAGGCAGAGGGCCTAGAACCCAGACCCACCCTGAAGGCAGGGCCATTCCCACTCAGTCCATGACAGCTGGCCAGTGTAAATGATATTCAAGATTTCTGGAGAATCTGGTTGGTGTCTGCATGGGTGGGAAGGTGAACTGCATAATTCTGTATCTTTCTGTTTTGGTCATGGACTGTGGGACCCAGTTGCCAGCTATGGCCCCAGGAGTGAGGAAAGTGTAGAGGACCAGATCTGGGTGCCCTGGTACCTGCATTCAGAGGACCAGACCTGGGTACACTGGTGCCCTTGTAGAGAGGACCAGACTTGGGTGCCCTGGCATTCTTGCACTCTCGAAGTCTTGTTAGCTTACTTGTCAACTCTCATTCATTCATTCATTCATTCACCTTGCAGTTCTGGGGACTAGACCCAGGATGTGTTAGGCACATGCTCACCACTGAGTTACACTGGGTCCTACTTGTCAACTTTCAGATCTGTTTGTGAGCATAAAAGTCTGTATTATTTTATTTTTAAACTGACTGACTTTGTCAAATCCTGAGTCACATATAATGAACAAGCACCAATAACTTGGTGGTAGTCCGTGCAGAGCCACTCCTCTCGTCCTCCTTGGCATGGTTGCCACTTTCCATCCTTACCCCTGTGAAACCACTGAACCATGCTGCTCTTCCCACCTAGTCACAGACGAGATTCATCAAGGCTCCTGGCTCAGTTCTTACTTTGCCTTCAGATGATTCTCACCTCTGCAGCACAATCCACATGTTCTCTACAAGCCACTTCTAGGAGGACCCAGCTCTGAGCTGCCCTTCCTTAAAGACAACCAGAGAGGCAATGAACACATCACAGCCAGAGTTCTCTGCATCTCTGCCTCTCCTCTCATCTGGCAGCTCTTCAGAGCATCTTGAGAGAAGACTGGATGAGGGGATGTGTGCACTTCTGTAAGACTCAGGGTTTAGAGGTCTAACATAAGCTACCCATACAGGGCTGCTGAAGATGCTGAATGCATCTTAGGGAGGCCTGGCTGGTTCTCTAGCTCACTTGAGGTGTCTATTGGTAGTTCAGATCTCTCTGCCCCTGCAATTATAACCCACTGCGGTCCCAGTCTTTGTTCAGTCCAGATGCTGTTAGGATGCTGAGTAAAAGACAGCACCAAGAAGGTGAGTGAGGGCTTTAAGAACTACAGAAAGTGGACTGAAAATTTAACCCAAATATCTACACTGACAAGGTGTTCATTTACTCTGAAGGGACCATGACCAGCTATAATAATTTGTGCATTTTGTGATGTCTCTTTCCTTTGGCCACTCCAGCCTCAAATCCTGGCAAGAAGTACAAAATTCAAGTTAATCTCTGCCAAACTTCTCTGGGGTCTTGGTGTTAGTAGCTCTGTGCAGGCAAGAGGCTTCTTACAACATGGCTGTATGGACCAGGCCAGAGGAGTATCAGAGGCAGCTGGTGCTCAAGCATGAACACTTGGACTAGGATCATTGTTCAGTCTTAGCTGCTCCAGCAGCTTGCAATATGGGCCCCACACTCCTTAGATAATCTTTCTTATCCAGAGCCTGTTCAAGGGCCCACTCTTCGTGTCTGCCTGCAGGTAACTGCAGTTGAAGCACGGTAAATTTCTCTCTGCATCCCAAGTCCTCCTCACATCTCAAGCCCCTCTAGGAAGACAAGGTGATGAGTAGGTTGGCTACCTTTGCATGGTGGCGCTGGCCCCTGTGTAAGAGGTCACCATGAGGACATATTTATGGAATAATTTGAGTTCCTATCCAAAGCTGCAGGCTGTTCCATGCTCCCTTTCTCTGGGGACTTTCAGGATATGGTGCAAAGTCTTTGGATCTTTGTTTTCTTCTTCTTTTTCAAATTTTTATTGTTTATCTTTAGGTATATATGTGTTTTACCTGCATGTATATCTGTCTACCTCATGCCCACAGAGCCAAAAAGGGTGTCAGATTCCTTGGGACTGGAATTACATGGTTTTCAGCTACCATGTGGGCACTGGGAATCGAACCCAAGTCCTTTGGAAGAATAGCCAGTGTACTTAACTGCTAAGCCATCTCTCCAGCCCACTTTTTTTTCTTGTAAGAAGTGAGAGAGTTAAATGTCTGAGTCTTTGCAGCCCGCCAGCTGTCCCAGCCTACACAGCATGTACCTAAGGGTAAACTCTCTCCCCTCTGAAGAACCTGCTCCTAGAGCCACAGAGAAGGAAGCCAATTGGAAGAAAGGATAGAGAACTCTCTTCTGCAACCCTCAGACTAAGAGGCAGGGTTCTCAAGGGAAGAGCTTGGGGAGGCTTAGAGGAAGACAGGTCTCAGAGCAGGGGAAAATGTAAAGCCAGTGACGCAGAAGGCATCTAATGGCTTCTTGTCCTTCCCCCAGTGTGGGTTTGGGATGGATGATTTAGGGCAGTTTTCAGAAGTTCATCTTAGGTGTTATCAAAGACCATGACATCTGACTGTGTCTGTCTATTTCCTCATGGAATCAGATCTTATGGTTATAAGTTGAAGGCCACTGGGTTTAGCTAAGAAGCCAATTTCTTTATCTCATTTTGATATATAAGGGACCCTAGTCTACAAAAAGAATTATATGCCATGTTCATGATCATACATCCAAATTAATTGGAAAGACCAAAAATACTGGGTGAATTTACACACCATGAAATGAAGAGAGCTTAAGTACACCTTTAGGTAAATTCTGACAAACTTGTGTACCGAGGCAACTCATACTGCCATTGGTGAACAAGAAATACAGTCATTGGGCACATGTGCAAAGTCATGGGAGGGCACAGATCTCAGTGAGAGTGCAGCTTCCACCAGAGAAGAACTTGATCCCCTAGCTTGTCCCCAGTCCCGGAGCAGGAAATCAGTACCCCCCCCCCCCCCCGCCTTTCCTTTTATGTCCCATCCCCAACACCTGAGTTATTCTTTCAAATGGGTTTTGATTTCTGTCTGGTTCAGGCAGAGTTGTCTAGGAAACCAGAAATATCTACAGACTGCAAGCTGCACAGATTGAGTGATCCTTGGCTCCTCTCTTCAGAGCCTCAGTGACTCCTGCCATGTTTTTACTGCTATCCTTTGCTGCTGCTTCTTCCTGCTCTGGGCCTTAGGCCACCTCAGTCACCCTTCCACCTTGGTGAGCATCCTTTCTGACCCTCCAGCTCCCTTGTCATGGAGCAATGTCTAATGGCAGCTGAGGCTGAGTGACAGGTGCACTACTGGTTCTGTGTCTGGGAATGCCTGTGGCAGGCCCACGAGGGGCGGGGCCCCTGGGAGTTGTTTGGCTTGACTCATCTTGTTTTCCAGGAACTGGAGGGGTCACCTTTTGCACTGCTCAGACCCACCCCACCCTAGGCACAGCCTTTCTCTCCTCCTCCTCCTCCTCCTCCTCCTCCTCATTTCCACTCATTGTTCTCTTCCCTTCCATCATCCAGTGCAGCTGCAGCTGTAAACGCTGTCCTTGGGGCTCTCAAAGGGATCCTGCTTACCTTTCCTCTGTACCTGAACAAGGAGAAATCAGATTTCTATGGGGAAGTGTAATGAGGGGCACTCTGTCACAAAGGATCATTGTCGGATTCCCTTGGCTTGCTGCCAAAACTCAAGCCCTCTTGACTTGCCCTTCTAGCCATTTCCACAGTAACTGACCAGTCTTCTTGGGAACCTGTGATTCCCCCCAACTCATTCATTCTGTGGTTCTCTCTGGAACTCTCAAGCATTCCTAAAGAAACCAGGGGTGGGGGATGCTGGTAGTCAGGAAGAGGTGGGAGGAGAAAGACACATGCTGGGAAGTTAGGAGTGGCTGTGGGGCTGGAGGAGGACCTAGGAAAGGGCAGAGGGAAGGGAAGTGCAATGTCTTGAACCATGGAAGCAGGTGCTTGTGTGTAAAAATGAGGAACTTTTATGTATGGCACTTCAGTAGAAGAAAGTACCAGAATTCCATGTTTCTCCTGGTCTCTGAACCTAATCTGATAGGCTCTTGGGGAGAAGGGAGAGCAAGGGAGAGAGGAGGGAGATTAATTGGTTGTTTAGACAGACAGCTGTTTCACTGATGTTGGCTAAAACATTGCTGGAGTTAATTCTCCTTTGAACAGTTTGGAAGCACCATTCATTTCCTTCCCCCAGCAGTAAATGCCTGCTTTTTTGGATGCTCTTGTCTTTCTTTTTAAGATTTATTTGTTTTATTTTCTGTGTATAGGTGTTTTGCCTGCATGCATGTTTGTGCACCCCGTGTGAGTGCTTACTGGCAGCTGGTCCTCTAAATTGGTGTTACAGACAGTCATGAGCCTCTATGTGGGGCAGCACATGGTCTTAACTGCTAAGTCATCTCTCCAGCCCCACACTACTCCAACTGCCCAGCTCTGAACTCATCACTTCTTCCTCGAAGGGCACCGACCTGTGTCTTTATGTCTCCTATGGCTACATCTACCACGTTTCAAACAAAATGTATTCTTAATCCCCTTATGGAATTTATCTCCAAGCACAATGGATACTGGCTCTGTGGTGAGTTTCAGATCTAGCTCTCAGTAGCAGGTCTGGTGTCTTTGGCCAAGCCTTGCTTGTGCCTGCTAACCTGGGCTCTCTACAAGGCCCTACTGTTCATACTGTTCTTACCTCGGTCTCATATGCATCCCTACTGAAAACTAAAGTCTTTAGAAGCTCCCTTTAATTATGTTAATCTGCTGTTTACAAGTCTCCAAATTGTTCCCTCCTGTTTATTGGATGGACCTCAAAGTCTCTGTGAGATTCGGATCTCTCTGAAATCTGAAATCTCTCTGAAATCTCCTTCCTCCCCAGCCAGTGCTCTGGGCTTCTGCCTGCCTGAAAAGCCCTCTTCCTCAGCCAACAATGTAGCAGTTTACAAGAGGCCCAGAGCCTTCCTCCTGCTCCTCTCAGGCTTCCCTAGGTGGTAGTTCCATTTCCAGCCACCAGCATTTCTTCACCATTTGAGGTTAAACTTATTCCATTTAGGTTGCCTTCTCCTGAACAAACCAGCTGCCCTTCCCAGCCTCTGGCAACACTCACAGATGGGATCTCTGATTTGCTGTACCGCCACCCTTCAGTGTTATCTCCATGGAGTAGGGCAACCAGGCCTTGCAATGCTCAGCCTGAGTAGTATGCATGAGTTTCCCAAGCCCTTTTGGAGAGACCTGAAGTGGACTGACTGCTCAGGCAAGTAGCAAAGTGATTATGTAGGTCCTCTGATTTCTATGGTGTCACTAGTGTGCCTGCAGCTCAAGTTCCCACGCAGAACAGCAGGATATGCATGGCATGTGTCTCCCTACCCTGTGCATGAGGCCTGTCCTCTAGGACTGGTAGGAAGGCCTCTGTCTCCCTCTTCATTCCTGGTTTTACTCATGCTGCCATGTATCCATCTCTGCTTCCATTTGATCCCACCTCCTGCAGAAGATGTTCCTCAGGCTTTACTTTGGCTGCCAGTTTCTCTGCTCTATCAGTTCAGGTTTGTGTGCTTAAGGTGTGCCACTGGAGAGCTAGCCAGGTCGCTTGCAAGTGACTTCTTTCCATAAGGGTAATTTGAGAGATGTGAACATTCTGTTTCCAACAGCTCTTACTCCTCTGATAGCCTAGCCCAGTGAGAACAGCCAGAATGTTAGGGGAAAGACCCCATGTGTGAATATCTGGAAGGTTGCCTGCTGTTGAAGGGAGTTACACATGCTCTAACAATGTTTCTATCCAAAGATGGGTTTTTCTGGTCACAAGCTGAAGGTGAGCAAATCTGGGCTGGGGGTAAGATTGCTGCAAACACAGAGCATTCATCCTCCAGGTTCTAGAAGGACTCAGGAGAAAAGCTCTGTGTATACAGAGTAAGTGAGGCTCTGTAGGGTGGAGTGGGTGCTAAATCATGTACCAAGGCCAGGACAACGTATGGAAGAGAGCAAGACAGATGCCCATAGGAGAACAGTCACTGACCATACCAGTTCCTGCTGACTTGGAAACAGGATTTGGTTTGTTGCCATTTAAGGTATTCCAAGTTGGCAAATGGGAAATTAAAGGAATTTCCCTTATCACATGTCAGGTTCTGGTTTCTGGAAGGATGTCAAGACAGCTTCATTTTCTTTCCCTCTTTTGCTTGTGTGTATGTGTGCATGTTCATGTGTGCAGGGGCACATGTGTGAACAGATGTGCAGAGGCTAGAAGACAGCCTTGGATGTGACTCCTTAGGTGCTGTCTTCCCTACCCCACCCCTGCCAGTTCTTTGAGACTCTTATTGGCCTGGCACTCAGCAAGTAGGCTGGGCTGACCAACCTGTGTGTTCCAGGAGCTTGTTTGTCTCTGCCTTCCCAGTGCTTAATAACAAGGGCGGAAAGTCACCCAGCAGCAGACCTAAGACTTAACTGGGGTAGGGATTTCAGAAGCAGATTCCAATATGGCCTAGTAGGTGCTGCAGTCAGATGGGCAGTGTGTTAAGGAAGCACAGAGAAGGTTCCCTCACTGCCTCAGGGAGTTGAAAGTTTGCTACAACACAGAAAACTAAACTCAGCCTTCAGCTCTGGTCTTCCAGGTAGAGGGGCAGGCGGGAAGAGTAGCAGTGAGATGTGGCCTTGAACCCCATTCTCTGTCTTCTTTACATGTGATTTTGACAAATCACTTTTCTCAGGCCTCTCCTTGGCAGAGCAGGCATAAGGACACCCACACTGGCATCATGATGTCAAAGTACAATAATATAATGCTTTGGACTCAGTGATCCTTTCTGAGTATCCTTCCCAGGTCCCCTGAGTGAGAAACTCCAAGCTAGTTAGAACACAGTCAAGAATGGGCTTTGTATGTACTTAATTAAGCCAAGTCACACTTACATGCATTTGTTAAGGCATTATATGTTTTATTTTTATTTAAGTGTATGTGCCTGCTCGTCTACATGTGCACATGTGTGTGTAGTGTCTATGGAGGCCAGAAGAGAGCACCAGATCCCCTGTAACTGGAGTTGCAGTCAGATGTGAGCTATGTGGGTTATAGGAATTAGACTTGGGTCCTCAGCAAGAGCAGCAAGTGCTATTAACAGCTGAGCCGTCTCTCCAGCTCTCTCCAGCTCTTCTTTAAATCACTTAGATTTACTTCATGTACACCACAGCTCCCCTTGCTAAAGCTGTATGGGCTCTTCATAGCACATCACCCACACCGTCAGACCAAATCTCTTTTCTTTGTAGGCTTGACCTTAGGTGCTGCTGCAGCTGGACTGCTTCAGAAATAGCTCTTCTCTTCTGAGCATGACAGGTTGCAGTGGATTGAAGCAGAGTGTACAGAGAGGCTAAGACCTTGGTTCAGAACCCCCTGTGACCAGGGAGTGAGGCGTCCTGTGGTGGGGGAGGAAGACTGGGTGGCTGGTTTGGAGGCTAGCATCTGGGTCAAGAGGGAGGACTGAGCTGGGTAGAACTCAGCAGATTCCTTGGCATGCACTGCAGGAGGATTCCCTGAAGGGCTGCACAGAAAAATGTGCTGTGTGCTTGGCAGGCCAGAAACCACAGAGACCCTAGCCAGGCTCTTGGAGGATTTGAGAGCAGAAAAGCAGACTCCCCAGGTGGTTATTTATAGAGGCGGCAGCAGTAATGATCAGTTAGAAAAATAAATTATAACTCAGTTGAACCTGAAATAACTTTGCTTTTGCAACCTTAGGCTTTCCGAATGGGTCGCTCAGATGTCACTCCCTCCCAGTAGTGCTCCTGCAGGCTGAGGAGCAGTTTCATACTAGGCTCACACATGCCCACTCAGAGTTTCAGAGGCAACTGCGGGAGTTTTTGTTAAGAGCCAGGGAGCATCCTGTCTGGATGATTTCCTTTTCCCCCCTAGAATCCACAAAATGGTGCTGTGTTCCCTCCTTCCCATTGGCATGTATAGATCAGGAGGCATGTATTAGTCCATTTTCTGTTATTGTAGTAAAACACAAAAGCAGTGTATAGAAGGGAAGGTTTATTTGGGTCACCATTCCAGAGATGTGTCTATCAAGGTTGGGAGGCATGGTGGCAAGTAGGCATGGAAGCTGAGAGATAACATCTTTTTGTTTGTTTGTTTGTTTGTTTTGTTTTTCGAGACAGGGTTTCTCTGTAGCCCTGGATGTCCTGGAACTCACTCTGTAGACCAGGCTGGCCTCGAACTCAGAAATCCACAAGTCTCTGCCTCCCGAGTGCTGGGATTAAAGGGGTGCGCCACCACTGAGAGATAAAGTCTTTGACTGCAAGCAAGAGGCAGAGGGAGCAAACTGGATGTGGGATGAGGCTATATGCTCTCAAAGCACTCCCCATGACACACTCTCTGCAGCGAGGCCACACCTTTCAAACTTCCCTACATAGCATACTGCCTAGGGATCAAGTGATCAGACCCATGAGCCTCAGCGGGTACATTTCTCATTTAAGTCACCGTGAGACATAGGTAGACTTTGAAAGGAATGGAGACCCATGGCATGCCAAGCACCAGCTTGTGGTCAGTATTGTCTTGGCTGCAGACAGAGATTCTGGTGGAGAGAGCCTCAGACAAGCTGGTGGCTGAGTCCTTTATAGATCTTGTCTTTCATCTTTCCCTCTGCCAACAAGCAAGACCGTGCGTTGTTCACACTGACAGCTTGGCAGAAGGGTCAACTTGAGCTTGCCCAGCCCACTGCTGGGGGTCTTGACACTTGGGCATCCATCTGGTCTCCCCTTTCCTACCCATCTGTTCTTTTTTCTCATTCATTCATTCATTCATTCATTCATTCATTATCTTTCCAATCAGCAAGCATTAATTTATTCAGTGTCTATGATGCACCAGATACTGATGACACAAGAATCAAAGTTGCTATCTAGATATAAAGGATTATCATGTAAGTCCATTGTGGCGGTAGCTATACTGTATTTGGCTCTCAACACAGTGTCTTAAATCTGTGTGCTTACTGATACATTTAAGCCCAGCTGATTTCTTATGAGAAAGCAGACACCCAACTTGTAATCCATGTCCTACATGGTAGCACTCTCTAGACAGGCTACTAGCCCATTAGATCAGCCCAGCTCCTCTGATTCATTTCAGTGCCCATGAATTTTTAGTCTTGGGTCAAAAGCAGGACAGCCATTACTCCTGTCTCACAAATGCACTGTTTCCTCCTGCATGTCACCCTCCTGGCCATGTGATAACTTGATGTTGAATTCAGGTGTGGTTCCTAAGCTAAGTTTTACGGTCTGGGGGGAGGAGCAGGACCAGCAATCAGTCTGTGTGAAAGGTACACGAGAGTGGCATCCATTGGAATACAGGAGGTGGAATGTTTTGCTGGCTTTGATAGAAGAGTCTAGTTGACAGTTGAATGAGCATATGGTAAGAAGTTGCTGAGAGGGCCTCTCTAGACCAAGTAATAGGCATGCTCAGGAACTCTGATGAGTCCTGGGGACAGAGCCAAGCAAACTCTAGCAAAGGTCAAAGTGAAATAGTCCCACTGATGGGATTTCAGACCAACTCTGCCCAACCTCAAACCTGTAGACAGGCCCCTTGCCATATCTGCCAATAGCTGCCTAAAGTAACAGCATCCAGTGGCTCTTCCCAGAATGTGGTATATGTGCTTTCCACGTCCTTTGTCTTCCCTTCTGGTCCCTTCTTGTTTCATCTCTGAGGCTAGTGGTCCTCAGAGTGTGATGCTTTGGTCTTTTTCTTTGGTGTGCATGTGCTCATTATCATCTACAGACAGATGTCAACTGTCTCCTCAGCTGACATTATCAGCCCAGAGCCAGCTGAGGTGCAGTTGAAGGCTCTAGGCAACTTGTGGAGGATTTGCCTTAGAGTGCTCACAGGTGCCTTGGACTCCAGCTAACTCCTCCCTCCGCCAACTCCTTCAACACCCCATCAGCTCCCCCCTGCACCCCCCCTCCGTCTTTCTCTTTGTCACTCACTGCCCCTCTCCTGAATGTTGAAATCCTTCCATTCTTTAGCCCTTGGTGATAGTTCCCTGAAGCTTTCCTGACTCAGGAGGCTACCAACACCCATTACATTATAAGCAACATTTCCAGAAAACTGAGAACTCATCCATGCTCCATATGCCCTGTGAACATAGTAGGGCAGAGCCCCATGGAGAAGGTGGCCTTGCCTAGCCCCTTACTCTGCTTTCCACATGGTCTGTCATGGATGTTTTTTTATTGCAGTTAACTCTGACACCCCATTTGTGATGGTGGTGTGAGATTATCTGTCCCCAGCCTGACTGTAGGTTGGTTAATGATAGGGACTGGCTACTGAATAGTGTCTTCCTGAGAATGTAGCATAGTTCCACATATGCTCTCAGCTGTCAGTGACTAACAGCCAGTTGCTATATTGAATGATACCTTAATGGACAGGATAACTTTACTCTTTGCATGAGACTTGTCATTAAAGTTACTACCAAGGAAGAAGTGACAGTGGTTTGGGAGTGATTAAATCAGAGGAAGAGATGTTATCTATAACATGAAATCGTCTTTTAGCTACTCCCGTTGATAAGGGATACCTGAGGAAGAGGAAAGAAGAGCACAGACTGTGTCTTAAGTCAGTATAGCTGCCATCCAAGGACCCAAAGAAACCAGATCCAGTGGTAAGAGGGCACCTGGCTCCTCTAAAGGTTCGTTCTGTAGGACTTGGAGATCTAGACATTTTGGGTGGGAAGTGGAGGGCACATGGCTTGTTTCCACAGCTCACAGTTCAGCTCACTGTGCCTGGCCTTTCTCTGTGGCCCCTACAGTGGCCTTCTCCTGGGAGTCCAGGTGTGGTTCTGTTTGTGAGCATTGCTGCTAGCTCCAAACATCCAGTGTTCCACCCTTGGGCTGCTGCTTCTGGGCTAGAGTGTCTACCCAGCTGGAGTGTCAGCAAGACCAAGAGAGTCGTTTACAGAACAGGACTGATGGAGACGTGTCACCTGTCCAGATCGTGAGGGGTTTCAGGGTTTTATTGTTTAGTAACTTGGGCCCATGTTAACTCCTTTCTTCCTCACAGAACAATTCATCAGCCTTGGATATTATCAGCTATTCCCATTATAGATGAAGAAACAAAACCTCAGAGATAAGTCTCTTTGATTAACATAGGGCTTGGAGCCAATTCTTTTGCCCCTAAAGCATTTCATGATTCTCTGCACTGGGTTGCCTTCTGGGCTCTCTGTCTAGGTAAACCTGCCTCACCAACATCTTTCTTTCCAAAGGGATTGATCTAGGAGGGGATTTGGCACAACTTCAGTCCCAGGACCGTCTCTGCCTTCTATCTCCTGTCACTGAGCACACCAACCTAAGGATACCTCGCCATCTTTCACATCCTTCTGCAGCCTAAGCTTCCACTACTAAATTCAAGAGAAAAGGAGGGAAGGTCTCAGGTCCTGACTGTGGGAACTGTCTTGTCCCTGGTGCCTAGGCCTCTTTCACTCTGTACATTTATTCACTCAGTGGACTTGGTAGAGAACCTACCGTGGACCAGACACTGTTGAGGTACTGGGGTGACAGTGAAGTCCTTGAGACTTAGAGCTCACTGGTGAGCACTGGGTGGAGAGAAGTGAGAGAGTGATTAAAAATGCTTCAGTAGTGCTCAGGCAATGAAGAAAACACAGAAGACAGGCAGGCATGTGGTTACACAGGACAAGAACCGTTAGGAGAGACTTGAAGGGGAAGCTCTGGCTTGTGGGGCACAGGGAACCTGGCACGAGAAAGCTGGGAGCAGCAGTTTTCCAGGAAGAGGGGCTAGCTAGGGCAGAGGGCCAAGTGGAGCTGCAGAACACAGTGCTGGGAAATGATATTTGTCATGGTGGGTAGGCTGTGCTGCCATCACTATGGTTCAGCAGCCATCACTATGGTTCAGCAGCCATCA
>JADRCH010000227.1:2588137-2628782 GCA_019843965.1 Rhynchomys soricoides | reverse complement strand
TTCAGCAGCCATCACTATGGTTCAGCAGCCATCACTATGGTTCAGCAATTCTGCTCTTCCTGAGGAGCTATCCTCTGCCTTTCCCAAGTTGTGGGATTTCTGAGAAGACCATGTCTGAGGTCTGAGCCCACAGTTGAACAACTCACAGTTGACCTTGGAGCAGCCAGGCATCACCTCAGTCATGGCCTTGCTCAGCAGTGGCTGTGGTGTGCAGTGAATGCTTTGACAGAACACAGGAAGAGAAAGCCATCCATCACAGACCTTCTTGACCGCACAGACTCCAGCAAGGGCACACAACAGGGATTTTTCTAGGAATCTGTGATTTTGAGAATAGTTCTGGGAATTCTAGTTTGGATTCTTTTCTTGGCTTGTTGTTATTAATTGTTTCTTTGAGCAAACACCTGCCCTGAATTTTGTTTGATGAATGAATGAATGAATATATGAAGTATGCAGATTCAAAGACTGTTAAGACTTTCCTTGTTCTTTGTCTTATAATGAATGTGTTACATTGGTCAAAAGGTTTTTTTGTGTGTGTCTTGTGGGTTTTTTTTTTTCTGCCTCTCTTTTGGGTGAGTTTTGAGGCCTAGCTGATAATAGATATATACATACATACATACAAACATACATACATAGAATTAGTGGTAGATTTCATGTTAAATAGGTGCTACCACTGAACTCTATTGATATGGATCTGAGGTTCTCAAAGCACAGCATCTGGACCACAGTCACAGTACCTGGGAACTTGTTAGAAATGTAGATTTGTAGACCCACCAAACTAGGGTACTGGGACTATAGTCAAAGATTTGTGTTTTAATTAGGCTTCTAGGTGGTTCTGATGCATGCTAATGTCCAAGTGTACTCATACAGAGTGTGTGCCTTAAGCTGTGTTCTCTAGGAATGGATTCTTTCACTGCAGTTACTGTCATAGCTCACAATTGCGCTTGTAATATGTTGATCCAGCCTGGCTTGGCACAGTCCTTGGCTATAATGCAGAAGGAAAGTGCTTGACTCATCTGGGGTTGATCCAGGTGGTTCTGTTTAATGCCATGTCCCACCCATTGGACTACATATCTCTGGTGGAATGGGCATTCCAAGTGGGCATCTGTTGGAGGGAAGCCTTAGCAAGAGGGTGGCCCATTCCAAGAGCTTCGTAGAAGCGCTGCCGGATTTGTTTTCATGGGGACTGACAGAGCAGATCAGCTCTGTGACTCTGGCTAGTTTTGATGTGTTTTAAAGCATGAGCCTGTCCCAGGATGTGTATCTGCTAGCACCCGTGTTAATGAAGATCAGTGTGCTGAAAGGGCTCAGTCTTCCATGGAGGTAACCTGTCTGTACACTGGATCTGCAGTTCTGGTCCATCTGGTATCCCTCATCTAGCTGTCCACCCATGAACTAGAATGAGGTGACTGGTGGTCCAGATCACCCAGCACTGCCCGTGTTTCCCCTTCCTGTCCCTCTCAGTCTGGTGTCTCGGATTTGGCTCTGCGTTGCCCATTCCTGCTGCGTCTTGTCCAGCGAGGGACAAAACACCCTGCCACCTGCCTGAAGAACAGGAAGAAAAGAAATTACAGAGGCAGATTCCGGCGCATCCAGAGACTGAGATGTTGATGCTCAAAGGGAGCTGGGATCTCCAAGACATGTACTTCCAGAAGCCCCAGGAGAGCTGGACAAGAGGCACACTGACTCAAGGGGTAGAAGTAAGTTCATTTCTCTGATATGCTTACAGGAGGGCCGTTAGGAGGAAGGGAAAGGGAGGGAGGGCTGGGAAGGTCCCCTCTGGACCAGGAGGCAGATGGGCAAAGCAGAAGGTGACCCGGTCATGGCCAGGAATCTGTATGAACCAGTCCAGGCTGGCCTTCCTGTGTGTGCTCGACTTCTGCCCCTTTGTGCATGCTGTCTTTGATGTTGTGAGTTCTTCCTCCTGCCACTCCATCAACCCTTCTGGCCTTGTTTGCCCTGTATATGCCTTCCCCCCCAAGCCCCTATGGTACCCTGCCTTCCTCCCAAGCCCCTATGGTACCCTGCCTTCCCCCCAAACCCCTATGGTACCCTGCCTTCCCCCCAAACCCCTATGGTACCCTGCCTTCCTCCCAAGCCCCTATGGTACCCTGCCTTCCTCCCAAGCCCCTATGGTACCCTGCCTTCCTCCCAAGCCCCTATGGTACCCTGCCTTCCCCCCAAGCCCCTATGGTACCCTGCCTTCCCCCACTCATCCACCTTTCCCATTCTGCACATCATGACATGATGGAAACAGGACAGTGAAGTGCCATTCTGATAAATGTTCTCCCTGTTTGCAGGTACCAACAATGACCACATGATATGGTCATCAGCACCTGGGCTGCCCATTCAAGACCCACCAAATGGAGGATAGCACAGCAGAATCTCACTTTGCAAAACCTGGCACAAGAACTAGAGAAGCCAGAGCAGCAGCATGTATCCCAAAACTATCAGAAAAAGCCAGAGAGGATGGCGTGTTGTCTTGTGATCGGCTGTACCAGTAGTTCCTGTGAGAAGAGACCCCCTCCCCATCAGATCCCATCACATCTGGATGCCACTCTCCACCATCAGATCCCATCACATCTGGATGCCACTCACCACCATCAGATCCCATCACATCTGGATGCCACTCACCACCATAAGCCTAGAGTCCTGCTTCAGCTGTCAACCTTCCACTCAACCTCCATCTTCCCTGTGAGGAGATGTCCCTTTTTTCCTCTGTATTCTGGTATTCTGGATTCACTTGTTATGCCTAGCACCGGGTCACCTTAAATAGAAGCACCTTGAGACATTTGTACTTCTCGGAAGCTGCCAAATGAATGTCACACCTGTGTCACTCTGGCTCACGTATAACCTAGGTCCACTTCTGACAGATGCTGTCTGACCTGGTCAGTGAGTTGCTCCTTCAGCAGTTTTGGTACCCTTTTCCCCGCCTCATTCATCCCAGTTGTGACTTTGTCGGCACCTGGTGTCCGGATTGCACGAAGAGGAGAAAGTGTGGTTGGAGGAAGTGATTCCTTGGTCTGCTGGGAGGCTGGAACCTGCTCCAACCTAGGCAGAAGGTCACCAACCCTCAGCTCTTGTCCTGCCTTGACTCCTACCCATGACTCAGTCCCACCCCTTGTGTCTCTCCTAGCCTGAGAAGTTGTACTTTACTTTTTCAATTAAACAGAATGTGGTTACTTTTTTATTACTACAGAGCAGTGCATTATTATTACAAAGACACCAGGAATATAGATAAATAGAGGAAAGGAAAGAAGCCCCCCCATGGTACTTGATTGAATGATAAACCAACCACCGCCTCTTATGTTCTTACAGCATCCTGTAGTTATATAAAGTATGTAAATTTATATATTTAAATGTAACGGTACCATAGGTCCCAGGGAAGACTGCCCATGCCTTCCTCAGAGGCCTCCATTGACTTTCACATGGGTGACTCTGGCTTTCCTTGCCTTACCCACAGCAGACATGACCCATGGGTAGCCGTAAAGGGAAGGAGAATGGGGGGGCACTGTCTTTGGGGTGGTATCTGGGGATACCACACATCCCTTCACTAGCTACTGAGAAAGTCATTAATCACTCCCCACTTAAGGGACAGCCAGGGTTCCAGTGTGCCAGGATGCCATCCAAGAAGATAAAAATAAATAGGTGTTCCACCTTCAGGAAGACCCAGAGAGCAGAGCCACATTTTAGAATATTGTGGCCCTGAGAAGGAGGTTTATTTCACCAACCTGGTAGCATTTACCTGACAGAACAAATAAAGAAAAAAATGTAAGACCACAATAAGGCTCTTGGTAGAAAATCTATAACAGTTTGAAAGCCTCAGAAGAAAACTCTGAAAATCATGTGACACACTGGCCACACATCCTTCAGATTGTGATCATTTCTGGCTCCCGCCTTCTCAAAGGCATTGCCTATGTCCCTTGTTTTGCACTGCCAGCAAGCTGCATGGTCTTCTAGGGCTTCTGAAATCTGTTCCACACAAGCCCCACGTGGGAGTGAGCGTGATAGAAGGTAAAGGCATTTGTGAGCTGGGATGAAAGCTCCATGTTTTATGTATGTGGGAAGTTTGCATTAATTCATATCCTTCTGCCTGATGGGAAGTTTCTCATTTGCCTCATTATAGAAGTAACAGTTGAGTTTCAGACAATTTCAGAACTAGAAAAGAATTATTACCCCATTCCTCCAGACTATCTACATCCTAGGGACTGTCACCCTAAGGAACATTTGTAGTAGGATGGTGTTGGGCATGGGGGCCACAGCTAATGCCACTTTAATCCTCTCCCCCAATTTTACCTTTAACACATCAAATAGTTAATTACATCACATAAATCAAAACTTAGTTCACATGTAGCTTAAAGACTGAAGTGTCTGTCCATCATTCCCTGGAGATACCCAGTGGCATCAATGTCTTGCATGTGGTGCTAACCTTAGCCTAATAGATACTTGTTAATGGGAATGGATGACTGGATACAGATGGAAAAGAAGATGAAGAAAGACACGAGAGAGAGAGAGAGAGAGAGAGAGAGAGAGAGAGAGAGAGAGAATGAGTATGTGTGCATGCATGTGAATGTATATGAGTGTATATATGTGTATGTGCATGCATGTGACTATATGTGCATATGTGCATATGTAACTGTGTGTGCATGCATGTATGTGTGTGAGTGTATGTGCATATATGACTGTATGTATGTGCCTGTGTGTGCCTACATGTATGTGTGTGTGCATGGCTATGTATTAGCACATGCATATATGTGCATGTGTGAGAGTGTGTGTGATTATACATGTCCATGTGTGTGTCCGTGTGTGTGTGTCCGTGTGTGTGTGTGTGTGTAGGTGGCTATGTAGGTATTACTGAAAGAGTGAAGGGAACACCTATGCTTCATTCATTTATCCAACTGGTAGTATTGAGCACTTACGTATCGGATACTAGCTAACACACCTGGGGAACGCAGGAGTGAACCCAAGCTCCGTGTCTGTGTGAGGTTATTGGAAAACAGAAAGTGATAGATGATAAAATAAACAGTAAGTAAATGATAGAAAGTCTAAGTAGTAAGTGCTACAGGGAAGAGCCAAGCATGGTATAGGAGGCAGGAGAATTGAGGCAGTTTCTCACTGTGTGGTGGGAAAAGGCCTCATTGAGGAGGCACAGGAGCATAGACTTGGAGGCAAGAGGGTGAGCCTGTGGCGCCACAGGAAGAGGCAGTACAAAGGCCTTGTTTTTTTAGGCCTGAAGGTCCTAGCATCCTTCTGTTCAGACTGTTCCTGGTGGCTCCCCTCCTATGGCTGGTCCTTCCAGGAGCCAAGAGCCTATGGTGGGTCCACCTATGGTACTAGGATGACCCATACTAGGTGTTAGTTTTTCCTTTCTCTAAATTTTAGTCCTGATGCTGTATCTTAGCCTCTCCAAGATGATTCTGCATTTTGGGTGGTAGTTTAGTACAAACAAGCAAAGAAAGAGGACCCTCTTTTCTGGGAGGCAGGCAAGCCTGAGACTTGTGGGTCCTGATGGGAAAGCCACCCTGTCACCTGTTTCCAAGCCTTGTGTACAGTAGTCTCTCTGGTTTTTGGCTTCTCCATTTGAAGATTGGGGAATGCATATTGAGTTGGCATTAGGGCTGTCTCTAGCACTGTGGCCTTCAAGTCCTGTGAGCAAGCAGCAGTTTGGGCAGGAAGTGGTACCAGCTATCTGATAGCACAGAAGGGCAGGGGAAGACAGTGCTTGGCCTGCAGAGGACAGTGTGAGGCATGCCCAGCTGCCTGTGTCACGTTCCCTCCCATAAGAAGGATTCCACCTCAGCCAGGTCCAGACACCAGTGCAAACAGACATAGAGGCACAGCTCCTGGCTTTCCTCTTCCTGATGTCCCTGTGTGCTGGCCTACTCTGTGTTCTTGGGCCTGTGGCTCACTTTTCATCTATGGATGAAGTGGCTGTGATGGCTTTTCTCTCCTTTCTAGCCTTTTAAAATTTCTAATCATCTTTTTCTACTTCCTGTTTGGATGCTGGGGTCTTTGGCTCCTGCTATTGATCCCTGGGAGTGTGGAAGGGGTTGTGGCAGCCTTTGTAAACATTTTTTTCTGGGAGAAATGCTGACCCCATATAGAAGCCTTTTCTTATTTTCTTACAGGGAGCAAGGGAGCTTGCTTGTTGCTACTCTAGCCTATCCCTCCATGGCTCTGTTCTCTTGACTGTCCATCTTTAAGCATCCTTAAGTGATATTCACAGAGCACAGGAGGGTAACACACACACACACACACACACACACCCTTCATTCCCTCTTCCATTTCCTGTGACGCCCTTTGTCTCCATCAACTGTTATGGAGAGAGATTTTATCTGGAATATTCATGGCAAGTCTATCACTACTTATCACTTTAACAATGTGCTATGGAGTGGATCCATGCTGGAGAGGCACATATGCTGTAAAGTTTGGGGACTTGCTGTGGCTGTGCTTCACATGGTGGATGTTGACATTCTCAGGAGGAACGTGGAGACTGGCTCCTGCCTTCTGTCCCTACAGCCACACTTTCCAGGGTGAATGCTTTTGAGTGTAAAGAAAAAAAAAATATCTTTTATTTGAAACAAAAGCACAGCCCTCCACTGAAGCCCCATTCTGGAAAGCTACAGAGTCTGATCTCACTACAGATCTGTGCCAGGCAATTGGGTGTAGTGGCAGATGACGAGTCAGCTGGTCTTAGGGCCGTCCTGAAACTCTACCAAGGAAGGCAGGGCTGACATTGCCACCTGATCAGAAAGCCTCAAAAGCAAAGGAAAGGGCATCTGACTATGCCAGGATTGGTTCAGGGATCTTTTCTTCTCCTCTTTTGTCTTGGGTAGGAGAATGGACTATATTGGGTTCCTTCCACATTCTCAGTGAGTCTGAGGTTTGGGAGACTGCTGAGGCCCTTGGAGCTTCCCCATATGACTCCCTGGAGGGAGAGGGCAGCATGACAGTGTACTGGAGAGGTCAGCCCTCCCACAGTAATGAATCGAGGAGCCTTTAGAGGGCTGTAACAGCACAGCAGGGAATGGGTGCACCAACCTGCACTGTGGATACCTTGTGGGAATACAGATACAGTTTTGCCTGGCTCCCCTTCCCTGAGAAATGTAAGCTGGTAGGGTGGTTACAAGGTGGCCTTCATTGTAATACATTTTGGTGGTAGTGTTTTGTGATACCATGGATTGAAACCTGAGCCTCACTCATGTCACGTGTGGGTTTTACCACTGACTGAGCCACGCCCCAAGTCTTCTCTTTATTTTCTTGATCTCGAAGTAGGTTCTCCTTAAAATTTCTCAGACTGGCTTTGAACTCAGTTTGTGGCTCTGGCTGGCCTAGAACTTGTAACCCCCTTGTGTTAGCTTCTACTGTGACTGGGGTTACAGGCCTGTATCGCGAGGATTCTATTTTTTATGACACTGGGAGTCTGGATTTGCTTAGTATTACTTTAGAAATGACATCACAGTTTCTTGTTAACCGAATGCTAACTGTATACCAGGCACATGGTTCAGTGTCAATAACCTAAGGACAGGAGGATCAACTTCTCAGCCACGTTATACTGATCTCACTAGGTCCTAGATGGGTTCCCACCAAGCCCTTCATTTTCCTGTGAGGGAGTCAAGGCTCAGAATGTTGGGTAATTTTTCATGTCGCTAGTAAGGGATGTGAAGAAAGGCAGCTCCTGTTAACCTGCTTTCTCCTGGCTCCAGGAAGAGCAGCATCTGTCTACTTTCCCAGTTTAAAATGACAAGAGACCCCAGGTATTGTGGCTCACAATCTATAATCTAGCACTTGGGCAACTGAGGAAAGAGGATGGTGTGTTTAAGGCCAGCTTGGGCAACACAAAGAAACCCTGTCTCAAAACCCATCAAAATAAGGTGGTTGTGGGGGATTCTGATAAACTTTGTGGAAGATAAACTGCCAGTGGTGAGGCAGAGACAGTGGGTGGGACGTGTATGTTATCATTGCTGTGGCCAGTTGTTAGAAACAGCAAGTGTTTTCTGACAAGAAACAACTTAAGGGATAAAGGATTTATTTTGACTGGCAGTCTGAGAGGATACCGCCCATCAAGGCAGGGAAGGCTTGGCATTGGGAGGGTAAGGCTGGTTACATTGTGTCTGCAGGAAAGAAGCAGAGGACCGACAGGAAGTGGGGCCTGACTATCAAACCCCGAGGCCCAACCTTAATGACTCACAACCATCTGTCAGTACCACTAGCAGGGGACCAGGTATTCAAACACAAATGTATGGGCGACATTTCATATTCAGATAGCAGCACAGGATGGCTCAGCTCTGTGTGAAGAGAGCACAGGGCTGGGGAAGCCCAGGCTCAGGGTTCAACTCAGAGGCTTGTTGTGAAAACCCCATGTGCTGCTTCCTTACAGAATCAATTCAATAAAACAAAGTCCCAGATGTGTGTTCTCTATTTGGGGTTGTGGTGGGATCCTGGAGGAGTTGTGTAGGAAGGCATTGGAGAGGGAAAATTCTGGGTGTGTTTTATGAATGAGGCACCTCAAGGAGATTGTGCTACAGCCTTCATCCAGAGGCTGCCGTGCACAGGTACACTGTGTGGGTGCTGGAAGTAGTGATTTGTTGGTGGCAACAAGGGCTGGTTCCACTGTCCATCATAGATCCTGTCACATCCATGAGCTGTGCCAACATTGCCACTAGTAAGTAGGTGGGTGCTCCTCCTAGCATACTGAGAGCCCTTAATTTAGCAACCTAATAAACTCAGCTCCTAGCTTCCACTGTGTCCTGTATCGCCACTGCTTGGGAAGCTTAGGGCAGGTCTTTTACTGGGAGCCTTCGATTCTGTCTCAGCAAGGAAAGGGTAGAAAGTGGGAGGCTTCACAGGCTCTTTGGATTCTTCTGGCTCCTCCTTAGGCAGCACTGCCAGCTCAGCATGCCTGGTTCCCTCCAGGGTCAGTTGTTCCACCCAGTCACTGAGCAGTGCAGCCAGAGACCCATTGGTGTCTGTGGGTTTCCCTGCCTAGAGGTTAATGTTGAAGCATATTAGTGTCCCAGGACTAAGATGACTTCAAGGGAAAGAAAGTTGGAGGAAAACGTTAGGATCCTAAGACACAGCTCTGCGTTATACCCTGAAATTACTCAAACAAATTGTCATAAGGAGAGGTCACTTAAAAGAACAGTTTATTCTATCACATCATCAGAAGCTAGAGGTCTGAAATCAGGGCATTGGAGGAGCCATGCTCCTTCCAAAGGCTCTAGAGAACAGTAGCTTCTGGTGGCTGCTGTCCCACCCTCTAGTCCTTAGCTTATAGACACAACACTATCTCTTTGGTCACAGGCTTTTTCTGTATATGTGTCTGTAGGTGTGAATTCTCCTTAATTACAAGGACTCAGTCATATTGGACTAGGACTAGCCCCTTTCCAGGGTCACCTTAACTTAATCAATTATATCTGCAAAGCCCCTGTTTTCAAATAAGGTCACAGTCTGGGCTTCTGGGTGGGTGTGGCGTTAGGGCACCTTCCAATCTGGTCTAGGCTCTTAGCCTGGGAACTGTGGCAGCTGATGCAGAGATGAAAACAGAGGCACTAGGCAGCTTGCCAAGGGCTGCACTCTGGACCTTCTGTGGTGACAGAACCTCCTGTACAGGCACCTCTGGGGATGTGGCCACTGTGACTGAAACACTGGGATTTCCATTGAATTTAGATTAAGTTGATTTATAATCATTCTATCCCCTTTTCTGTAATGATCCCTAAGCCTGAGGGGAGGGACATGATACAGATTTCCATTGAGAGCTGATCAGTTCACAGCCTCATACTCTCTGCATCTTGAATGATTGTGAGTCTCTGTAAGGAATTGCTACCTACTACAAAGAGAAAGCCTCTCTGATGAGGGTTCAGAGCTGCACTAACTTATGGGTATAAAGATAAGTCTTTAGAGTGTAGCTTAATACTGTGTCCATTTAGCTGAATAAAGGTATAAGTTGTCCACAGAGGCCTAATGACCTCCCAGCATGGATTCTTGGTCCTATTAACAGCGCCAAGCATGAATTCCATCTTATAGAGCAAGTCTTAAATCCAATCTGAAAGCAGTTGGTTGCTCCCAAAACACTCATGTCATCATTTCACCAATGGGCTGGTTGTTACTGTAGCTCACAGGATTCACAGCTAAATAAGATTGTTGATTATTCCCCCTGCCCCCAACACAGCACCTCTGGCATGATCTAGTGGGGGGGGGAGCATCCAAGACAGTAGCAGCTTGATATAATTCAAGTATACAGTGTACTAAATGGGCTCTAGTTGGAGAAGGAGTAGGAGGTGGATTTGATCAATATATATTCATATATAAAATTCTGAGAGAGAGAGAGAGAGAGAGAGAGAGAGAGAGAGAGAGAGAGGATTACATTGACTTATATGACCTTATAGCTAGTGGGCACTAAGGCAGAGTGTCATCATGGACCCTCTTGAGAATAGAACAGGAACAAAGTGGGGGTACATGTATTTTAAAATTCTGGCAAAGCTATTTGCACCTAGGCTAGGAACTGGGCATTTATGAAGCTGAGCAAGGTAGATCCAACCCTTCTTGGGATCTGGGAAACAAGCTAGCCATGTATTCCCTGGGTTCTGTCCCAGGTGGTACCTGTTAAGTCAGGGCTGTGGATAGGTTGCACCCACTCTGAGTGTTTATATATCCAGAATGTTCACACTCAGGCACTAGATTCCTTAGTGCCAGCCTCTGGGATTTTCCTATGAGAAAATATGCAGGAGTTGCCATGGGAGGACACAAATGGCCCACTGTTGTCTCCTGGGACAGAGGCTTCTCAAAAAGACATGAAGCTTAAACTGAAAGCAGTTTGTGCTGCAGAATCCCATGCATGCTTAGCACAGGTGTGTGGGATGAGCATCTTCTAAGAACATTTGTATGTGCTTTGACACACAGAACCAGTAATGAGAGGAGATTGCTTTGGATTGGGACCTTGAGCAAAGGAGGTCAAAGGCTTCATAATGGGCTTCACTTTGCCCTCTGTGGACCATGAAGCTCATGGTGAGGAAACCCCAGTCTAAGTGTGGCACTAAGTGTGGTCCCCTGTGGGCACCAAGAAATGAAGATTCAGAGAGGTAGAGAAACTTGACAGTGTCACACAGCAAGTAATTGGATGGATGTAGTTATAAGCAGATTACTGAGAATTCATTCCTGGGCCCCCAAAATTCTTGACACTCTTTTTGAGAAAAGGTAGTTTCAATTTTGCCTTAGCTATAAATTGCTGTGAGCATACGCTGGGTTTTTCCCCTCTCTGGGATTAGACAATGCTCCTGCTTCCAATTCCATCTGGGATGGTGTTTAGTTGGGTTGGCGTTTTTGTTTTATGGACTGGCTGAGACTTGTAGGTGGATCCTCAAAAGGCAACAGCCATTTATGTTACGTTTACATCATTTTGGCCAAATGTTCCACAGAAACAACTTAAAGGGAACAAAGATTTCTTTGGATTGTCTTCAGTCCGTCATGGAGGAGGCCAGGTGGAATAGCTCCTTCTGTAAGTGATGGTGGTAGCTGTTGTGGAGGCCAAGGGGGTGGGGGGGGCTAATATAAGGGGTGAGCCCATAGTCTTCAATGATCCACCCCAGTGAGCTGCTCCCACTTACCAGGCTCACCCTCCTACAGTAGGTTCCCCAACCTTCAAGTGAGCACTAGAATCTGGGCACAGCACATCCAGTCTACTGCCTGAGGGAGACACTGTCCTTTTCCTGCCCCCCACCCAGGATGTAAACCCCTAAGCAGTGCTGCATATCACTGTATCCCCAGCTCCAAGCACCCCGCAGTGCAAGCTCCTCAATATTATGGAATGACTAGGTGAGAATCTGCACACACATCCACAGCAGGAAGCTCGGAGCTGAGAGTGAACCTGTGCTGGATAGGATTTTTGTCAAATTGACACAAACGGTGCATGGGAAGAGGGAACCTCAACTGAGGAATTAGACTGGCCTGTGAGCATGTCTATGGGGACACTTGATTATTGACTGCCAGGGGAGGACCCAGCCCACTGTAGGTTGTGCCATCCCCGGGCAGGTAGTCCTGGGTTATATAAAAGCTATATAGAGAAGGCAGATGGAGCTAGCCATGGAGAGCAAGCCAGTAAGCAGCACGCCCTCACTTCTGCTTGTGTTCCTGCCCTGACTGACACCCCCCCACCCAACCCCCCATGATGGTCTGTGAGTAAGTGCATAAGCTAATAACCCTTTCCTCTCTAAGTTGCTTTTAGGTCATAGTGCTTATCATAGGAACAGAGATCAAACCAATACAGGTCCCCCTCCCATCCAGCTGTTTCTACCATTAGTCAGCTGGGGGACCCCTCTGAGCTCCCGTTTCCACATCTGCAGAATGAGGTGGCTGAGTATAAAGACCATTAGGAACTTAGACAGCTCCAGCATTCCAAAATTTCTCGTGTTACTCTATCTCAGCTTTCCAGACTGTTTCACAATAGCTGACAGTGTGGGCTCACATATGACATTTCATAGTTCAATCAGAGTTTGAGAAACTCCTACGGAAAACCAGGCACTCTAGGGTCAACGGGACACCATAAAAGCTGCCAGGTCTCCTTCACAGTCCTGTCCTGTAAAGAGAAGGAATGTATGCTGGTAAAAGTCACCCGAGGCAAAGGGGCCAGATTTTTGTCCTCATCCAGCCATCGTTGCTGTGTCCTCTGCTCTCAGAGAGGCATGCACTTCTGTGTTAATGCAGCTCCTCCTGGTTCAGGCAGTTCCCGGGGAGGGCCTGAAGCTGAGCTGGCAATTGGCCTCACTCCCACTCTGGGTACTAGGAGAAGAGGAGGGTCTCTGAGTACGCATGTCTCCCCACAACCCTCACCAGGGCCCCAAGACAGTGCTGTCAGGACTCTTCCTGAAGAAGTTAAGGGCATCTTTATCTTAATTTTGCTTGCCTCATCTGAAAATCTATTAGTCATAAAACTGTTGACATTTCCAAAACATGGGCAGAAATGAATTAGGCAAATTTCACATGTTGCTGTGTGCAGGCCTTTGATGTGGGGTGTTGGGGGGGCACGGTAGATAGAAGCAATCAAGCATTTCCATGTAGAAATTCCAGTCAGTAAACTTCACCAAATCACTTCTGTGATTGACACTCTTCAGCTTCCAAATCCAAGAGGTCAGTGGAATTCGTCCACCCTTATCTGACAGGCAGAGGCCATGGAGTTCACTATGCCCATTTGGCTAGCATGTGGGAGGAGGAAGAAGTGCAGGAGGAGAGAAATTGTCTCCAACTCTCTAGTAATGACCGTGACAGCAGCAACAATAATGTTATAATAATAACTAATATTTATCGAGCCACATTCTGTGATATGCACTGTTCTAAAAACCACATGTGAATTACTCAGGCTTCTTTGTTTCTCTACAAGATGGGTGCTATCGTTCACTGTTCTACTTTGTGAATAGAAAACTATGAGTTTTAATTACATTTTTTGTTTAGAATTTCATACGTGAGTACTGTATATCATTTACAGTTCCCCCTCCCCACTCAACTCCCCCTGTGCCTTCCTGATTCCTCTCAAATTCATACTTCTTCAATCATTACTCTTAAATAAATATAAATACGAATTGCTGGGGGGTGGCGCACGCCTTTCATCCCAACACTCAGGAGGCAGAGGCAGGTGGATTTCTGTGAGTTCAAGGCCAGCCTGGTCTACAGAGTAAGTTCTAGGACAGCCAGGGCTACAGAGAAACCAAAAGATAAGAAATAAAAATAAAAAATAATAAAGATATGTATAAATGTACACACGTACACCTAAACACGGCCTGCTGAGTCGTTGAGTTGTTCACATGTATGTATGTTTATGACTGACCAACTGGAATTGAACAGCTTATCAGGGGCTCCTCTCTGGGGAAGACTAAATCTCTCTTTCTTGTTAGCCATTAATTGCCTGTTGCTCTTCATCTAGTGGTTGGACTTTGTCAGATTCCACACATCCATGTTGACATGTCAACTGGTACTGTCACTGTGAAGGTTTAGATAACCACATTGTTGGTATGGTATGACTCCATGTCTTATATAGAAGATACTATTTTACTATCTCACAGCAAACACCAGACCTTTGGCTCTATGGTCCCCTGCACTATCTTCTTCTACGATTGTCTTAGCTAAGCTTTTACTGCTGTGAACAGACACCATGACCAAGAAAAATCTTATAAGGACAACATTTAATTGGGGCTGGCTTACAGGTTCAGCGGTTCAGTCCATTATCATCGTGGCGAGAGCATGGCAGCATCCAGGCAGGTGTGGTGCAGGAGGAGCTGAGAGTTCTACATCTTCATCTGAAGGCTGCTAGGAGAAGACTGGCCTCCAGGCAGCTAGGGTGAGGGTCTTAAAGTCCATGCCCACAGTAACACACCTGCTCCAACAGGGCCACACCTCCAAATAGTGCCACGCCCTGGGCCAAGCATATTCAAATCACCACAATGATGTTCCCTGAACTTTTCATGAAGGAGTTGTAAATTATCATTAAATGGCCAGTTGTTCTCTGCATATTGACCAGCTGTGGATTTCTATGACCATCTTTGTCTGCTACAAAATGAAGCTCTTTGATGAGGGATATCTGTGGGTATAAACATATGAGCATAAGTATTTAACGTGCAGTTCAAAACCATTATACTGGTTTGAAAAACTAGCGGTAGTTAGGTTCTCTTCTAGGGTCCATGACTTCACCAGCCATGGTCGTTGGCTGGGTTTACAACACTAGGCAGATTCCCTCATATTGGGCAGGCCTTAAGTTCAATTAGATGGCTGTTGGTTACCCCAATATTTAAATGTCACTATTGAATCCTTAGCAACATCTTGTGTCTTTTTTTTAAAAAAATAGAGAGAAAGGCATATTCTGTACCATGAATTGTTTCAGCAAGAACAATTTAATTTCTGAGGTATTATATATATTTATTAATTATCTAGATCTGGAACTAGAGGTTGGTCCCTTCTGGGATGGAGGCAATGCGCGTGACCTGATCCACACCACCCTTCACTACTGCCCAGACCACTTGCTTCTTCTGCTGGCAGCACCTTGGCATCTTTCTTGAGACCTCAGTTGTACTTTGAACAGCAAGAACGCCAACTAATCTAGAATCAGGCATTCAGTTACAGGAATTAGGAGATTGGACACTCTAAGGTAATGGGTCACACTGACAGTGGTGAAGAAGTATCAGCATGCTGACCAAGAGGGTGAGAGGTGAAAAAAAGACTAAAGGTAAAGTCTGTTTAAATGAGGAAAAGGAAAAGGAAGAGGAAAGGAAGAGAGAAAAGGAAAAGAGGGAGAAAATTCCATCAGGCCATTTTTAAGTTTTAGCTGCTATCAATGAGTTTGTTCATTAAAATGTTCTTGGAGACTACTGGAGAAGGGTGGGTTTTATGTAGGAAGGCAATTGCCTCTTGTACCTTACTTCTGGCAGAATTTCCTCATCTTCATTTCCATTGGCCCCTTGAGCCTCAGGCAAACCTGGCTACCACCTTCCCTAAGGGTTTCTTCTACTGTGGTGCAGTGGAGGCAGGAGAGAGCTTCAGCTAGAGAAAAGAGCTCAAGTAAACACATGTGGAATTCATGAAGCCTGGGGAAGAAGTCACTCCCCTTTGAGCTTTACATTCTTCATCCATGACACAGACAAGTGAATGAGTTAACATGGCCACTTGATGCTTAGAACATGGAGGAACTTGATCAGTATTAGCCCAATCTGGCAAGGGCATGGCAGAGCCTAGTCACTATTGCTCCTGTGTCAAGTGCATGCTTGGTCACTGTGGTTTCAGTCTAGTAAGTGTGTGGTGAGGCTCACTCACTATTGGTTCAATCTGCAAGAGCATGACAGAGCATATTAACTATTGGTTCAGTCTGGGATGGCTTGAAATGATTTTGAAGTCAATAACTTTCCCCTTGTTTTTATTAAAGTAATAAAGCTGTGAATATACAGAAGGAAAGGTTACTTAATATACCCCCATGTAGCAGTAGCTATTGTTAAAGCTGGCATTCTTTCCTCTGTTTATACATATAATGATAAGTGAGTCTCTTACTCCTCTTTTGATGGATTTTGAACATTTTTTCCCATGTAGTTACAACTTTTTTTGAAAACACAATTATTGGGAGCCATTACAATTGTCTGGAATTTAAAGCTAGCATAATTTAGTTAATCATTCTTCCAACTAGTTATTTAAGGTATTTTTTTGCTATCTTTAATGATCATTATTTTAAAAAAAAAAAACCAGTGACCAGTGTTGCAATAAACAGCATATTCTTGAAGTTCATTTCTATATAGCTCATTGCAAAGATGCCAAGGAACACATTAGTGGGTCAGAGGCACTATTAGTCTCCTGACATATATTGCTAAATAAAAAAGGTTGTATCAGTTTCCATCCCTGAACAATGTTTTGACTGTCCAAGGCTCCATTTTCTCTGTGAAAGGCAGTGACCTTGACACCTTGGCACTGTTCCTTCAGTACTGAGTGGGCTGTGTTCGTGTGCATGTCTGGTACCTTTCTCCCTCTCTCCACTAAAGCCCAGCCCAAGTGTCTCAGGAGATGAACCACATTGCAATTGTGCATTTCTTAAAGGCCCAGAGTGTTTGGAGCTTTGCCAGGGTGAATAGACTTAAACCCCTGAGCCATGCAGCTGTCAATCCAAGACCAATCAGTCTGCAGAATCTTAAATGAAGCAAGAGAATGCTCAGTGAAAACTAGAAATTGGGCAAAACTCAAGATGCAGTTAGGGAATGATGAAGTTTACTCTCTGGGTTGGGGATTCTTGAAAAGGGAAGACATGACCATAATGCTCAGAGACTTGGGGATGGATTCTCGGTGGTATCTTAGGCGAATTTCTTAGATCCCCTTCATCTTTATCTCCTTACTTATAGGATCTGGCACCGCCTCACAACGTCTAAGTTAGGAAAGTGGGCTGGTAGAAATGTATCAAGGGATGCCCCAGTAGCAGTGCTCCTGCCTCATCTTAAGTCCCCAGCCCTTACTTTGGCTTTGACTTAGCGACAGAAGGTACCAGACTCTATGACAAGACACAAATGCACAGATTTTTAAAAATAATTTGACTTTGGTACTTTTTGTTACCACATGAGCTGAAGGGTGTCCCAGTGTCCCTCCTAGAATGATCCAGGCTGTATACTTCCAGTGATACCTGAGGAGGACAAAAGCAGCTGTCTCCCCTCCTGCCTACACACTCTCTGCTCATTGGGCTCCTCAGAAAGGAATATGCATGCCCTGCAGAACTCCTGCTCTGTATGTTCCCACTGTGGAAGAGCAGTGCCTAAGGAGAAGGCAGCCAGAGGCAGGGGCAGACAAGGACCAGTCAGCTACCCGAGAAAACACTGGGGACTACGCTTGATTTCCCAGACTGTGCAATGTGCAGGAGACCTGGAGCATGCAGGACAAGATGTGAGTTAGAGCCGGTGACCTTGCTCCAATCTGCCATGCCCTGTAGGACCAGGGTCACATTACTCTCACTGCAACTATTGTTTCCTTCATCTGAGAAACAACTTTGGCACCTGCATCTTAAGAGTTCTAAAGAAATTGGAACAGATGTTTCCACAGATGTGTGCGTCTGCTCACACAGCCATAAGAAAACACGCAGGCTGGGCTGTTCACAGCAAAGCCTTGCTCCCCCACAGTTTTAGAGGCTGTAAGTCCTACTTCCTTCTGTTACAGTTTAACGATGGGATGTCCCCCATAGGCCCATATGTTTGAACACTTGCTTCCCAGCTGGTGGTACTGCTTGGGGAAACTGTGGAATCTTTAGGAGACCTCCCTGGAGAAAGTGGGTCACTGGGTGCAGCTTTGCAGTTTTATAGCCTGGAGTAATTCTCTGTAGCCTGGAGTAGCCTGGAGTAATTCCTGTTCACTCTCTGCTTCCTGAACACAGGAACAATGTAACCATGTAACCCACTGCTCCTGCAGCCCACCCAGCCTGTCCCACCTGATGCCATGTCTTTCCCACTGTAATAGAGTGTATCCCTGTAGCATCCTAAGCCAAAACCAAAACAAAACTCCTTTCTCTCTTCCTTTGCTTTTTTAAAATAAAGGTATTTTATCATAGCAACAGAAAAGTGATAAAAACACCATCTGAAATCCAGGTGCCCAAATGGCTGGATTTTGGGAAGGACTCTCCTTGACTTGTGAATGACTGACTTCTTGCTGGATCCTCACATGGTCAGAAGTGAGGGAGATAGTCCCTCCTCCTCCCCTTTAAGGCCACAATCCTCCTCCCCTTTAAGGCCACAATCCAATCCAGTAGTTCCCCCACCCTTCTACTGTCAGAGAACCTGATCTCCTAGAGACTCTTGATGCAGCCACAGTGGGAGGAGGCGACAGAGTCAGCATACACATTTCAGGGGAGACATAGTTCAGACTGAACATAAAGGAACACAGGCTTGGGTAGAACATTCTAAAGGAAATAAGGACAACAAAGAGCAGGTGTGGACACCAACTGGGGAAGGGTCCTGGACAGTCTTTAAACATTAACCTCAGCCTTGCAGGTCCTAAGCAGTGTAGAGCTATGGCAGGCTGGTACTTGGACTAGAAACTCTCGTTCCTGTGAAGAGCAGTTGTGTGTGATGCCCAGTAGTTTGAGAGACTTAAAACCCTACACTAACGTCAATCAGGGACTGTGATTATACAGGTAATAGAGAAAGTACAAAAGAATCCCCTGGAATTTCCCCTAGGGTTAAGGCATCCTTTCTTTGTTCCATTGCACAATGGGAATTCATCTCCAAGGCTCAAGAGTGGGCCAATGAACAGGAGACAAAGGACAGCAGCAGTCCTTCAGCATCGCTGTTAATCTCTTCCGGTCCTTGTCTGCATATGCTGCCTTTCCATCCAGTGCCCTCGAACCATGGTGATTCATTCTGTCCACAGGATGTGGGGAAGTGCCAGCTCTGAGACCCCGTGAGGCCTTACAGCTCCCACTTTTGTCTGCCCAGAACCCAACTGCAATGTAAAGTCTCACAGAAGGGACTCTGAAGATGGGTCTTTGGGTGAGGACATCTGAATCCTTCAACCTAAGCTTCCCCTGCCATGCTACACAAGGCAGAAATTGGCTGGCCTGGGCCCTACATTTTACTAACACACAGAATTGGAATGGATAAGGTGGTAGTCATTTTAAGGTTATTCCATGTTAGAGTGGTGCTAGACAGTGACATAGAAATGAAGGTGACCGACCTAACATCACAGTAGCTGAGCATCCTTAGGCTAGTACTTCACACAGGCTAGATGTAGAGCTGACCCAGAGAAATGGTCTAGAGTAGGTGGCTAGACAAGGTTAGGACACAGTGTTTAGCTAGTAGGTGTGTGTGTAGGTTTCCCATGGCCTGGGCCCAGTCAAAAAGTCTGTATGAATTGAAGAACCCATCTCCCACTTCCTGCTCTAAGGAAACACCTAAGGAGAAGACAATCATAGCATACGAGGTATAACAAGCTCAGTTATGAATCAAAGATGAAGCAGTGGGTGGGGGGGGGGGGAGAAATAGAAAGAATGTGAGTGTACACATGCCATAGTCTGAATGAATGTTCCATCTCCAACTTTCCACTGAAGGTACGTTTATGAGAAACAAGTCCTGACTAGATGTTGAACAAGCTGGAACCATAATCTTGGGTTTCATGGGATCCAAAACTGTAAGGAATGTATTTCTGTTGTTTATAAAATGACCAGTCTAAGATATTTATTATAGAAGCACAAATCACCAAGACGGAAATCTTGACAAAAAAAAAAAAATCTGATTCACTTTTCCTGCTTCCATGCCAAAAAAGTGAAACAAACACACAGAGAACAGTTTTCTTAGCCAGCTTCTTGGATAGCATCAAGAAAGCCACAAGAACATGGACTTCAGAGAACCAGAGGGAAAGATGAGGTAATGAAGAACAGGTGAACAGGGAGCAGGCAAGAGATGGAAGTTGCTGGTACCACTGAAGAACCTGGAGACCCTGGAAACAGCAAGGCAGACTGAGCAGAGAAAAACGGGCAACCTGGTAGAAAGGCTTAAAGGAAATCACTGGCCACAGACTCGCAAAGGGTAGAACAACGCAAGCAAGAGTCACACCTACAGGGGAGAGAATGTGGCGCCGTGCCGTGTGCTGTGTGTAGTTGGTCATTCAGACAGGAAGTAGATGGAGCAGAAGAGAAGAGATATGGAATCCTCACTTTACTGAAAAGGCTCGACAGCAAGAAAGAGAACCTCGATGCCATTTAATAAGTATTTGTTAAGCCCAGATCTGGTATTCAGGTACCATGCTGGGACTTGGGATTCCACCAAACATAATTTGAAACTGTGTCTGTCCTCAATAAAGTATCAATTACCAGGGAAAGGCTGAGTTGAACAGATGATTACAATAACTACTGAGGGTGTTCCGGGGCCATGGTGCTGGGTCAGTGGTGAGCTAGCCAAGCCTCTGCCCCTCTAGCCACATTGCCTTCGATTTCTGTTCCTATTCCTAGCCATAGTTAATCTCTGATATTCTTTCTGCCTCTATAAACTCACCATTTGAGGATATTTCACTTGAATGAGCCTTTATAATATGTGAATTAGGTCTGGTTTCTTTTACTTAGCATGCTTCAGGGTTGCCTTTATTGTCTCTCTCTCGCTCAAAAAAAAAAAAGATTTATTTATTTTTATTTATGTGTATGGGTGAGAACCTTGAGATTCACACCAACAACCACATTTTCTGAGTGTCAGCTCTCCACAGAGTCCACCTTTTGCTGTCTCTACTATCTCTGGGTTCCTGTTTGTTATATTTTGCTTTATAAATATATAGTAAAGGAGGGTCAACCCAATAGAAACTTACTGACCTTTGGGCTAGTGGGAGGCTTCAGTGGGTAAAAGCACTTGCCTTACAAATCTGATGACCTGAGTTTGATCCCTGAAGCCCACAGTAGAAGGAGAGAACTTGTAGGCTCCCTTGCCAGCAGGTCCAGGCGAAAGGAAAGGACCCGGTCCAGTCAGGTCTGTCCTGGGCTGAGCAGGATGGCAAGTGTCAACAGCCCAAAAGAAATAGGCCAGGCCAGGAGTCTTGTCAAAGCAGGAACTCGCTTTATTAAACTAGGCACTTGCTTATAGAGAGAAGGCAAGGAGGTGGGCCCTTAGGTATGAGAAGAGATATTAAATGCTTCCCACAGGCTTCTGGGTTGGATGCTTGGTCCCCAGCTGATGTCACTATTTGGAGAGATCCTAGGGACTTTATAGAGAAAGTGGCTGAGCAGAAGGAAATAGGTCATTGAGAGTGTGTCCTTGGGGACTGTCCTAGTTAGGGTTTCTGTTGCTGTGATGAACACCATGGCCATAAACAACTTGAGAAAGAAAGGGTTTATTTGGCTTATGCTTCCCTTAAAACAGAATAAAAACTTTGATGGGCAAATAAGTATAAAATAATTACTTAAAACATTTGAATTTGAATGCATAGGTATCTACGAATCAGAGACCACCAAAAATATCACTGGTCTCAATAATGATATTGTCATCAGTAACATGGGAAAATGTTAAAGTTTAACTTTTTATTTTTTTGTATGTATGAGTGTTTTGTCACCATGTGAGTATGTGCACCACAACCTGTGCCTGGTACCTGCAGAGGTCAGAAGCAGGTGTTGGGTCCCTTGGAACTGGAGTGATGGATGGTTGTGGATCACCATGTAGGACCAAACCCATATTCTCTGCAAGAGCAATAAATGTTCTTAACTGCTGAGCCATCTTTCCAGCTCCTAAGTTAGAAAAAAATTAAAAATCTCATAAATAATTAATGAACCAAACAAGAAATTTTAAAATTATACATATGAATCGAATGATAATGAAAATGGAGCGTTTTGAAACTTGCTAAAAATGGCCCCAACAGTTCTGAGAGGGAAATTCGGAGCTATAAACGTTTGCATGTGAAAAGAAGAGCGAGTTAGGAGAGAAGAGAGAACCAAAAGAGTGATCACAAGGAGGTCAGAGGGAGCTGCTCAGGAACAAACCACAGAATGGAGAATAAAGGCAGAGAAGGAAGCAACCGAGGAGTCAGAGATACAGAGTCTATTAGGGGGACCGATCAAGTGTGAGGTGGGCACAGAAAACACATCTATACTATTGAGGGTGATGCTGCTTTGTGTTTAAATAGTAAAGGCCAGCTAGAGCTGGGTGTGGGCATGATGTATTCTCCTGATTAGACTGAGCATTTCCATTTGTAAGAAAGAGTTCAGCACATACACATGTACACACTCATGCACACAGGAAAATCTGCAAACATACAAAGAATATGAGCTCTAATTCCAGTTGCCTCCATTTTAATGTCAGATATGAAACAAATTACTTGCTGAGTGCCCCACAGGCAGATTTCCAAATGTCTCTTCCAGCTCAGCTCCTGCCTCTGTAAAGTAGAGATAAGCAGCTCCGGCCCCTCAGCCCAAGCTGCCTCCTTTGTCAAGCAATTTTGAGACAAGGCTTTGCTGACTAGTTTCATTTTAGATTGTTTTATTCAAGGCAGAGACTGACTGTGTGAACCAGGCTGGTCTTTAGCTCTCTACTCTCCTGCCCTTTTACTCTCTAGAGTTGAGCTTGTCCCAGGACCTGTCTCCTTCTGTTTTCTGTGAGGTTACCCTGGGGGGTCCCCAGTGAATACATAGAGGGCTGTCAGGAAGATGTGGGCAGAGCTGTGATGTACATGGGTGGGTGTGGGGCAGTGATATTTACAAGCTCCTGGGTTTAGCTTGTGTGCTGGACAAGTTCCTGCCCTTGCAGTGAAACACTGTCACATGCCACCAGCTGTGTTTCTCTCCATTGGTGTCATGTGTGAACCTTCTCCAGACAATAGCAGATGTGCAATAGCATATCCAGCACATGGTTTCTGGTGACAGCCTCGTCTGCATAACTGCACCTTACCTTCCCCCCCCCCCCAGTAGATAGGTTGTCTTTAATTCAGGATTTTGTAGAATTTCTTCATCAGTGGCCTCTGAGAGAGCCCTGTGAATGTTTCTGTGGGGTTTTTATCCAGCAGTGAATTTTCTGGGTCATGGGGAAGGTCACTTGTTTCAATGCCCTGCCATGATGCTTTCCCCTTCCATTAGGGGACCGAGATTTTTGTTCACTAGTTAACCCACCCAACCCTCATTTACCACAGAAACTCAGTAGCATCTCATTGAGGCTATTTTGGTACTTCCCTAATTCCTAGTACATCTGGGCACTCTTCAGTACTACTGTGACTGTCCTTTGGATTTTCCTCTATACACAGCCCATTCCCACAGGTTACTGCTTTTCTGTCGAATATATTGTTGTTTTCTAATGACTTATCAGGACTTCCGTAGTCCAGAATTCAGCCTTGGGTGGTGCTCAGGCATCATGGGCAGTCTCCCCGGCTTTGATGCTCTCTAGAATTTCTGTATAGCCTTTCATTAGACAGTAATGCTAATCTAATGTCACTAAGCTCATGAGGGGCAGAATCAGGCCAGGTCCCCACCCTCAGCCAAGGCCACATTTGGATACTTTGAAAGGGAGAAGTGTCCCAGAAAGTGCCTTGTTTGACATCCCACTGACACTGGAGAAGACATGTTGATGCTTAAAGGGTAGGAGCCCTATTATCTCAAAGGGCTTTTCTTGAACTCATTTTATTCCAATGACTTCAGTGTGGGGTCATTGCCATCCTGGCTGCAATTACCAGTCACTAAGCAAATGTCTAAGTGGAGCATGGAGCCACAGGTCCTCTCAGTGACCTTGGATCCCACTGACAACTCTAGCTGAATATGCAAAACCTCTCTGGTCTTCCCACCTCCCCTGCTTAGCCTCGACACCCAGCAGGCAGTGTCCTCATTTCTGCAGCATGCCACTTCTGTGCAGTCTCCTCTCTCAGCTTGACTTTCACCAACCCACCCCCCTTTCCTGACCTAGCTGTATTATATGGCCATTCCTCATGGCTGAAGCTGTGCACTGAAGCTTGTGCATAGTCTCAGCTTTGCCATCATCAGCAGTCCAAGAAACCCCTTTCAGCTGGCAGTGGGTTTAACAGCAAGTGCTCAGTACCAATAGCCCTGTGCTAAGGGTTGTGATGGCTCCAGCCAGCCATGGTGGATGGTCATCTCTGTCTTCTCTTTGCTCACACAATGCAGTAAATGCTGCAAAGGAGGGTGCTTCAGAGTAATTGATGCAGCCTGAATGGGTGGTGTCTTGATGAGGCTTCTTATAGGAGCTAGTGTATTAGCTGGAAAGGTAGAGGGAGATCTCAGGGGATAGTGCTGGTGGAAACAAAACCTGGCAAGATGAGTCCAGAGGGTACTACGAGGAATGCATACATCTGCCAGTCTATCTTTCTCCTGGCCTCTTAAGAGATCCACACATGAAAGATCCTAGTTTAAATTGCTAAGGAGTGCCGTGGGGAGGGATGGTGCTTGTGGTTACTTCACAAAGCCTTGCTTTCTGAGTTTGGTTTGAAGTAGGCACAACTCTTGAACTGCTTGCCTTGCCATTTGGGTAGCTAGGTCTGCAGCTGCTTGCTGTGTGGATGCTGTCTAAGACGCTGCCTGGTGTTGGCACCAACAGTTCTCCTCATCATTTGCATGTGTTCATGCAACTGAGTTCCGTGGGAGCTTTGGAGAGTCTCTAGTGCAGAGGACTCTGCCTGACCTGAGGTCAATGGTGGGTCTGCGTCTTTCCTCTCCCTGATCCTACCCTTTCCTACCCTTTCCTCTCCCTGCCCTAGAGGCAGTCTAGGGCCACCTTGACTCATTCCCCAGGTCTTAGGGAACCCACTCTAGAAACCCACAGGCTGACCACATCCTTGGTGTGGGGGTTTCAGTGGCTAACACTAAAAACCATTTTTGTTCTCAGCCTTGAATGCATGATGTACCTAAATCCCTCCCATTGCCTTCTAGGCCTGGTGCATATTCCACCATCTCTAACTTCCTGAGCTCACCTTAGAAAACTCAGAGTCCTCATAGTGCTGGCCATGCCCATGCCCTTACCCATCACAGAGACTTCACACTTGTTTCTTCTGCCTGGAACTTTCTTTCATATGGCAGCTGGCAGGCACCAGGTATCAGCTCAGTTGTCCCTCTTGCTATCCCTGCCCCCAAATCCTCCCTTATTGTCCCACATCATCTCTTCGCTGGATCCATCTTACTCGTTTCTCTCCTGTGTTTATTGTCCATGCCCTCTGCTACAACTAAGTTCTGTCCTAGCAGGGAACTTTTCTGTCCCAATCACTACCAGGTCCCCAAACCCCAGAACAGTGTTCTGTATGCAGTAGGCAATAAATGCTTTTGGAAAAAAGCAAGAATGGATTTATGGAAAGAAATGCTTTTTAAAAAAACTAGCTTTCCATTTGAGAGTGGGAACTAACTTCTTTGCTCCCACTAATGTCCATGGGATGGAAATATTAATGCATAATAAAATTTTCCTATGAGCCTGCAGTACAAATAGTGATACATGAATAATACTTATAAGATTAGCATGCTGTGAGAGGCACGGGGAATGGAAGCTAATACATTACAGGACAAATTTCACTAGAAATAGAGTTAAAACCAATTCACCCAGGTCCTGTAAGCTTCCCAGCTGAATTCTGGTGCGAGGAGCTGGCCTTGGGAAAGTGAGAGCTGCCACCAAGTTCTAGTTTTGTGTATCTCAGCTCAGCTGTGTGACTCCAGGTCATTCCCCTCAACATTCTTGGGCTTGCCTTTCCTCGTCTATGAAATGGGAACACACTAACCACTATGGTGGTCCTGAATGTCCCTTGAGATGTTAGGTGTGATCCATGAGTCAAAGGTGGGGCAGAGGCAGGGATTATCCTCACATAACCGGGTTCTCTCTGCACTTGGGCTTGATGGTTGAAGCTCATGCTGGCCTGGTGTGTGCTGAGTGCTGGCTAAGGGGTGCTCTCTTTTTTGGGCCCCTGTAGTTAGCTTTCCAAAGCCTCATAGGCGTGACATATTGTGACTTGAATTTTATCCATGACCAAAAAAAAAAAAGAAAAAAGAAAATGGACCCAGTCTTCCTGACTCTCATTATTCAATATCTCCTGGGGAATTCCCCCAGGCAGCAGAATTAGTGTGCAAGGTCAAGAACTCTAGAATGTTAAGAAATAAAATATTTTCCAGTGGGGAGCACGCTGGGTGTGGCATTGTGGGACAGACATTTTAGAGAACCCCAGGCTTGGGTAGCTGTGGATAGCTGCAGGAGGGCACTGGAGCCCCAGGTAAGAAAGTTCAGGCCACCAAGGCAGGAGGAAACTATTGCCTCTACCGCATGACCCCACACTGGGCCTGTAGGCCGCACTGTCACTCGCTCTTGGGTCCTTGGTGTAGGATATCCAAGGTGTTTAGACCTGGGGCTGTGGCCTGGAGACCAGAAGGAAATGCTTCATGTTGTGGAGTGGAGAGTGTGTATGAGGTTCTCCACTTGATGCTCATCAGAGACCACTGGCCCTGTGAGATGAAGGCTTCTTTGCCTTGTTTTTGCTGTCTACACCTTCAGGTTCTATATTGTTTCAATTATTTGTAGATCTAAAATATTTTAAAAACTATTGTGAGGTGTCTGGATTGAATACATCTTTTCTTTAATCATTACTCCTTAGCCAGACTATATAGATATACATCACATATATATATACACACATACACATATGTACATATACATGCACACAATAGACATATATGTACACACATATACATGCACACACATATATAGTTGAATGTGTAATATATAGTGGGTGACTACATAACGTTTACAATATGTTACATACTAGAGATGATATAGAGTATATTGTGGAGAGGTACATAGGTTATATGCAAGTACTGTACCATTTTATATGGGATGTGAGACTTCTCTTGTGGTGGTGTAGGAACCCTGGAACAAATCCCCTATGGATACTGAAGGATGTTTGTACAGACAGCAGCCAAGAGGAGGTTCCCACAGTGGCCTCTGTTCACCAGAGTCCTGGCAGAGAGTAACACCTCAGTGATTGAGAGTTACTAGTGATTGAGAGAGAGTGCATGGGCTCACGGGCTCTCCAGTCTTCTCTGTGCCTCTGCATCTTGTTCAGTGCATTTGAGAAGAGAACCAGCTGGTAGAGATTGCCTGGAAGGTATATGAGTCACTGTTTCCAGCTGTCTTGCCAGAAATGCTTCCATAGTACCAGAAAGACAAGCCATGTTTGACGAAGAGTGGTCCCTCATACTGGTCAGGTGGAGGGAGTTCTGTATTAGGGCTTGGATTACTGGATCCAAAGCTTCTTATACCAGGCATAAAAAACAGAGCCTCAATGCCTATCCTCATCTTTAAAGTGAGAGGTTTGGCTCAGAGCCTGGAGACAGCTGCTCTGAGACTCTCAGAGGCCTCAGAGTATTTGTGGCCATGATTAAGTTCACCCAGGGCCAGGAAACTGCTCCACTCTAAGTGGCTCTAGGGCCACTGGGCCCCTGCATCATCCCATAGGCTGTATCTGGGGAGCAGAGACCCACCACAGGCTTGCTCATCTGTCTTCAGATTGTGCCTCCAAAGGAAGTGTGTTCTCATTCTTCAAGTGGGGAGCTATTAGACTGCTGGATTCTCAAACAAATGGCCGATCTGAGGTCTCCTCCCCACAGCCTGCCAATCAGTCTTGTCTTGATGCTTGCTAATTTCCTTTCCTGGACAAACTTGTCACCACCACTCTGAAAATAAGGTGTCCAGATGGGAACACAATGCAGATTTGATCCACTTGTTACAGTGGAGCGTAAGGAGGCTGCTGGCTAGTCAGAATTCAGATGTCTCCTCAGACAGCCTCATGCTGGGTTGATTTCCACTCTGTGGCTTTCTGTAAAACACCTGCCCATTTTCAGTCTTTGCAGAATTTGACCTTCGTGCTCCTTTGTGGGTGAAAAGCTGGCACAAAGGGAAGGAGTGCTTCTGGCTCCCCCTACAGGAGGGACTGGGCAGCCCCATGGACTTGTGAACTGCTTATTCTAAGCAACAAACAGTTGAATGACTGGGCTTGTTTTGTTCAGTGAAGTATGACCTTGGGGTTCTTCATGCTAACATAAAACGGCTTTTTAGAATGGCCGATGAATATAGCTATCCTTCTTCATAATATACGCACTTAGGGGCTTCTCTGAGCCTCTGCATGCTTGTCCTTAAAACGAGCAGCATTGCTAGCTCTAACTTAGGTGTCTGACAAGGAGCCATCTCTGTGGGTACAGTGGCTTCTACTGCATGAATTTGACCTTCTTTAAGGAATTTATTTTAGCTCCCCCTGCAAAAGACTCACCTATTTCTTTATTTTTACCTCTCAACTTTTATTTCTTATCTCCTCCTGACATCTTGCCATTTCCCGACCACCACAGCATAATCTGAGGGTGGGGGCATCTTTGGAGGGGCCTGAACTGTGTGTATACTATACTTAAGGTTTGCCACGTTAGATTGGCTGCCGGGGTGAGTCATAGACCTCTTCGTGTGCATGCCCCTCTACTCCCCTTAGTCTAGCTTCTCCTTTGTTATCTGTGAGAATGGGCTAATGGCAGCACAGCCTTATAGAGAGATGATCTGTAATGAGACAGGTGCAGCCAAGGTCCTTAAAATAGAGCAAAGTGAGTTTTAAAAAATACACTGTTATTACGTTATGGTATGGGGTGAGGTGGTGAGGATAACCCAGTCACCACTCAATTCTTTTCCTAAACAAAGTAAACCAACAACAGAAAGAAAGAAAGAAAGAAAGCACAGATCCTGGAGTTTACAATAATATGTGTTCTTCAGCAGGGGCCCCTGTCCCCACCATGAGAAAGACAGTCCAGATGATTGGCTGGCAGTGCTCCAGTTGGCCAGACCCTGCAGCAGCTCAGGACTCAGGCAAGTGAGAGAGATAAACAAATCGATAACCAGCTGCAGAGCCCTCTAAGGGCTGAAAAAGGTCATTCAGGACATCTGGAGTTGATAGGCAGGGACTGGGAAGGGGACATGGACAAGATGTAGGGCAGGCAGGATCCAAGATGAAGATCCAGTAATTTCAAAAGCTACAGGGCTGATGTTAAGACAATCCATGACCCATATGCCAAGAAGGCTATCTGACCTCTCAGGAAGACCTATGGGGGTGAAAAGTGACAACAGAATCTTTTTAAATGACACAAATGGCTTAATGGTGAGCCACTTTTAAAGAATACAGCCGTATAGGTGGACTCTGAATAATCTCTGTTCTTGTCTTGCCCCAGACAAGAATGAGGGTCAGTACCTTGGAGAGCTCCACTGGGGTTACAAAAAGCTGGGGCAATCAACTCCTTCTGCATGAAGCTAAGTCTCTTGCTGGGGCTGGCAGGCTGGCATAGTGCCAGTCCCCACTCAAGTGGCCATTGATTGCAAAGAACAGTGTTCTCCTCTTAGATGGAGACTCCATGGAGGGGTAGTAGTGGACTGGGAGCAAGGATTCCAGAATAGACATTTGGTGTCTGTCTTCCCTCTAGTTGGGGGTCCTGGAATAAGCTCTAGGCCCTGACACTTAAGTGCTGTGGACATCTGCTCTCTTATATAGAATGGATATCACATTGTTTACATTCTGTGTGACTTAGTTGTTGGGATAAGCAATCAAAAGGGCTAGCTTCAGGCCCTGCTCAGGAGCCAAAGAGACACTCCTGCTGTTTCAGACCCATGTATACATGGATTTCTCTGGTTACCCAATCCATCGAGTTCTTGTGGGTGGCTGGGAGACTGTCTGTGAAGCGTAGGGTGAGACCTGGCTGGGAAATGCTTGTGGCTGGCTTTTGGTCCTGAACACTGGATAAGTGAGCCTGGCTACGGTGTGGAGAGATGCACCCACATGCATCTGGTGTGCACATTGCAGTTCCTCCTCACCAGATGAGCATATTGTTTGGACATTTCTCCTCTGGAACAAGGCATTTGAAAACGAATTTATAGGCTTGGGACCATCTCCAGGCAGGTGTGAATACTGGTGGGCTGGTGATGTTGGCGGTTTGTCCTGAGAGCTCCTCTTCTCCCTTAGTCTCTCACTTACACACTCCAACCCCACCAAGCTCACCTCCTAGAAGCTTGTTGAGGATCTACTGTACAAGCCTGGGGGATGCAATCATAATTAACTCCATACTCTAGATTTTCAGAGATATTTCTGACTATAGGGGCATTTAGTCTGTAAGAGTAGGTTAGATATACTTTTAAATCCTGTTTGATGTTTTTATAAAACATAAATTAGGGAATAATCGTGAGTCAAACCACACAGCAGACATTTGCATGTAGGAATTATAGTTGCCATATACCAGTAAGAAGGATGGGGGAGGAGTAATTGCATCTCCTGGTCTGTTTCAGTCCATGAGAAGAAGCACCCGCATCGAGAAAGGACCTGGTTCATTACTATTGATTTGTAATGTCTACCGAAGCATTGAAGGGTAGGTAGAAATGTATGGACAGTATCTTTGGTACCTGTTATTTCTCTTTCCAGGCCTTAGAGTCTTTAATCTGTCCCTAGTCTCTCTTGTTAATATAAAATCTATCTCAGCAATCAAAGGAGAAGTCTCATTGCCCTAACATAGTGATCATTACAGAGGCTGGACAAGACCCTCACATCAATCAAGCCTTCAAGGATAGGCCAGAAGCAAAGAAGCCCTTGAACAGGATAGAATCAGTCTTATTCTGAGCTTCAGACTAGATCTCTGAGCTTTGATTCATGCTAATAGAAGAGCCTATTGTTCAGAGGCAAATAGACCTGAGAACAAATTCAAAATCCTCTTGTCATAGCTATGTGACCATGCTTACTCCTGTATAAAATGGAAACAGTAATACTTACTTCTCCAGTTTTATAAGAATTGAGTGGTATCCCACAAAAGCACCTGACATAGTACCTGGCATACAGTGATCCACCATAAACAGGAGTCCTTGTAGCAGCCACCATGGAAGCCTGAGGGCTGCAGTGCCAGCTCCAGTTTGCTATGGGAAGAAACCTGTTTTAAATAATAGATGTCATGTGTAATCTGGGCAACAATCCCATCCAACTTCTACCCCCAAATCTGAAAGAACTAAAAGGAGTGACCTTTACTAAGTGGTTTGGAATTTTGGTGGAAGGTTCTGTAATTGCTAGTTAACTGGCCTGGAAACCAGCTCTTGTGCAGTAATTGGAGGTGTGCAGGTCAGGACATTTAATTATGGCCTGGCCGCCTGGAATAGAAACCTTGCCGCCATGACAACACCTTTTCCACATCTGCCTGATTAAGTCAACAAATTGTTGGGTCCCAGCCCAGACTGGACTGTGGGCTTTATCCCCATCCAGAGCCTGCCAGTTTGGTGGGATCATCAAGTGCTTTTACCAAGGCCAGCTTAGAAGGATACATCCAGAAAAGACATGTACCCCTGCTTATGGGAAGTGATTGCAGTTAGGAGAGGTAGAGACTGAGGAGCTGTACCATTAGGTAACCAGAAAGAACAGTGGTCAGGTAAGACAGTCTGTGGAGAGACACACAGAGAGATAGAGAAACAGAGAAACAGAGAAATAGAGACATAGAGACAGAGACATGACACACACAGACAGACAGACACAAAGCAAGCAGGAAAAATGATTAGGAGTTTGTGTCTTGCAGCCTGGCTGCCACGTTCAAATCCAGCTCCCCCTTTGCTATGGTTTGGATCATAAGTCGATTGCCTGCCCTCACTGGGCCTAGCTCCTTCATGTATACAGCAAAGATAACAAGAGTCCAGCTGACCCTCTCTATCCGAAGATTCTGTATCCAGAGCTAACAAACCACCGGTTGGATATAGTCAGGGGTAGGGTGCAAGTATCGCACTGCTACTGAACAGATACAGACTTACTTCCCCCCCCTTTCCATAAAATATACAGTCCAACAGCCATTTATATAGCATGTGCTCAGCATTTGCAGAAGCCATCTAGAGATGATTTCATAGACCAGAGAGGTTTGTGTAGGACAATTTAAATACTATGCCATTATGAGAGGGATTAGAAGTACCTGTGGATTGTATCTCTCAGAGTCCTGGAGGCAATCTCCAGTATATACCAAAGGACAGGTAGTCTCACCTCATACTTATCATGAGGACTCAAAGTAGTAATGTCAACCCAAATGCTCTAAGCAATGGCAAATATGCAGCAAATGTCCTATGAATGTGTGTTGCTGGGCTGAGGGTTGTGACCTTCATGATCTTAGAGCAGCTGCGATTTCTGGGTAGAGTTGTGAAGAAGACAACCGAGGCCTTGGGGGTACCCCCTCCTCAGCCTTGCTCAGCTGCAGCCCCCCCCATCCCACCCAAGCACCTTTGCACCTGCAGTCTGTCCCCATCACCTCCTGACCAGTTCCCACACACGCCCTGTTCAGATCCAGGTCACAGACACCATGAACTCTTCCAGACCACTCCTCTAGACAGGCTTCATTACCCTTCTTTGGTTTTCATCTGTATTCTTCAACTAAAAATATCAGCTCTTCTCACGCTGGACTGTAGAGGCTCACACGTTGCCCCATTTGTGATACCAGGCTCTTGTTCTGTCTGTCCCTCTCTGCTGCTGTGCCTGAGAGCAGGGGTTCAGTAGTGTTCTGTAGGGATGGTGTCTTGATGAAAGAACCTTCATCCCCCTCCCTCTGTTGTCCTCTCCTCTGCCCTACCATACCTGTGGATGTCAACCATGCTCTCCCTTTCTCTCACCTGTCATTTAATATGAGTCAGCGCTGTGGCAGCCGATAGAAGCTGGGAGCCATGCTTTTTGATAAATGTGTTCCACTTTTAATTGGAACAGTTTAGTTTCAGTTACCCCTGGTTCAACAATGATCAGAAATTTTAGGTGGAAAATCCTAGAAGTAAACAATTCATTCATTTTAAATGGCATGCTGTTCTGAGAAGCTTGATGAATCTCTTGCCATCCCATTCTGTCCTGCCTGGGTCACGAATCATCGCTGCATCCAATGGATCCATGCAGGGTATGGTCCCTATTAGTTACCCAGCGGATGGCTGCCCTAATAGACCAACAACTGGGTCATTGCAAGGCTGGGTTTAGGTCACTCTGATTTTACTGTTAAACAGACCCAGGTTACAAGAGTAGTGATGGAGAAGAGGCAGCAAGGCATAAACACAGTAGGGCCAACTGCTCTGGCACTGTGGTAATACTGCCATGCCTAGAGGAGAGCCGTGGTGGGTGTCATGGAATGGAACTGCCCACCATGGGCAAGAGGGTCTACTGTACCCATTCCACAGCTGAGCACAGTAGAGCAGTATGAATAGAGAGTGGGAGGAGAGCTGGTTATGGGTGGCTCAGCAGAAGAGAAGAAATGAAGTCCCAGCAGTCCTAGGATTGCCCCAGTGACCCCGAGATGATGCACTCTGCAATTCTAAGAGACCTAATATGGGAGTGGAGGTGAAGGTGAAGGTGATACAGAGACGTCATTTGTCAGTCTGACTCCTACTAGTTGTCCTTAGAAAAAAGAGATGTTGAATCTCAGGCTCCTGTGGCTGGTCAATGGTCCTGCAGGCTTGTCTCCCACTGATGCAGTGTGGAAGAAAAGCACAGATGTCCCATTTACTCAGGCCTGTGGAGGCAAGTATCCCCTCTCTGGCCCCAGCCCCAGGCCAGGTGAAATACAGGCCTTCTGTCTTCCTCACAGCCTCCGGAGTGAGGTGATGTGATTCAGTGCCACCCTTCCCCATATAACACAGGGAAAATTTGAGATTTTCCTGTTACTTGCCCAAGATCCCCAAAAGTATGAGTGGCATTGGAGGGACTCATTATCAGGCCTGTGAACCCTAAAGTGATCAACCTCTGTGATTCTCTCTCAGAGAAGAGGTGAAGGGCTTGGGGTTGGAAACAACAGCCAGGAGGTTTTAGAATGGTCTATCTCATGGTAAAGTCATGTGAGTGACCCTAGCTGGTTTCCCTGAGGTTTGGGCTATCCACAGTAAGAGGGAGACAGGTGGGAAAGCCCTAAAGACAGCATCTGATCCAGGCTAGAGAGTGTAGGAAAATGACATGCTTGGGAAACAGGAGCAGCTTTTGGAAAGGGGATAGAGGTGAGCTCCAGTAGAGGCAGAGGCTCTCACTCTCCTCTGCCCCTCACTGGGTGCTGCTCCTACTCACATGATCCACACCCTTTGCTCATGGATCCCATAATGCACAGAATCTAGGAACCAGCAGATATCTCTCTGCACATGCACCTGAAGGCCCAAAGCAAGACAGCCTAGAAAGAGATGACCCCTTTCCCACAGTACCGTAGCTGAGCCTTGAGATGCCTCCTCTCTCGAGCCTTCTGTGACTGATGTGGCCTCTTGTCTGGGACAAGATGACTTATCCAAACATTCATCTTGTGCTAACTCTGTCCTCATTGTAATCCTGGGAAGTGGCAGAGAAGGAGGAACGGTTGTTTCTTTCTAGGCTACACAGGAGGAAACAGGCTCAGATGAAGAGTCCCAAACTTGTCTAAGGTTACCTGGACCCAAACACAGACAGCCCACTGTCTCCTTCCTTTGCATCCCTGGCATCAGATTAGGGGGTGTTAAAAGTATTGGGCCAATCAGATCCCAAATGGGCTTAGTACATATTTTCAGTCCCGTGTACTCTAATGCTCCAAGCACTAGCGGGCTGGGAGAGAGACTGGCCTCATGTTTTGTGCGCCCTTGCTTGACAGGATAGTTGGTCTCCATTTCTTCTGGAAACTTCTTGCAAAATTAGCTCTTCCAGTTGCATTTCATGCTGTCACCACTTTCTAGAGATTAATAATTGTATGTGAGGGTTGGTGTGTGTGTGCGCATGTGTGTGTGTTTGCGGTTATGTGTGGTGTGTGTGTTTGGGTATGGTTTGTGTGCATGTCTATTTGGGGTTATGTGTGGTGTGGGGTATGTACATGTGTCTGTGTGTGCATGTGTGTGTAGTATGTGTGTGGTGTATCTGTGTGGTGGGATGTGTGCATGTGGGGGGGGTTGTGTGTGCATGTGGGGCGTTGTGTGTGCACTTGTATGTATGATATGTGGGGTGTGTGTGTGTGTGTGTGTGTGTGTGAGTGTGTAAAGAAGTAAGTTAGGGACTGAGGTGTACAGTTCAGTAGTAGAGCACTTGCCTAACATGATCAAGGCTCTGAGTTCTATCTCTAGCACCGGAGGAAAGAAAAGAGCACAAGGATTTGATTGACTATATTCTGTAAAGCATTTGCTCTAACTGACCTATCAGAGGATGCCACAGTTGAATGCATCTGCATTTTTCTAAAGAACTGAGTTTTATGAATTGAGCCATTTAAAATGCCATAAATAGTGTAGAAGAAGCTGCCTTCCACAGTGAATTATTTGATGATCTAAAGGAATCAATTTCCTTCTCTCTCCCTTTCCCCTTTTAATATGGGAGCTCTGTTTCACAGACTGAGAGACCATAGCATGAGCCCAGGATGAGGTTTGGACACTGGGGCTGGTTCAGGGTCAGTTCTGCCACCATCCTACCTGTCATTGTGTTCTGGGTTCTGCTCCATCATGTCTTCCTTGTCCTGAAGGCCATCTTGACAGGTATCCAAGCAGATGCGGGTGAAGTGAAGTAGCCAGTATGGAGGGTGGCAGAGATGAGCAGTTAGTCTTCACCCAGAGCCTTCTCCATGATGGAGGAGATGGAAAGAAAGCAGATAAGGTTCAGAACTGTGTGCTTTCCCAGGAAGGTGCAGACAGCCTAGAGGACCACCTGGAGGATCGCCAGGAGGGAAGCCTTCCCATGCAGAGCAGCTGCGGAGAAGTCAGGTGTGCACACTCTAAGCGGGAGTGGCTTGCATCTGCTTTTCTTACCTTATTCCTGATAGAGATGTGAGAAGGTGCGTGCTATAGGAAAGGGAAAAGAAGTTACTGTGGAAATCAAGGAAATACCATAGAGTCATGGGGCAGAGCAGGGTGGGACATAAGCCTGCTGAAGATGATAAGTAAATTTGGGTTAAGCTCAGCAATGCCAGAAAAAGGGGGAGGTTGGTCATTTAGCAGTCATCTTGTCCATGGGGCCTAAGTGCACTAGGTGCAGAGGCTAAGAGGCTGAGAGCTGACACACATCAGGGGATGCTGTGGCATTGTCCTTAAGGGAGACTTAACCATCACTGAGATAAGCATAACCTCCCAGTAAGAATGCTTCTAAGGGGACTCTGCCGAAGAATAGTGTTCTTGGCCAAGGAAACAGCACGGGCCCGGCTCCATATCCTTGTCAAGGTCCAGTGAAGGGCATGCCTGCTGCCCCTTGTCAGCATGGCCCTGGGATGGCATGACCCAGTGGGTCTCTGGGGACTTGTGGAAGCAGTTTATGGGTAGATGACTTTGCACAGGTAAGGGGCCACATGGAGACATAATGCTGGGTATGGGAGACTCACTTTGTTTACATGCCAGGGACAAGGCAGGGTCAGGGCTTCTGTGGACCTCGTGGTTGGAACTGTCAGTAGTTGCACTAGTGCCTGAGGAGGTGGAACCTGGGCAGGTCAAGAAGCCTGATTGGGCAGCCTGTCTCCTGGTCTCAGCCCACATACTCACAAAGTCACCTCTCCAAGGGCACTCCCAGGCATTTTCTCATGAAATTGAAAACAACAACACATGCTCTGTGACCCATCAGGAAGCAAGCGAGAAACCTGAGCTGCCCCATGCTCACAGCCTCCTATTTTGGGGGTTTTGTCTGTTCTATTTTTGAGGTTGGTGAACTGGTTTCCTGTTTGTTATAAAATGGGTGTTGTCACCGTCTGGGTCGGCCCTGGCTCTGGCCTGACCCAACAGGAGGTGGACTCATATCTCTGCCTGGGGTCAGTTCTGTTCTGAGCTAAGACCAGAGGGGAGCCAGGATCCACACAGTCTGGGCACCTGCTGGCTGGCACTCGAGGTGGGCAGCGAGCATGGTGCAGGCTGTTGTAGTCCTTCTCACGGTGTCCGTGCTTCCTTGCCATTCTCAGGAGACTACCTGCATGTCATAAAGAGGGATATTTCATAACGGAGGGGCAGGTAAAGCACAAGGCTGGGCCTTGGAGGAGAGCCATTGGTTTCTGAAGGATGTGAGGGAAGAGAGCAGGAAACCTCCTGCTAATTGGTACTTTCTACATGACCGTCAGCTTTTACAATCCGACAACCCACTTTTTCTTAAATCATCATTTATCATTCTCACTGATAAGGAAGCCTAGGCTCAAGGACCATGGGTTCAGTATTGACCCTTTGACCACAGCATCCTGCTCCTTCCCTACCCCTCCACCTCCTTTTGAGGGAAGTTGCAGTAGACAGAAGAGCTTGGGAGGCAGCTAGTCAGCAGCAGGGTTAGAAAGGGAATGAACTTGTGGTCTCTAGCTACTGCTTTTCCAAGCTTCCTAAATGGCCAAGGAAATGGTGGCCCTGTGTCAGAGGACAGAGTGATTTACAGGGAGGTGACCCAGCCCTCCAACCATGAGCAGGGAGTGTTTAAGCTCATTGATACTTTCTCCCAGAGCAACTTGAGAGTGAGGTCTCAGAGGGTCTCTAGGTCATGATGCCTCTTCTGCGCGTCCTTACTCCTTACCCCCCCAGCCCCTCCCCCTGCTTTATTCTCTGACTCACCCACGCCAGAGCCTGTAAACCCTCTTCTTTGTATTTTGAGATTAAAGCAATAAGAAACCTTCTGGAAGTACAGGTGTCCTTGTGGGCTGGCTCTCCCTTGTCCGCAGTAGCTTAGGGTGGTTTCAGCCTTCATCTGGGTTCCAAGCCCATCACGGTCTGGATAGCTGAGATATTTTCATTGCGTATTCCTCAATGACTGATGCTCACACTATACAAACTTCTCGCTAGAGTCTCTGCAGTCCTGTGGCTAGAGCTACTCTTTAGAGCAGTTGTCTCAACCTTCCTAAGGTTGGGACCTTTTCATACGTTCCTCGTGTCCTGGTGACTAGCAGCCATACAATTATTTTGTTGCTACTTCATAACTATAATTTTGCTACTTTTATGAGTCGTAATGTAAATATCAGATATGTGGCATAGCTGATGTGACTGAAAAGGGTCATGACTTACAGGTTGAGATCCACCGCTCTAGCAGGATTCTTAAGACTCAGTAGCTCTTCTGAAACTGTCAGTTCTCTACATCATGGGGCTAGACAGGACAGAACAGGAAGAAAACCTAATCAACATCACTCTGGAAACTGTGGAAGAGGGAGAGAGGAAACCTTGGAGAGGAGGAAAAGTGGTGATTCCCAAGGAATTACCTGTGGTAGGGAGGGGGCTTTTGCTCCTTGCTATTGTGCCTTTGAGTGGGGTGTGTGCATGTGTGTTTATGTGTGGTATGTGGTGCATATGTGGTGTGTGTGGTGTGTGTGTGGTGTGTGTGGTGAGTGAGTGTGGTGTGCAGATGTCTGTGTACATGTGTGCAGTCCTGAGTATAGAAGCCAGAGGTTTTGTTGACTGAGCGTTCAGTGCCTTCTTCAATCACTTCCCACATTATTTACTGGGACTCATCATCTGGGACTCATTGATTGGACAAGTCTAGCTAGCCAGCTTGCCCCAGCCACCATCTCTCTCTACCCCCCAAACTCTGGGACCACAGGCTGCTACCTGGCTGCCATACCTGCCCAGCTTTTCACATTGGCCTTAGGGATTCGAACTCTGGCCTCCACACTTGCACAGTAAGCCCTCTATCCCATCTTCCCAGCCCGTACTATGCCTTCTTCATCCTCCTGACCAACATTAAGTCCTCTCTTCACCTTTTCTTCTTGAGGTCCCTGCCTCCCTAGAGGCTCAGGATAGGTGCCCTGCACCTTCAGACTTTAGTCTCCCCCATCTGAACCCGAGAAAATCTAAATGGCTCTGCGTCTTTCCCAACCCTCCTTCGTTGTATGCTAAGTTCTTTGGGGCCATCATTTAACTCCCCTGGTAATCATGAGTGTGCAGACCGCATTAACCATCGTCTCTTTTGGCCAATCATGGTTCAGGGCTGGATAATGTAGGGGAAAGGGAGGGGAGAGGATCAGAAGCAAGGGTGCTAATCTCTTCCTTGTTTCGGGGAAGGAACTGCCTGGGACTTTATGGAAAAGGCAGAAAGGGCCCAGCCCAGCTAGCCTCTCACCTCCAGCAGCCAGTGCCAGCTCTGTTCTGCAAATGGCTGCTGGCGAGCTCAGTGGCAGGTAGGGGCCAGTGCTTCTGCTCAGTGGCAGGAAGAGGGCAAGGCTTCTGTGTTTTAGCTTCTGACCCACCATGGTCAGGATGCATTCTTAGCCATTCTATCATGTTTGTCACCTCTGTGTGATAACCTTCTCAGTCCTTGAGTCCACAACACCTAGGGAGCTCTGCAGACTTAGTGAAGGGGGTGCTGGCTTGCTTCTGTAAGTTCCCTACAGTCAGAGAGGAATGGCTCCCTGCTGGGCTCTGCATCTTATTTCCCTTCATTCATTTGTGCCACAGAAGATGGCTTCAAACTCAGTGGGCTGAAGCTGTGACATTTATGGCTCCCAGATCTGACTGATGACTCTGCTGGTCCAGTCTGGACTCACCCCACAGCTGCATTCAGCTGGACTGGACAGGGAAGAAAGTCCCACCCACATGCCTCCGGTCTGGGTGCTGGCTCCAAGCTGAAGCACCTGGTGGCCCCCACATGGATTCTTACCCACCAGCCATCCATAATCCGATTTCCCCACAGTATGCTGGGCTCAGGAATCCCAGGACAGTGAAACTTCTAGGGCTCTCACAGCGTGGTCATACCTGGCATAGCATGGCTTCCACCATGCTCTCTGAGCTAAAACAAAACTCAAGACCAGTCAGGTTCCAGGGGAGAGAAGCAGACCCATGTGTGGATGAAAGGAGTCCTTAGTCCTGCTGACCAGCGCCTGGGACTACTTAGTCCTTCACCCCAACTTTTCTTTGCTTTGAGAGAGCAAATGAACCTTCTGGAAGCCTCTGCACATGGCTGCTGAGGACACATTCTGAATGCAGTGCAGACACAGAGGTCACAGTGGATCAGGAGTATAGACACAGAGGTCACAGTGAATCAGGAGTGCAGGCGCCAAAGCCAGGGCCACTGCCTGTCCCTGACCTACAGAGAGGCTGTTTGCAGAGCACAGCTGCCACCAGCTGCCAGAAGGAATGAGGACACTTGCCCTCTAGATTGATGCAGGCAGTCCTGGGACAGGATTGTGTGGCCCTCCTCAGGCACCACTTAATTCAAGCTGGCGGTTTCTGTTGAGGTCTTCTGAGCATGAACCCTCTGAGAACTGGCCCACAGGCCTTTCAGTTTTCAACACACATCTCTTAGACCAGTAACATTCTTAAATTGTTTTTTTTTTTTTTCCGGAGTGATGAAGTTGGGGGGGGGGGGGGGTTGGTTATTTGCTTTGCAAGTAACAAAAACTAACTTTTACGGATTTGAAGACTAGAAGAACTGTATGGAGGGAGAGTGAGAGTCTGTCATGGATGAGTGGGAGGCTGAGGAGTTAAAGCTAGGAGGGAACAAGGATTGGAATAAAAGAACTCACAGGCAAGACACACACATTTATAATCCAGAAAAATGCTAGCAAAGCATAGGCCACATGCTGTGCGACACAGAGATTGGTGTGCCTTAGTCATCCTAAGGAAGCTGACCTCAGAGGAGAGCAGGGACAAGCACTGGAGAAGATGGAACTTCTTCAGTGGATGGAAATCCACTGAGGTTCACAACCAGACATCTTGTTAAGGGGCCTGCTGACAGCTGGAGAGTGTCAGGAGAAAGACAGGAGAGAGACATCATCATCATCATCATCATCATCATCATCATCATCATCATCATCATC
>JADRCH010000227.1:2568498-2588127 GCA_019843965.1 Rhynchomys soricoides | reverse complement strand
TCATCATCATCATCATCATCATCATCATCATCATCATCATCATCATCTTCATCATCATCTTCAGCAGCAGCAGCAGCAGCAGCAGCAGCAGCAGCATCCAGAAAATGGAGGTGGACTGCAGACAATGGATGGATTTAGCAGACTTTGGGGGAGTTCAGTCTATCCTGAGGCTAGAGTTTCCTGGGTTTGGTGCTCAGAAGACAGGTATGCTAAACATTTCCTGACTCAAAGAACCTATGGGAAACACACATGTCATTAGGAAGATGGGCAGGATATGAGAGGGTCTGACACATTCTGTGGAAACAAGAGCAAAGAGCATCTTGGTCCCGGACAGAGACACTTAGTGTACCCTGTGTCTGGTGACAGACAGGGAAGGATTTCTCCATGCAAACATCAGAGCGGATACCTACAGGTCACCAGAATGAAGCGCTTGTGCAGATGGCTTGTCTGGAAACAACTGAGAAAGCTTATGTGGAAAGTGAGGTCCTTGACCCCAGTGCTGACTCTGTGAACTAACTTAATCCTGCTGTTTAATCTTGGTTGTCAACTTATGGGATCTCCAGTCAACTAAGAGGCATACCTTTATGTGCATCTATGAGGGTGTTTCCAGGAAAGATTAACTGAGAAGCAGAACCCTCCCTAGAGTGGGCAGCACCTTGCAGCAGTAGCTTAGATATGAGGATGTCTGGGGACAACATTATTATTTTTCTTGCCCACTCCCTCTCCATATTGGTGAGTGCATCTACTCTGCTGCTTCTTCTGCCATCCTTCGCTGACATTGGAACCCTGATTCTTGAGCCTTCTTGTGTGTGCTGAATATCATCGGTTCTCCAGGGATCCTGTAGGCATTCAGCACTAGACTAGGAAAGCTAAGTCTTCCAACTTCACGGACTGAGCAGCTCCTGTGTTCTCAACCTCTCAGGGTGCAGAGAGCCATTGTTGGACTACCCAGGCTGTATTGTGTAAGCCAATCTAATAAATTCTCTTTTTAAGACATATTCACTCTATTGATCCTCTAACAGAACTCTGACTAATATACAACTCACATATTTCTAGATTTGTTTTGATTACAAACCCTTTGTTTCACTAGGCTTTTGCAAAAATGCCAGATTTTCCCCGAGGAATGCCTTTGGCTGCTATGACTGGATATCTCTCCACTCTGGGTTCTAAAACTGCAAATATTTCCCTACATGAAGTTCTCTTTCATTTAAAAAGTTAATTAATTATTAATTAGATTCTTCCGAGGCAGAGTTTTACATAGCCCAGGCTGGTCTGAGAACCACCACTTTGTAGCTGAGAATGACCTTGAACCCCTGATCCTCCTTCTTCCTCTCTCCAGTTGCAATGGTTATAGGTGTGCCTCACCTGCCTGTTTGTTTGTTTTGCTTTTGTTGTTTTAAAGAGGTATTGTATGTATGTGAGTGTTTGCCTCTGTGTGTCTGTATGCCATGTGCATGTAGTACATTCAGAGACCAGAAGAGGGAGTCACAGCCCCTGCAACGAGTTATAAGTGGTTGTGAACTACCATGTAGAAGTTGGCAATAGACCTCTGCAAAAGCAGAAAGTGCTATTATCAGCTGAGCCATCTCTCCAGCTGCCCGATAATATGATGGAAAAAGAGAGCCACTCCACGACTGGGGGATTTGAGCTTAAGATCATAAGATTTGTTATTTGCAAAGCAGTATCTTTGTATCTTGTTTTAAGTAAATACAACAAGGAGGCAGCATCACTAACACGGTTAGCATCACTAGTTCTAGGCCTGTGTCCCTGGGAATGACTGGAAGAGAAAGGGTCATCACTTCTCAAGCGTCCTTTCTTCAAAACTGTTGCCTCAATCGATCTTGAGGTAACACCAGATAAGCCCAGACTGGGAGACATCCTGCAGAACATCACACAAAGACACTTCAGAAGCACCAAGGTTTCCATGACCAGCCAGAGGACAGCAAAGAGACATTTCAGTGTAGTGTGAGACCCTGGGTTGGATTTCCAGATAGAGGGAAGACTCTTGTGGGAAAGGTGTCAAAATCCAAATAAAACATGGAGTCGCACTAGAGAAAGGTGGGTGATGGGACGATGGGACCTCTCTGGGATTTACAATTCTAAAATTATTCCAAAAATTATAAAATGTCTAAACAGCCTTCCCCAGCAATGCTCAAAAGAAATATAAAGTAAATAAGTATAAAAGCCTGGTAATAATTTTCTTAAATGACAAACTAACCTGGGCATGGTGGTTCATGCTTGTAATCCCAGTGGTCTGGGGGCTGAGGAAGGAGGGTCTTTGAAAGTGTACTATCTAAGTGGCCAGCCTGAGCTACATGGTGAGATTTTTTTAATGAATGAACAAGAAGGCAAGTTAAAATAATGAGGTACATATTCACCTGCCAAGTCTGCAGGCTCTTTTTGTTGCTCCTCTTGTTAAATCTGAATATATGGCGAAGGGTATGGAATCCGAACACAGCTCAGGTCTAGAGTGGGCTTTGTCAAGTGCATCAAGTAGTTGTGCATTTCTACCACTAAGCTCCTCTTTGAGGAAGCCATGCTAGTAAAATAACTGTGGATGCAGGTAAGGATTGCCTAAGAGGACCCTAGTCTTTGCTCTGTGATGGGAATGAAATTCAAGTCCAAGAACATGCCAGGCAAGTGCCCTTCCACTGAGCCACATCCAACTCTTTTTTTTTTTTTTTTTTTTTTTTTTTTTTTTTTTGGGTTTTCGAGACAGGGTTTCTCTGTGTAGCCCTGGCTGTCCTGGAACTCACTCTGTAGACCAGGCTGGCCTCGAACTCAGAAATCCACCTGCCTCTGCCTCCCAAGTGCTGGGATTAAAGGCGTGCGCCACCACTGCCCTGCCACATCCAACTCTTAGAGAAACACTTAACATGTTTATCACAGTAAAAGACTAGAAACCACCAAGATATGTGAGTATGTGAGAATAGGTTCTACAAATTATGGTAGGGCTACACAAAGAGCTACTAGATAGACAGTATGAATGGTGCCACTGACTTTGTCTAACAAATGAAAAGCTATCCATGGCGTAACCTGAGAGGAGAAGGCATACGCTGCATGGTCTGGAATGAAGGGAATGTACAGGCTTGTATAAAGATAGTTAGAGGCACAGAAATGTCTTTAAGAACACACTTTAAGGATCACCAGTGATTTTTATTTTCTTCTCTATGTTTTTCTATACTTTCTGAATTTTCTAGGCTGTTTGTGTTTAAGGAACTTGATTGCTTGCTCCCTCTGGAAGAGTCATGATATCTGTTGTTAATACTGTTAATATAGTCTGTATAGACTCCACCAGTTGAGATTCCCGAGGGACTCAAACCCGTAAACTCGCCTTTCTCAGGCTTTGCTTAATCACATTAGTTTATTTCAATACAGTATACACCTCAAGCAGGGGATGCATGGGGATTTTATCTAGGATATGTGGATATATTCATATATGAAAGCACTTTAGGAGCAGGTATATCCCTGAGCATGATCAGCTAAGGAATACATTCCTGAGTATGCTCAGTTTAAGGTCAGGGTCAAGTTCATGGGGTACCTGCATGAAAGGTCAAAATGGTGGACCAGAAACCCCTGGGACACTTGCTGCTTTCTCTAAAAGTTTGAGTCTTTTGTTTTAGTCATTTGCTCTACTTTGTGTGTGTGTGTGTGTGTGTGTGTGTGTGTGTGTGTTTGTTGTTATATGTATGGCATTAGTACGTGGTGTGTAGGTACATGCGCCCATGTGCAAGCATGCCGAGATGACTTTTCCTATGGCTTGCTTCCATATTCTTTTAGAGCAGAGTCTCTCACTGAATCAGAAGCTTACCAGTTCAGCTAGACTGGCTGACCAGCACACCCCTGCATTCTGCCTTGTAGAGACAAGCCCCCAACACTGAGCTTATAGGCACATGCAGTTGTGCCAAGCTTTTTACATGAGTGCTGGAGATTTTAACTCAGGACCTCATGATCTGACCCACTGAACCATCTTCAAGTTCCTTATAATTTGACTTTCTTTAGCTGTAGTGTAAGACCTGGTCCCAGTCCATAGGAGGAGGCATTTGTGGGTGATAGCTTTTTGTTCTTGCACTCTCTTGGCTCTGTATGGTCAGTAGGATGGAAATGTTTGGGTTTTTTTTTTTTTTTGGTTTTTTTGTTTTTTTAAATGATTTGCTTATTATGTATACAGTGTTCTGCCTGCATGTGTGAATGCCAGCAGGTCAGAAGAGGGCACCAGATCTCATTATAGGTGGTCATGTGGTTGATGGGAAATGAACTCAGGACCTCTGGAAGAGTAGTCAATGCTCTTAACCTCTGAACCAGCCCCAGCATCTGAAACTTTATATTGTCAAAACTCAGGGATATTTGTGTCAGGCCCCCAGACCTCTGACACTTTTGGAGTTGGGTATTCCTGACTAGCCTCCCTCTCAGGAAAGGTAACCTGCACTAGTGATTTCTACCTGGCCTCCAAATATGAGGACTAGGACCCTCAGACATGTGACCAACTGTCCCTTGCTTTTCTAGTCTAACCAATCCTCCACTCTGTTGGTAAGCCTTGGTTAACTGACAAAAGTCTAGAACCATCCATCAATTCAGGGAAACTCTGGAACAAAATGGTTTGCAGCTGCAAAGTCCACATAGAAACAAAGGTGAGCAGGATGTCGAGGCCCCAAGAAGACCATTCCATTAGCAGCTCTGAAACTTCGTCAGCAGGGAAAGGGGTTGTCTCCATACCTTTCCTCATGGCTTCTCCTTTTGGAAATAAAGTTGCAAAAGCCTTCAAGATGAATACCCCAACCAGGTCACCCATTTGTTGCCAAATGCTTCACATTTTGATAAGTGCAAAGCCGAAACAGCTCAACCAAGAAATAAAAGAGTAGAGAAAAATTTACTGTGTATGACAGGTAAGGAGAGCACAGGAGTTGTTTCCAATGCACCTCTCTCTTCTCCTCTCTCCATCTCTCTCTGTCTCTCTGTCTCTGTTTCTCTCTCTCTCTCTCTCTCTCTCTCTCTCTCTCTCTCTCTCTCATTGTTCTGTTCCCATACCTTTCTTTTATAGACTATAAAAGATATTCAGTATATATGTGTGGTAGGAAGGGTGGCTAGATATGGATGGGTGGGTGGGTGGGTGGCTGAATGAATGAATGGATGGATGAGTGGGTGGCTAAGTGGGTAGATGGGTGGATGGATGGATGAATGGGAGGATGGATGGGTGGGTGGGTGGATAGATGGGTGAGTGGATAGATGGATGGGTGAGTGGATGGATGGATGGATGGATGGTTGGATGGATGGATGGATGGATGAGTGGGTGGATGGGTGGGTGGGCAGGTGGATGGGTGGATGGATGGATGGATAGATGGATGGGCAGGTGGATGGATAGATGGATGGGTGGGTGGATGGGTGGGTGGATGGATGGATGGATGGATGGATGGATGGGTGGATGGGTGGGTGGGTGGTTAGATGGATGTATGGATGGGTGGATGTATGTATGTATGTATGTATGTATGGATGGGTGGGGTGGGTGGGTGTATAGATGGATGGATGGATGGATGGATCGATGGATCGATGGATAGGTGTATGGATACGTCTGGCATGATAGGAAATGCATGACCCATGGTGGTGTGATGTCCTTCCTACTCTAACAGCCCTTCCTGTAGTTCAGCCCTTACTCCACTCTGTGTATGTGTGCACATGTGTATGAAAGAGATTTCACAAGAACTTTTATAGCACATCTTTGAGACACTGAGACCCCAGAAATGGAGAGAGAAAAAAGATGTGAACCATATTGAAAGAAGGACTTTTGAAACAGTCCCAGCACCAGATTTGATAAACTAATCCTTACCATCCTCTCCATAGACAGGGAGGCTTCATGAAGAAGGGGGAAAAAAGGCTCAGAAAGGAGACTAAGGTATCAGAGATAATTAAATCTAGAGATAATTCAGAACTACATGGCAAGAGCACCCCAGGAATCCCCACTAGGTAGAAGACTTCAAGCTCTCACAACCTGAGGTCTCTGTGGAGGCACGTGCGTCTGCAGTGCCCATGGCTTCATGACATAGGGTGAGAGCCACCCAGGGCAGCCATTTCCCTCATAAGACAGCTATGTTACAAGGGAAGTTCTTCCTTAGACTACACTGAGGTCCTCTATTGTGGCCTGAGTCTAAAATGTTCCCCACAGGCTCATAGTTTGAGCACTGAGTCCCCAGGAGGTGGCAGTGTTTGGAAGGTTTAGAACCTTTGAGACGTGGTGCCCAGCTAGCCGAATAGAACACTAGGGAATAAGCTTCTGGGGTTATACCTGTCTCTGGTTCTGGTCTAGTTTTCTGCTTCATGGGCAACCAAAAAGTGAACAACAGTTCCTCACCAAGATCTTGCTACCACAGATGGAGCCACCTGAGGTACTTCCACAAGACACTGAAATCATCAGAAACCAAAACCAGAACCTCTCGTCTCCTAAGTCGCTTTTGTAAAGTGTTTTGTCATGATGCCAAGGAGAGTAGCTGACACACCGTCCTCTATATTCCCTGAGTTATTCTACCCTATAGTGATGTTCCGTGTCGGAAAAAGCAGAATCCAAATGCCACCCAAACTTTCCACTCTCCCTGCTATCTACATCCCCATTCCCAAGGGGCTCTGCAGAGCTCTGGGGGAAGCAAGTGACACACCAGAGGCAGCTATGTGACTGCTGTTGCCTTATATTCCTGGGATTTCTTCCACATTGATATTCTGCCTGCGTATCGTCCGTGCCCATCGTTAAGCCTGAGCTGACAAGAGTAGGCTTGAATCTCATTGGAAAGTGTCTGTTCTCTAGGTCAAGGTTATTCTCAAAGAGGTCTCCCCACCAGGATACTAGCATGGACACTGTGTCTTCCCTGCTTGTGGATCCTCTCATGGCAGCTGCCTTCATTTTCTTGGCAGCCTGTGGCTGCTGGGAGAACAGGTGTCATGAGTCTGGCAGCTGGGAGTTCATCCCTGCACTTCGGGAGTCTCTTACCTCTGGCTGTAAATGCCAGCTAAGGGTGGTAAGGGAAGGAGACATGAGAAGGATGGGTAGTGACAGGCAAGCCTCAGCTGACAGAGCTCAGAGTCCTAGAGAGAAGAGCTGGAAGAAAGATGGTTTACACATTTACACACTGGGACCTGTCCTGCAGCTCCACACTGCTGCATTCTTGAGAGAGGCCACTTTGACCAGCAGGGGACACGACCTTGTCCCTGGGCTAGACTCTCAAGAAGATGCAACCCTGCATCATAGAATATTCCTTGAGCAGAATCAGTTATGTGTGTGTTGTTTGGTACTGGGCTAGAAAGAAGAGTGATAAACCCCTTCCTCAAACAGCCGGGGACTAGGGAGGCTGAACAACTCTCCCTGGTAGAGGACTGGGGACGGGGGAGGGTGGCAGGAGAATTCTGTTTAGTGGAAGCTGGGGATTATGTTTGCAAGGGCTTTATGGAGGGGGTGTCCTCAGGTTGGCACTCAAAAACTAAGGAGATATGTGCCCATAGTCCAAAGAGTGTCCAAAAAACCAACTAAAATAGTATCAGTTTAGGCAAATAATGGTGTATGTTCTCTTTTCATGTAAGAACCAAAGGGAGCTGGCCCAGACATGGCCTATGGCAGCTCCACAGTGGCAGGAATATCCCAAACCCCTTCTCTCTTTTGGCCCTTCCAGCCATAGAACATGGTTTTCACCCTGAAATTCACCTCACATTCTCAGGTGACTATAAGAGCACTGGCCATCACATCCATCCTCCTTGAAGGAAGCAGGGAAAGATGGAAGTGGCTTGCTGCCAGCTATGTTCTTGCTTGGCAGTTCCAGTCAATGATTTGCCTTACATCACATGGCCCAGACTGAGTAATGGAAGAAAATGGAATGGGGGGGGGAGGTGAGTTTGTAAAGCAAAATGCGCTGTCTCAGCCAGGTGCTAATGGGCCAGAGGAGTTTCCCAGGAAGAGAGTAGAGCATTCTGGGAGAAGATCAGCAGGTGTACAGGAGTGCTTCTGTTAGGATCACAGGAGTAGACTATATGTATGAGAATGCACATGTGTGGGTGGGGGTGTAAAAACACGTGTCTGTGAGAGCAGGAGAATTAAGCCAGATTTCAAAGGATGGTGCCCAGTGGTTGGAGTTTGGCTTGGTTCTGTAGGGAAGAGTGAGTCATTGGGACGTCATCAGGGGAACATTGATCAGATCTGAGGTTTCAGCTCATTGCAACAGTGATGTTTCAGCCACAGGGTGGTGAGGAGTGAGAGAGAAGACATTGTGTTAATGGGAACAGGGGGAGCACAAAGTGAATGGGGATCAGGCAGAGAACAAAGCTGCACATTCAACTTGCAGACTTGTAGAAGGAGAAAGGGGGCCACTGAGAGCCTGGGAGTGAGGATGTGGGTTTTCCTGAACGCAGTTTAGGGGGCACTTTGCTCTTGCTCTTAAGGGAAGGAAAAGAGGGACCTCGTTTCTCCTACTCACTTCTATGTGCCTGATTCACTACCCACCTTTAAAAGATTTATTTTTTATTTTATGTATATAGGTGTTATGCCTGTGGAGACCAGAAGAGGGCATCAGATCCCGTTATTGATGCTTGTGAGCCACAGTGTGGATGCTGGGAATCAAACCCAGGTCCTCTGGAGGAGCAGCCAGTGTTCTTAATCACTGAGCCATCTCACCAGCTGTCTTAGATAAGGTTTTATTTCTGTAAAGAGACACCAAGACCATGACAACTCTTAAAAAAGAAAACATTTACTTAGTTTCAGAGGTTTAGTCTACTATTGTCATGCTGGGAAACATGCCAATGTGTAGGCAGACATGGTCCTGGAAATGGAGCTGCTAGTTCTACATCTTGATCCTCAGGCAGAAGGAGACTGTGCGCACTGGCCAGACTTGACCTTCTTATACCTCAAAGCCTGCTCCTACAGTGACAGACTTCTTCCAACAAAGCCACATCTACTCCAACAAGGCCACACCTCCTAATAGTGCAGCTCTCCGTGGGCCAAGCGTTCAAACACTTGAGTCTATGGGGACCATTTCTATTCAAACCACCACATCAACCCAGATCTTTTACCTATTGTCTCCATTGTGGCTTTGAGAACAGAAGCTCAGAGAGGTTACAGAGTGTATCCAAGGCTGCACAGCTAGGATTGCAGAAGTGGAATCAGATGATGAGGACATCTGCTGAGCAGCGGCCCTTACTCCTTCAGGTGATGAGGATGTTGTATGTGGCTGTGTTTGCTGACAAGCCAGGTGTTGATAAGCTGCTTTTCCTGTACTTGCAAAGGCACTCCAGTAGGGCTGTGAGCATGTTAGAATTTAGAATGCATGGGAAGACATGGTGGTGTGGGCCCATCTTGTCCCAGGTGAGCTGATGACTACATTGTGACACTGGAAACTCTGAGCTTCCTCTCTCCAGAGTTTCTCCTCCATGAACCTCAGGCTTCAGCCTAAATCAATCTATCTTCCCCTAAAGGCCTGTGCATTCTACCTTCCCAGCCATGACCTGCTGCCTATACCAGCATTTACACAAATCCTTTTAAATAGGTTTGTTTGTTTATATGTGTATGAGTGTTTTACTTGCATGTATGTATGTGCACCACCTGCTTGTCTGATAGCAGAAGCCAATAGAGGGCACCAGGTCCCCTAGAACTGAGTTACAGATGGTTGTGAGGAAACTGAACCCAGGTCCTCTGCAAGAACAGCACATGCTCATAACTGCTAAGCCATCTCTTAAACCCTGTATGTTGACTTTTAAAAGCTTATCCTTGACCTAAGACATGAGGTTTATAATGGCATGGATTTTCCTCTGTGTTGCATTAAAATGAATTCAGTTGATTAATAAGCTAATTAATAATTAATTAATAAGCTAATTAATAATAATTAATTTCTCTTTCTAACAATATATGCAACAAATGCTGGGCTCAGGGTTTTTGCACCCACAAAACCATTTCACAATTCTAGTATTTTTAGGAAGCTGGTACTTTATTTTCCCCATTTTATAGAGGCAGAAACTAAGGCACTGGGAACTTAAGCAAAATGTTCTGAGACAACACATCTAGACCCACCTTAAATAATTGAGCTCTACCTGAGGGACCAGGATTCTCTGACTAATTCAGCCAGCTCAGGCATGGCCCCATACGACTACAAGGGGAACCAAGCAGAAAGGTTGTGATGTCCCCCAAGGCAACAGTCTCTAGGAGTAGAAGAGGGGAGTGTGAAGGTCATACTGATCCACAGAGTGTCTTGAAGGACAGACATCTGGGAAGTAGGGGGATCCAAGGTTTTTCTCAGTGTTTCCAGAACTGAGAAGTGCCAGAAAAGGATGCAGGCTTATCCAGGCTGTGAATATGCTCAGCCGGAGGTTGGTTGGGCATTCCTATAGGCTGAGAAGCAGAAGAAAGAAGTGGGCTGCCTTTGCCCTTCTGGCCACCAGCAAGTACACAGCAGTGCACCACCATGCTCAGATGGTCAGAGAGCCAGCAAGATGGTTCAGTGGGTAAAGACTTGCCACCAAGCCTGAGTTCAATTCCCCAGGACCCACATTGTGGAAGAAGAAAACTGGCCCCAGTTGTCCTCTGACCTCCACATCTGGACTGTGGCACACATGCTCACACACGCACACATGCAACATAAGTAAATGAATGAAGAAAAATCAATTAGTGTAATAGAGTTGCCAGAATTTGTTCCATCCGCATCACTTGTTGGATGCTTATGTTGTTTCTAGTGTCTTGCTGTTATAGAAAATGCCAGGAAGAACACTTGAGTGTGTGTGGTGGATCCAGGGGGCTATTAAATTATGCCAACCTATAGGCTTTCTTGCTCAAAGCATGTGAGATTCAGAGATGGTGGCTGCTCCAGTCCTCACCACCTCAGTGGGCTCAGAAGCTTCTGGGAATGATCAGATGATTGGCAGAGACAACCAGTTCTGTGTCTGCACAGCTATGGAACTTGACCTGGCTGAGACAGCAAGATAGGTAATGAAAAAAAACAACCCACACAGACACATGGATCACATGGACTGAGCTCTCAGATGCAAAAGGCTCAGCACACCTGAAGCACAGGACAGTTGAACAGGAAGCCAGAGTGATTACATATAATGGAACTAAGAAGTAGGTTAGCTAATCCCATCAGGAGCCGTCTCTCTAGGGAACAGCCTGCAGGTGGTAAACATCCGGGGCAGAAAGCACAGTAGGCATCTTTTGCACACCATGCACACTATCAACATTCACACTTGGACCAGGAGGGAAAGCTCTGCCATTCCCATGGGGTTGAGGCATTGTGGTCCTTGATATGACCATGCTCATACCAGACAATCCACATTCAGTCAGGACTTCACTCTCTACAAACCAGAAGGAGTGTGGAAGAAGAGCTGCTCTAGGTACCAAGGGTAGGATGTGTGGGAAGGAAAGAGTGGGTCTATGAAAGAGCAGAGACTGAGAGCCTGGCCAGCCGAGGAGGGGGCCAGCGATGTGAATATCATCTATGGAGCTTTTGTGCCTTCTTGGAGGATCTCTGTCAATAAATCACAGTGTTGTTCAAATCTTTGGGGAACTTGATTTGTGTTTCTTTCATGCGTCTCTGCTGAGACAGGTGTTTAGTGTGGTTTTATTTAGGTTGTAGAGTTTTGATGGAGTTTATTCAATTACCCCCAAACAGTATCAGCATGTGCCCTCTTAGGGGCTGAGGAGATGGTTCAGTGGCTAAAGGCTTGCTGTTTGGATTCCCAGTGCCCACGTAAATGTCAGGCATGGCAGTCCTTTCTGTATCTGAGGACAGGAAGATCAAGGACTTGCTAGTCAGCCAGCCTGTCTAGCCAAAATGGCAGGTTATAGATTTAGTGAGAGACATAAACAAATAAGGCAGAGAGTAATTGAAGAAGACACCTGACCTCTGGCCTCTACACTTGAATTCACAGGCTTAGGTACTTGCACACACATGCACGCACACGCACACACACACACACACAGAGATAGAGAGAGAGACAGAGAGACAGAGATACAGACAGAGAGATACACAGAGACATACATACACACAGACATACCCAGAAACACACACATAGGCACACACACACACACAGACACATACACACTCATACACAGAGACACAGAGAGACATACATACACATACAGAAATGCACACTTACACACATAGGCACACACACAGATATACATACACACTCACACACAGAGACATACATACAGAGACACACACAGAAACACACACAGACATACACACACTTACACACAGAGACACATATACAGAGACACACAGAGACATATGCACACAGAAACACACAAGCAGACACACAGACACACACACACACATACCCCAAATACACTTGCCCCTCTATTTATGAACCTGTCTGTGCTGTAGTGATGGACACTAAAGAGCATTTTCTGCATACACCATGGTGTGGAGGAGACAGGGAAATGTGAGAGGCCTGACTCCAGGCCACACACTTGTCAGTCAAGTGCCCCAGCTAGAGGTAGGATTACACCAGTCCATACTGTTGTATTCTTTCCTGGACCCTTACAGTTTGGAAAGTTTCCAGGGAACCTGGACAGATGCCCAGAGTATATGTGTGAGCTTCCCACCAGCCTGGCTGTCAGAACTGTGGGTCTGGAGTGGTTGCCATCTCCCACACTTGGGTTGCTCAGTGGAAATATAACATGAGCCACAGATGCAAACCACATGTATAGTTTTAAATGTTCTGGCAGTCACATTAAGAAGAGTAGAAGGAACCACTTGAACCTAATTTTAATACTACATTTTCTTTAATGGAATATACCTAAAGTATGAATCACTTCTCTCTGTGGTCAATATGAAAATTCACCCAAGCTTACATTCTTCGGTCCCTACTAAATACTTGAGAACCACTGTGTACTTTACTTTAGAAGGACATGTAGCCAGCGACATTTTCATAGCCATGGGTGGCTAGTGGCTCTCTCATAGGGCATCACTAGCAGGAGATGCGGGTCTTTGGCTTCCCCCAAAGACACTGTTCTGGCAGCAGAGTTGCCTCCCAGGGTTCCGGTTGCCCAGAGCAACAAGGCCTGAGTGGGTCACGTGCTGTGTGCCCCTGCCTGACCCAGAATCCCCATCTTTCTCTGCCTGTTCCCAGCAATGCAAGGCAGCTTTTTCTTTCAAGTCCCAGAAACCCCAAGGAGTCTGATTCTAAATCCAAGAATAGACCATGGCCTTAGTCATCCCCAACCCCCCCCCACACACACACACATTGTTTAGAAGGCCTTATTTCTGTTACCCTGGGCATATAGCCACTCGCCTTGGCAGACCACAAGTAGGACGGTAACTTACACCAATTTTGGATTCACCTTTCTTCCCAAGAGAACTTTGCCCTCTATGGGCTTTGGGTGAGCCCCTTCCATTCTAAAGAAGAAAACTCCCCATTTAAGATGTTGCCAGCAAGAGAATACTGTGTTCGTAAAACTGGAGTCACCTAGTGACCAGTACTGGATGGCTCTGGCATTTTCTTACAGCCTAGGGCTCTGGGTGTGTGTGTGTGTGTGTGTGTGTGTGTGTGTGTGTGTGTTTGTGTAATGACTAGAGTGTCCTGAAAAAGCCCCGAGGCTGCCCCTGCCTTCATAACTCCACAGCCCTCCTGCTAGCATGGCCTGCCTTTCTCCCTCCCACTCTCTTTTGTTAAGTGGCACAAGGAGATGTTATTTATTGTACCTTTCTGACAAATAAAAGCCATTGCTCTGATTTACAACCCCGCCGCCCCCTCTCTTGAGTCAGTGTGTGATTCATCTCCTTAACGTGATACTTCCGAAGCTGAGTGGAACAGCCTTTTCTGCCAGACTTCTCCTCAGGCCTTTCGCTGCTCTTCCTGATGCATACCCATGCCCAGCCAAGATCCAGCAGTGGCAACCTTTGCCATGGAACTTGATGTTTTCCTTCCAGCAGTGGCTCTGTCCCATATTGCCCTCCCAAGAAAATTAGCCAGGGCTTTGGGGAGCTCCTGATTCAGAGTCAGCTGCAGCCCCCAGATGCAGTTTGGTTGGGGAGCTGGGTCAGGCTTGGAAACCATCACTGGATCACACTGCAGACCTGCCAGAGTGAGCGATGGAGCAGAAGTCTGGAGCCACCCAGCCTCCAGGCTGTGGCTTGTGACCTGGCTTCATAACCCCTAAGTCTTCCAGCATGCTCCAAGCTCTAGAGTCAACCTACTTAACTCCTCTCTAACTCTCTTGCTTGCTTGCTCACTCACTCACTAGTTCATTCAACAGCCTTCAACTCCCTTCTGAGCATGTGCTGCTTACGTTGTGACAAAACATAAGTAGACATGTTCACATAAGCCATTTTAAGTTAACTCGGTGGAATTAAAAACATTCACATGTGGGGCTAGAGGGATGGTTCAATGGGTAAGAGTGCTTAGTCTGCCAAGTGTGAGGCTCTGAGTTCAGTTTCCCAGTATTCCAAAAGCTGAGCATGGCTATGCAGGCTATGGTAACCCTGATATTTGGAGGTGGAGACATGCAGATCCTGAAAGCTTGCTAGCCTGCCTGCATAATTGAAATAGCAAGCTTCCAGTTCAGGGAGAGGCCCTTTCTCAAAGCAGAAAGGCAGAGGCTGATAGAGAGAGATGTCTGACATCCTGCTGCAGCTTCTGTATGTGTGCACAGGCACACCCACTCATACACTTACATGCATGTACCACATACAAATACACCACAGACACTCAATACACACTTACACACATGCATTCACACACTCACATATACACTTACATATATACTTACACATACATTCACACATACATACACTCACACAGACATGTGATCTATACACATTCACACATATGCACACACACATTCACACTCACACACACACACTTACACATACACATTCACACACTTACACGCAGGAATTACACCCACACATATACATTCACAATGCACGTATGCATGCACACTCACACACTTATGTCTACACATTCACATTGACACACACGCACACACTCCCATGGTCATGCAGCCATCACTACCATCTTCAGAACTTTTTATCTTTCCAGACTCTGTAACTATCCAATCCCTCCTGCCCTCAACCCCTCTCATGAGTTCTGTGTGCTCATGTCTATGAATTTGGCTACCCAGGTGCCTTGCATAGGTGGAATCATCTGCCAGCATTTTCCTGCCTGATGTCTAGCAGAGGATAGTTCTATCCAAGCTCTGATTGGCCATGACTGCAAAGAGACCCTCAACCAAGAGCCTGATAAACCCAATGCACAGGTCACTCCCTCTTTCTCCCTGGGTCTCTATGTATGGAAGGAAATGCCCCACCTACTTCATAGCCTTTCTGTTTCAAAGGCCTTACAGAAGTCATCATGGGAGAAGCAGGGGCATGGGGCACAGGAAAGCAGGAACTGGTCATTAAAACTGTCCAGTTTTGCTGCCCCTGCTCTCCATTCCCACATGTGTGGCTATAGACAGCCAGGACCTTTTCCTTTTCCCATGTTGATCCTGGTGGGCTTCAGGAAGAGCATCCACATTCTTGTCTCAGAAGTCATTCCCCTTCTGCCATCCTTGCCTGGTCTCTCAGTGGTGCTCCCTACTCAACACAAGTCCTAACTGCATGTCTGTGGGGCTGAGCTGATTACAGATGGGGCTCCAGGGAGAATCAGGCCAGCCTCTGGGGCAGGTACACCTCCTGTCTCTCCTCACTTCTCTCTGCACTCTGAGTACTGTGTGAGTTTAGAAACCCCCAGGACCCTGCTTCAGGGTTATGAGGAACTGGTTCCAATCCTAATTTGGAGGTAGTTCTTGCCAAAGTCACATCAAGGCAGACATAGATGTCCCCAGAGGAAGATGGCATTCCCAATTCAGCCTGGGCCCTGCCAGCTATTCCTGGTTTAGTCTTCCCCTGGCTCAGCTCCAATGTGTCCATATTCTTTCATGGGTGCCCAGCTTTCCTCCTGGCATGTGTAGGGATTCCCAGTCCCCTGGCACTGGTTCTCAGCTCCTACCTGGTCTTTTGTACTCCCTCACAAATTCTGTCTCAGAATCTACCTGTAGGCCATGCCAAAGCCCCAGCTGCTGTCTCTCCCCATCTCCAGGGCCTTGCACAGTTCCAACTTGTTGTCAGCTCAGTGGTCCCTTTGGGATCATGAACTTTTGCTTCTGAACCTGTCTGACTCTGTCTGGTTCTCAGGAACTTGATCAGTGATCTAAAACCTTCTCTACATCTCCAGGGTGAGGTGCTTCTGCCCACATGGGGGAGCGTCTATCAAAGTATTTTTCACTGATCATTGCTGAAATACTCCACTATACTTGACAGATGGGACTCATTTAATGGCAGCAGCCCCTGTGGCAGGCATTGCTGTGTCCCCCAGTTGAAGAAACTGAGGCATGTATAGCAGTTTGGCCAGGCTTCCCCAAGTGGTGAGACTTTGAAGCCAGCAATCCCAACCATCAGCATGCAGCTGCTGCCATTATCTCAAGAAAGCACAGGACATGGAAGATAGGCCTGGGCTGCCAGCTGTGGAACAGAACTCTTGAAGGCAGCCAAGCAAAGAGATCCAGGTGCTGACGAGAAAGATCTACATGGATGGGACCATCTGACACGGTGAGGAAGAAACAGAGGGTGGAGATGGAGATGAGCTCAGCTGGTGTAGGCAAGGCAAATACAGGGTGTGTTCCTTGAGTGTGGTAAGCACAAGCCTCGGTCCATATGCACATGCTGTTCCCTGGCCTGTTCCCTTGCCTGGCTTGTTCCCTCTCACTTCGCTCCCAAGAAACTGACCACCATGTGTGGTATAGTGCTGCATCTCGTTGCCCGCAGCAATTTTTTAACCTCTTGACACACACATTTCACTAGAACATATGCATTGTTGGGGCAGGGATCTGGCTTGTTGTATCTGAAATTGTTCCTGGCTCCTGGTCCTGCTCAGCAAATATCTCCTTGAAGCCAATGGTCCCAGCTGTGGCTGACCTGCATCAATGAGTTTGGCAGGGCAAGGAGGAGCTGGTGGACTAAAGGTCCCAGCTACACTGCCATGGATTCACTATCTTTCCAGGGAGCTGTAGGTACCAGGCTGGGCAGGCTCACGGGAATGACTGGTGGTTACAGGAGAGCACTCATAGCATATAGGTGGCCTGTGTCACAGAGAGAAAAGCATACCCTCTTCTACTGTAGGTCTAAGTGGGGATGCTTGGGAGATGCCATAGTCTCTGCGGGGCATGTCACATTCCACCTACTTGAACTTTAGAGCACCAGAAGTGGCCCCTTGGCACTCATTACTAAACATGGCAGGAAGGGAAGATGGCCAACATGGCTGTCAGTGATATGAGAGCAACTGTATTGGTTTTCCATCTCTATGTCAAAATGCCTTTTAAAAAAGATAGCTTATTAGGACTCAAGACTTCAGCCCATGGTGCATGGCTCTGTAATGTCTAGGTCCATGGAAAGGCAGAAGCATGATGGAGAAAGGGGATGACCAAAGAAAGATGCTGACTTCACTGCAGATGGGAGGCAGAGCGAGAGGTGAAGGGGCTGAATAGGCCATTCAAATGTACCCTTCTATCAGTGGCCTACTTCCCCCAACTAGACCCCACCTCCTCATAGTCCGCTCATAAACCCACTTAACAGCGGGTCAATCCGCTGATGACATAAGCATCCTTGTGACTCAATCACCTCTCAGCAGCAGCACCAGCTGGAGACCAAGCCTTCGACACAATGGGGCTTTGCAGGGGTTGGAAGAGATTGAGCTCTATATTTAAGCATAGCAGTACCTGCTAAATCATCTGCCATCATAGAGGTCTGGCTGTGTCAGACAGAATGTTCATGAGAGCCAGCATTTGCCTGGTTGTGCATGGTCATCAGCACATAGGAGCCGCCTCAAGCCCCTGGCTGAAAGAATAGGTTTGTTGAGTGTGTGATGTGGTGTGAACCTTTGCGTCCCTTATAGAGTCTGTTGAATGCATAATGTGGGAGGATTCTCTACATCCTGCATTCAGTCTCAGTGATCCCAGTGTACACCCAATGGTATGGTTTAGGCCTCACTAAGCTTTTACTTAGCCCGGTGGGCATGGTCTCTGTATCTTCCACAGGCAGAGCTGGGCCAGGAGTTAGGAAACACTGCAGCAGAGTGTGGTGAGACCCTAGACAGGCATCACTCTTAGGATTAAATGCTATTGATGACACCAAGGCGTGTTGAGGTCTGCTAGATTGACTTGCTTTTGTCCTTCAGCCTAAAGTCATTTCCTCCACAGTATAGAGATTGTGTGTGTGTGTGTGTGTGTGTGTGTGTGTGTGTGTGTGTGTGTGTATACTGTTCTCTCTTGTTTTGAATGACTGAATCAGATTGGAGAAGGCTGGGCTCCCTTCCCTGAGGGTGGTAGGCACTACAGAAGTTTCATACCAGGACCAGCATCTGGCTTCACTGGGTGATAGCTTTGGGGACTTGAAAGAGAGCCTGTGGCTCTATTGGCCCACCCGACACAGCCTGGAGCCAGAGGTCCAGAGAGCACTGGGCACACACAGCGTGACTCTGGAGCTGACAAATGCCCAGTGTTCCCACAGACAGGCTGGGGAGATGGGGCTGCATGGCCAGAACAGCTGGGTGGAGGCTGGTGGCAGGAGGCAGTGTGAGTCCCCATTGTTCCTGGGTAGTCATGAGGACAATCAGAGGCATAGAGAAGCCCCCTTTCCTCTCACTCTGGGCTGGAGCCCAGGACTCGGAGCTTCCTGCTCGCAGGCCAAGGAGAGCCACCGGGAGAGCCCCAGCTTGGCCTCTGGTTGGCAGGCACCCAGAACCCAGGGCTGCCCAGCCAGCTGGAGCCAGGGCCTCTTTGCTCCTGAAGCCCTCCTGCCCACATGGGGGAAGGATTAGGGAGCAGTACCTGCTTCAGGTCTTTGTTACTCTCAACAGGTTTCTAATGTTCCTTCCTCTGTCCATCACAGAGGGACTGTGGGAGCTCAGAGAAAACACAGTTTCCCTCTGCCACCAGGCAAGCACACCTGTGAGAGGTCACACAGTGAGAGACGGCAAATGCTTGAAGGGACTTCCAGGAAGGTGGCAGAGTTGGGCCTGTTGTCACGGCTCCCTTGCTTTGAAAAGGTACTAGTCAGAAATGGAAAGAAAACACCTTCTCTACACAAGGCAGACAGCAACCCTGAAGGCTGACACTAAACCACAGAATTTGGGTAAAGTAGAGAAATAAGGACCGAGTCCAGTCTCCACCGATGCATGCTGTTGGCACCCACAACCCAATCCCCAGCTGCTTGCGAAGCCTTCCAGACACAACCAGTCATGCAGACCCAAGTGCATTGCCAGCATCCTTCAGGGACAGCATTGGAAGGGCTGTTGCTCAGAGGCCAGCTCAACCTTGTTCTCCAGAGCATGTGCATGTACCCACCACACACCCTTGCCAAATACGGCTCAAGAGCAAACAAGGCCCTATAGAGCCTACCACAAGGAAGTGCTGAGAAAGCATCTATAGCCTATGAATTCCCAGCCTCTACTTTTCTTCATGGTCATATGACAGGTATTTAAAACCTGGACTCTAACCATCCATGACAAGAAAGTCTTCTTGCCTTAGCCAAAGTGGGACTTTACAAAGTGTGTGTGTGTGTGTGTGTGTGTGTGTGTGTGTGAGAGAGAGAGAGAGAGAGAGAGAGAGAGAGAGAGAGAGAGAGAGAG